>JARQOC010000004.1:112947366-113395128 GCA_033576535.1 Allobates femoralis
CCTCTCTGTCATCTGATCTACATTCTTCCCACCCACTTTCCTCTAAACCCACCACCCCTTTCCCGCCTAGAGTCCCGGGCTCCGGGTTGGGTGCTGCCTCTAGTGGTGTGTGTGTGTCTGTGAGGGTGTTTGGTGCACAAACTGTCTATCTTCCTACCTGGCTGCAGTTTCCTATGTGGCCACCATGGTCGCAGGGGCACCACAGATACCCTTTGTTGCTTCCAGGTATGACACTACCCCCCGAGGGCGGCAAAGACATTGTGGCATCCAGATTCTGGGGTGCTACATTGTCCTAGTGAAGTGAATCTGGCTATACTGCAATACCCAGCACAGATGCCTTAATTGCCCTCTTCTTCACAACAAAATTGTTCTCCTGGAAAATGTACCTGCAACAATGCCACACTAACCCACTCTCAATTAGCAATTTCACTGTGACAGCTCATCATTTTTTACATGCACATTGTGACACCAGTCACTACTTATGGGTATTCCAGAAGACAGAGTAGTCAGACAATCTGAGGTCAGCAGGGCTGCCACTAGGAATTTCAGGGCCCCTTGCCGCCAACATTTTGGGGCCCCCCTGAGACTCCACCCAGCGTCCAACCGACTCCGCCTCCACCCATGCTCCACCTCCACCCAAACATACATTATATTTATAGTGAAAAATTGGAACAGCACCAAAAATGACCTCAATTTATGTGCAAAGCTTTCCCAACCAGCAATCCAGATGGTTTCTTACCATAGAGTAAATAAAGGAAAAACAGCACAACTAAAACAGAAAAAAGTGGACTTTACTACCCAATATGTGGCTACGCCATTGGGCAATGAAGTCCACTTTTTTCTAATTTTTGTGCTATTTCTCATTTTTTTACACTCTCTCTATTATACATTACATGTGTGAAAAAAAGAATGCGCATATAGGGTCTTATCTCAGATGACACTTTCACTATGTGATGTGGAATTGCTCACCTTGGTCAGTTGTGAAACCCACAACTGGTAGAATAGCGTACAGGCAGCTGCTGCAGGGACCGCACTCTCACTCTCAACGGTGACCGTGATCATGATGCAGAATCTTGGACAAAGTGCTTCAATGTCCGCGCTGCTGCTCCGATACCAATGAAACACAGACAAGGGAATGTCTGCATCAGATACAGCCTTTACTTTCCTACGCGTTTCGGAGCCTCCTCCCGAGCTCCTTCCTCAGGGGACATGTTCCCTTTGTGGGGTGCAGTACCTCTGTGGCGACTGGATCCGCAGGGGCACCACAACAGTACCCCCTCTTCTATGAAGGGACCACCGTACGCCAGGTCTCCCAGGAAACCTTTGATGGAAGGCCCTTACCAACTGATCGGCCCCCACAAAATGAGCGGGAACCCAGGTTCTCTGCTAAGGTCTATATTCCCTCTAATAAACAAGATATTGAAGGGAATTCTGGACCCTCCAAGAATTAATAATCCTCTGTATCTAGTTCTCTAAACCTCCATCAATGGAAACAGGAGTAGGTGGGGACAAGGGAGACAATGCTGAGAGAACCAATTCTTTCAACAGAGATCTGTGAAACGTATTAATGAAAAATTTGAGGAAGTTTCAATTTGAAGGCAACCGGATTGATCACCTTCAGAACCTCATACAGATCGATGAATTTAGGAACCAACTTAGTCGAGGGCACCTTCAGTTTAATATTTTTAGAAGATAACCTCTTACCGTAAATATAGGACCTTTCAAACGTTTCCTATTGGCCTTCCGTTTTTCACAAAATTAGGTCACTCCAATATTCTTTTGAACCTCTCTTCAGACATCGCCGAGTTTTTGTATGGCTCTCTCTACTTCACCCTGAACTTATCCTAGAAAATTCACCAAAATGGCGATGAAAACCATAATTCCAAAAGAATGGTGAGATTCCAGTGGACTAATTGACTCAACTGTTAGGGTACCGTCACATTTGGCGACACACCAGCGATCCTGACAGGGATACGACCTGGTAGGGATCGCTGGTGCATCGCTGTTGGGATCGCTGGTGAGATGTCAAACAGTTAGATCTCACCAGCAACGCAACAACGATCCGGAATGATACGGAGGTCGTTGGGATTCGGTTCCTCGGACCTGTAGTGTTGAGGTCGTTGGTTGTTGTCCCTGTCAAACACACCGATGTGTGGCACCCCTGCAGGGGATTGCCACAGGATCCACCGGTGCAAGGAGGGAATTACACCTTGGTTCACACAGCACACAACACCTTCCACCCCAGACCTAAAGGGGGAGCTCTACTGGCTGCCCTAAGCCAGTTCAACTTTAAAAAATCCAGGCCTGAGGGGAGGAGTCAGTTAGTCCCAGGAGTGAGTTCCAGAGAGTCTGTGGAGAGAGCTGCAGTGAGGAGCTGGTCGCTGGGAAGGATCCAGGCCCAGTACCAGGGAACACTCACCCAGCTGTGCTGCACCCTTGGGAGAGGGTCGGAGGCCAGTGGAGAGTAGGAGAATCAAGGAAGGGAACCAGGCAAGGTTTCCTTGTAGTACATCCGGACACCGGAGTCCGACACTGCCAGCATCCACTGCAGCAGTAAAAACCCGGAAGGACCAGGAGGAGTTAACCCCTGAAGAAAGCAAAGTAAGACACACTCGAAACTGACCAAGTGCAGGGCCAGGGGCCATAGGAGGAATAGGGACCCCGCAGAAGGACCTCATTGTCAGTTTAGAGCAAAGCCCTGAGAGGGAGAAGGAGCAGTGGGTTCAGTCACAGGCAGGACTTACCCCAAACTACAGAGCACAGTGACAGAGGAGGCCTCACAACTTTCTAATGTGGAAGTCCCAAATTGCACCGAGGACCTGGTTATGTCGAGCCCATTGGGACGGGGTACTCGGGTCTGCTACTGGGGATGTCACGGGTGGTCCTGGTCCGGACCGTGTCCCGGGCCTGGCAATAATAAAAGGGAATATTTACAGGTGATATTGTCAGTCGTGACGCCACCCACGGCTTGTGGTCAATAAGGGGGACCACCGCTGCTGCAGAACCTCCGGGGATGATGTTATAGCAGCTGGGATGGAATAGTTCTCTGCGGGTAGAACTTGGTTCCCCGGGGCAGTGATGATAGAGTCTATGGTGTAATGTATGGGCCTGTGATGGGTGCAGTGCACTTACTGTCCTGATGCTGCAGAAGTCTTCCTTTCAGATTCAGTGCTGGCAGGCGGTAGCTCTTCAGGTTGTAATCTTCTGCAGACCTGTTTGGAGGGAATCATGTGCAGGCAGAATCACACGAGAGAGTCAGAGTCAGGGTTCACCGTGTTTACTTCTCAAACTTCTCTCAGTTACAGTTCACAGTCACAGTTTACAGTCTTTACACGGGCATCACTCTCCCCTCCGGGTTCCTTTACTCCCTGCAGCCAGGTTGTTCCTTCTATGACCCCCCACTTGCTCTCTGTCCCTTCAGTCTGTTGTTCTCTCTCTGCTATTTGGTACGTGTATGACTCCGGACAGTATGGCGGTGGCTCGGACCCCTGTGGGACCTCCGGGTTGCCACTGAGCGACCTGTCCTTTGGGGTGGGAACCCTAACGTGTAGCTAGAGTCCCCCGTCGGTTGTCTGGGGATGCCGGGTGAAGCGTCGGTCCCCTTAAGAGCCGACACTCTGCTGCAAGCCTAGCCTCCAATAGTCCTCCAGGGTGAGGCTCTACCAGCCTCCTTTTAACCGTGACCTTGGGTTCAATAGGAGGGCTACTCCGCCTGCAGTCTGCCGTCTCAGCCGTGTTTCTAGGACCCAGTGCTACTGGTCCTCTCGTCCCTCACACTCCTGGGGTGCTGGCTCTGGATGGGCTTTCTCTCTGTGGCTCACACTGGCTCTCCAGATTCTGCGCTCCTTCCACCCCACTCTTCCAGGACATGAGCTTCATTCAGCCTACCTAGGCCTATTGACTCCTTTCTCCTCCCCCTGCTCTATATCTACCCTCTGTCACCTGACTTACTTGTTGGCCCACCCACTGTCTCTAAACCCACCCCTTGCCCGCCTAGAGATCCCAGGCTCTGGGTTGGGTGCTGCCCTCTACTGGTATGTGGGTGGATTGTGTGGGCTATCTATGAGGGTGTTGGTGTTCAACTGTCGTTCCTACCTTCCTGGCTGCAGTTCCCTTTGTGGCCTCCTGATCGCAGGGGCACCACACTCTCCCGGAGTTAAACCAGCGTGTCCTCATGCTGCCCGTCATGGATCCCCCTGAAAACATTTTTATTTATAACAACATTAAACATTAAGCATTCTTGGTTTCTTCCCGTCCGGTAGGTACGATTCTCTTTAAACGTTACTTAATTTAACTATTCAAACGTGCACGGGTGCATTAACTTCGTCACCCTTCTAGACCTTTACCGGGTCTAATGCTACAACGCATTCACTTTCTCTAGTAAAACACATAAAAGGCATTACTTTCTAACAAAAGTATAAAACTTCGTTTTCTTTTCAAAAAGTGCAAAAAGTTTCAAAAGTCTCAAAGTTCAAAAAGGAGTTCAAACAGTTAAAAGGGGCACAAGCACTTAAAACACTGCACGCAAGCACTCTGCCGTTTAGTGCACAGTCTCTCAAGTGCAAAGCTGGTTTTAAAACATAAGGGGAACACACGAAGTGTTTAACTATTTACAATGGAAAGTTTATATCACCTCATCGTCCGTGATATCAATCGTTCATTAAAACATATAAGACAAACAAGGGAAAGCTAACATTCATTCAGGATTGGGATGGGGACAGCAAGGATTACATCGCATTCACACTTACAGCTTTTTCTGTAGGATCCGGGTTTCTTCAGTTCTTCTCCTGCTTCATTTTGCAAGGCAATATCTGGGGCTCTCTTCCCCTTGGGAACATCTCTAGTTCTTGCAATGCCTGGACTAGCAAGTAGCTGCTGGGCGTCTGCGTAACTGCCTCTGCTGTGAATCCTACTGGATCAGTCTCAATAGTATTGGTGGGACCCGTGTCAACAATTGGGTCCAGTTGTGCCGATGAATCCAGGTTAGCTGGGATATCTGGATTTTCCAATGCAGGGATTTCATCTTCTTCTGGTGTTATTAACGACTGTCTCTTTACTTTGATCCCGTATGGACCTCTGGTTCCTTGCACTACATTATACGATACCCATTCGCCAATAACTACTTTTCTATCCGGGTGATCTGCGGGTAGGTGTTCTTCTACATCTCTCCTATTAATGAACACGTCTCTGGATGCAACGGGTTCTCGAGCAAATGCAAACCCTTTGCTTTCAATGATCTTTACGATCTGTCCTTGATGCTGTGGCGATCTATGCACCTCTTGATCATGTCGGGCCTCATCTTTCTCTTTTATAGTACGAGCTATCATCATCTGTTTTTGGATTCGCCGCTCTTCTTCCTCTTTCTCCCATCTACGTATGCATCGCTTTAAGTATTCTTCCCGGGTTACAATTTCTGCAGGGCCTACTGGGCCACCGGGGTCTCCTAAGAAGCCAATCATATCATCTCTGGTCTCGTCTCTCTCCCACCAGCAGCGAAGCTGCTCCCCTCTCACCTCGGTCGTCATAGGTGCTGGTATCAGGGGCTCCAGTAACGGCAGGTATCCCTTTGGTAAGGTTCCTAGTGGGTCGAGCTCCTCTGCAACAGGACGCGGTGTCATCCCGGGGACAGATAGGTCTATCAGGGTCGCGGTGCGGCAGATCTGTTCACTTTCCATACGATTATTCAAAGCGCCAACCCAGCCGGGTTGCGTGGATGAGGTCTGGAAAGTATGCCGTACATTGACGCGGATCCGTGTACATTGCTCTTGAACACAGGTCATCTGCTGGGGTAGCAGCCGCAGCACACCTCGCCGGGTGTCTGGGACGTTCGGACGCTGACTACCGCCTTCTGCCATTCTGCCTCGGTCACTATAGTTCTTTCCCTGGCCGGGTTCCTCCACCGCTTCGCTCCGTGGGCCCTCCGGGATCACTATGTATCTTCCGATTACGGCGCTCTCATCGGCGTCCTCTGCTTTCATCCTCGTGTACTGTAATGGCGACTGCTTCTCTTCTGGTCGTCCGTCCAGCCTCTTCCTGATGACGATTTCCTGTTCATCTCTCGCCAGCTTCTCATTGGTAGGTGGGTCTAGGGGCGGAGGCTCTTCTTTAGGATTAATGGCTGGCTCTCCCGGAGTTAATGGGAGCCAGGGCGGGTCCTTATTTTCGTGCCTTGGACTGGGTCGGCCCACGATGGGGGTCTGGGCACGCCTCCTCTGCACATGGCGTTAGGCTTCTATGGCCACCATTAAGCCCAGATTTTGGCGGAAAAGTCCAGAACATGCTAGTTAGGCACACGAAGTCCAATTCTTTTGGACCGGTACATCCTGTTCGTGACGCCAGGTTTTATGTCGAGCCCATTGGGACGGGGTACTCGGTACCGGACCGGGTCTGCTACTGGGGATGTCACGGGTGGTCCTGGTCTGGACCGTGTCCCGGGCCTTGCAATAATAAAGGGGAATATTTACAGGTGATATTGTCAGTCGTCACGCCACCCACGGCTTGTGGTCAATAAGGGGGACCACCGCTGCTGCAGAACCTCCGGGGATGATGTTATAGCAGCTGGGATGGAATAGTTCTCCGCGGGTAGAACTTGGTTCCCCGGGGCAGTGATGATAGAGTCTATGGTGTAATGTATGGGCCTGTGATGGGTGCAGTGCACTTACTGTCCTGATGCTGCAGAAGTCTTCCTTTCAGATTCAGTGCTGGCAGGCTGTAGCTCTTCAGGTTGTAATCTTCTGCAGACCTGTTTGGAGGGAATCATGTGCAGGCAGAATCACACGAGGGAGTCAGAGTCAGGGTTCACTTCTCAAACTTCTCTCAGTTACAGTTCACAGTCACAGTTTACAGTCTTTACACGGGCATCACTCTCCCCTCCGGGTTCCTTTACTCCCTGCAGCCAGGTTGTTCCTTCTATGACCCCTCACTCGCTCTCTGTCCCTTTAGGCTTTCTCTCTCTGCTATTTGTTACGTGTGTGACTCCGGACAGTATGGCGGTGGCTCGGACCCCTGTGGGACCTCCGGGATGCCACTGAGCGACCTGTCCTTTGGGGTGGGAACCCTAACGTGTAGCTAGAGTCCCCCGTCGGTTGTCTGGGGATGCTGGGTGAAGCGTCGGTCCCCTTCAGAGCCAACACTCTGCTGCTAGCCTAGCCTCCAATAGTCATCCAGGGTGAGGCTCTACCAGGCTCCTTCTAACCGTGACCTTGGGTTCAATAGGAGGGCTACTCCGCCTGCAGTCTGCCGTCTCAGCCGTATTTCTAGGACCCAGTGCTACTGGTCCTCTCGTCCCTCACACTCCTGGGGTGCTGGCTTCGGATGGGCTTTCTCTCTGTGGCTCACACTGGCTCTCCAGATTCTGCGCTCCTTCCACCCCACTCTTCCAGGACATGAGCTTCAGTCTGTACTGCTCAGCCTACCTCGGCCTACTGACTCCTTCCTCCTCCCCCTGCTCTATATCTACCCTGTCACCTGACTTACTTGTTGGCCCACCCACTGTCTCTAAGCCCACTACCCCTTGCCCGCCTAGAGTTCCCGGGCTCCGGGATGGGTGCTGCCCTCTACTGGTATGTGGGTTGTGTGGGCTATCTGTGAGGGTGTTGGTGTTCAACTGTCGTTCCTACCTTCCTGGTTGCAGTTCCCTTTGTGGCCTCCTGATCGCAGGGGCGCCACAGTTACTTCTCTGGACTGTACCTGTTACCCTGTCACCAGTAAAAGGTACCGAAACAAAGATCACTGTGTGTGTGTGTGGCTGCTTAACCGCCGCTATTCACCACATTGACTGCAGAGACGTGACTACTACTCCCCTCATCCATCCCCACTGCCCTGAGGTAAAGCTCCACCTGTGGGGAGCTGTACTACACTGAGCTGCACTTCCATCACCTCAGCGGCCAGCTGCAGCGCTGGTATACCCAGTGCCAGGTACTACAGGTGGCGTCATGTTACCAATCCCCTCCACCATTCCCCGCCATTGAGGGTCCAGGGCATGGGACCGGGGACAGACAAGCCGTGATCCCCCATCAAACCCGGTACCCGAGTACCCCTACCCTGCCGACCGCCTCAACTGCATGCTGCCCAGTGGGACCTCAACAACTAAAAAATGGTCCAGGCGACTCTGACTTGACAAACGATCTCACAGCAGGGGCCTGGTCGCTGCTAAGTGTCAAACATAGCAAGATCGCTGGCGAGGTAGCTGTTGTGTCATCAAACTTGTGACTTAGCAGCGATCTCGCTTAGTATGATGGGGGCTTAAAAGATGAACTCTGCAAGAGGTAAAAATGAGGACTAATCCTCCTACTGAGCCGCCACAAAAAATCTTAAAATTTTTTCCAATGACTGATTTGTTCTCTCGGTCTGACTGCTGGTTTCAAAGTGATAAGCAGAGGAAAATGACAAATTAGTCCTCAATCTTTTACAAAAGGTCTTCCAAAATTTTTAAATGAATTGCACCCCCCTATCAGACACAATAATCAAAGGGAATCCATGCTATCTTACCACATGAGGTCACGTATTGACATATTTTGCAGTCCTGCAGTGTTGCTGCTGTGCTATTAGGCTAAGTGCCCACTGTGCGTTTTTGCTGCGTTTTTGTGCTGCATTTTCTGCACCAAAAACAAAAAACGGGGGATGTCACGGCAGTGATCTGGCTCCATCATTTAATAAAGGAATGCTGAGCTTTGATGACGGGGGAATTGAAGGGAAAGGGGTATTCATGATGTGGAGCCCACTGGGACGGGGTACTCGGTATCAGACCGGGGTACTGCTGGGGATATCACGGCGGTCTTGGTCCAGACCGTGTCCCGGGTTCCGTAAGTAAAAAAGGGGTATATATTTACAGGGGATTGTTTGTCGTGATGCCACCCACGGGTTGTGGTCAGTAAAGAGGACCACCGCTGCAGTGTGCTTCTGTCAGGAGGATGGATGGATGGATGCTACAGCAAGGTGGATGAGCCCGCCGCAGGTCGGGGCTGCTCCTGACAGGGTGTAAAGGTAAAATACAGTTCTGTATACCTGGATATGTTGCGCCCAGGCTCTGGGGTACTCGAGTGTCAGGCTCCGAGAGGGTTAACTTTGTCACGGGGAATGGAGGCCGCGCCTGACCCCGTGTCCTGGGCCTATCTTTCAAAAAAGGGGAAAATATGTACAGGGGATTACATACAAGTTTTTGTCATGACGCCACCTGTAGTGTCTGGTGAGATGCCACCAACGCCACCACAGTCCGCCAGAGGTAGATGGTAATGCGGCTAGGGAAGTAAAGTCCTCCACAGGTAGGACTGGACCTCCGGGGCAGCGTAGTGACAAGGGGTAGCTTGTAGTGGAGCTGGGATGGTATAGGGAATGCTGGAGCAGTCTATGAGGGGCACCGGGAACGGAGAGGAATGATACACACACACTGCAAAGTCTCTTTTACCTTGTACTGATGGTACGCAGGTAAAGTTGTCCAGGGCACTGACAGGTGACCAGGTTGCACAGTGAGTCCCCACAGCAAGTGGGTATAAGGCCTCATCTCTTTCTGTGTAATGATTGAAGCACAGCCTGCATTCAGCCAGACTTGCCTCCTTTCTCTTCCTGATTCTGGTGACTGTCTCTCCTCCTGTGCGGTCTCCGGGTTACCCTCTCTGATCACTGCGGTGCTGCACGGCTGTGGCTGGCTCCCTCTCTTGACCCACATGGGATAACCGGGTGGCCGAAGCCTCCACGGTGCGACGGGGTTTTCTGTGGTCCTGGAGTATCCCACAGGTGCGGATCCCCAATATCCGGTACTTCTTTGGGCGAACCTCTCCAAGTTCCTCACTCCCTTGGCTATCTGCTCCTTGCCTTCTGTCCCCACTTAGGCTTGCGGAACGTAGAAGGGCCACTCCGGGTCACTGGCTCGGGCCTAACCGCGGCACCGACCACCAGGACGTCTTCGCAGCTTTCTTAGCGTCTGCACACTCTAACTAACTCCTCCCCCAGTACCAGTATAGACTGCTTCCGTACTCCCTATACAATCCTAGCTCCACTCCAAGCTGTCCCTCCTCACTCCGCAGCCCCAGAGGTCCAGTCCTACCTGCGGAGGACTACACCATCTCAGCTGCAATACCACCGACCTCCAGAGGACTGTGGCAGCGCTAGTGCTACTCACCAGAAACTGCAGGTGGCGTCACGACAGCAAACTGTAAATAATCCCTTGTATATGAAACCCCCTTTTCAAAAGATACCCCAGGACACGGGGTCAGGCGCGGCCGCCATCCCCCGTGACAACCGGATAGTTAACCCTTGCCGCCTGACACACGAGTACCCCAAAGCCTGGGCGCTCCACACCCACTTGCTGTGGAGATTCAACTGTGTTTCCTGGTCACCCGACAGTGTTCCAGACTTTTACCTGCTATATCACCAGTAAAAGTGTGGCGCCCCTGCGACCAGGGTGGCCACATGAGGAACTGAATTCAGGCAGAAAGGAGACAGCACACATACCCAACAGAACAGAGATACTACACCTTCTTTTTGGGTTTCAAAAAAACCCCTTATTAAAATTTCAATAAACACTATTTTGAATAAAAAAAACCCCTTGTATAAATAAAAGGCCCTTCAAAACAACATATACTTCATATAAAAACAACCCTGGAGTCAGGCCAAGTTCAAAGTCAAAGTGCACTTTATTAAAATGACAACATAAGTGCCGTAATAAAAGTGATGCCAAACGGCTCACGAGACAGGTGACCACATGAAATATACACAATACAAACTAGCGTACCAACCAAGTACTCTGCTGCCTGCACAAAACAAGTGACCAATACAATGCCCCAAACCTGGGTACATAACAGGCATGCATGTAACATGTAAAATAAAGTATCAATTCATGGGTCCAAAGTATTACCTATCCGTGGCCGCCGCCCCCTTACGCGTTTCGCAAGGCTTCTTCCGAGGGGGGTGACCATGGAGGGGAAACCCGGTCCTTATATACAGAAGTATGGAGTTTCAGCATTCTTTTTGGGGTGCAGTACCTCCCTGTGGCATCCCGCCAGGTAGGTGTGGCGCCCCACATAGTCAGGCGTCACAGAGGGGTATTGCACCCCTAAAAGAGGAGTAATTTCTCCAGCTGCAAGTGGACCCTAGGTTGTTGGGTGGGACCCATTCCTGCACTTCCACATTAGAATAGGAGTGGGAGGTTACTCGGGAGGGAGATATATTCACCTCTAGGGGGAACAAAGGAGGTCAGTCAGTAGGACAGAATAGTCAGACAATGGACGTCTGCGAAAGTCAGGACTGTCGGAGGAGGAGGAGAGGAGAAAAAGTGTGGAACAAGGCGGAAGGTTTTACCCGGACGGCTCTACGCTGATCTGGAGGAAAGGAGAAAGAGGGTCTTGAGCAGATCCTGAGAGAGGGTGCCCAACGCGATTAGTCTGGGCCCTAGAGAGAAAGGGGGAACCCCAGCGTGGACTGACCATACTCCAGGGGATTCTCCAGTCCACCACGGGAACGCCGGGCCCAAGGATCCGGCCAAGGTCTATCTTTGCAGTCGGCAACCGGCTGCTGTGGTTCGTTTATCGCCATAGCACCCTGCCAGATGGAACGGTCTGCTTACTTCCTCACCACAAGGGAGGGGACCCCCAAGTCTACCTACATGGAGCCATTGGGTATAGACTCATCCTAGACGGGGAAGAAAGGACATGGGTTCGTCAACTAAGGTTTATCACGGTACCCACCATACCACCTGGGATCCACTTGCAGCCACCCGTAGAGCTACCTGTTACTTTAACAACTGTTGCTGAACTGTGGACTCTGAACGTTTACAGTAAAGTACCCGGGAGAAAGTGACTTTGCCTTTGTGTGGTTATCTCCATCAACCTGTTCCCTTTCAGGAACACTGCCCTGGAGGCCCTGCTCCACCTGTAGGGAGCTTTGCCATTCCAGCCGCATTACCATCGACCTCCAGAGGACTGTGGCGGCGCTGCTGACCCATCACCAGGTACTACAGGTGGCGTCACATGACAAACTCTTATCCCCTGTACATAACCCCTTTTTGAAATGTCACCCAGGCGCTGCCACCTATGACATCCCCCGTGAAAGCACCCACCGAGCCTGATACCCCAGGGCCTGGTGCTCGACATAGGCGCCACATCTGTACGTGACAATATGACCTCACAATATAGAAGATCATAAAAAAAAATGCTTTTTATCATAGAAACGTTCCAGCATTACCTGTATGTGGAAATATATATCGACAATAGCAGTGATAACAAATACATATTAAAAGAGGAAGTTTAGAAATAACACACACACATTATCAGTATCTATTTCTGCATACAGGTCCCCTTTCAATGGTTTTATGATACGAGACAGATTTTTATGATTGTTTATATGTTGATGTAAGATCATACAGTATAATCACCACATAATAATGTCCATCTATAGCTTTAACTTATGTATTTAAAGGGAACCTGGCAGGTTATGCTGCCCGATGTGCGACAGAATGAATTGCAGTTCGGCCAGGTATGTCACCCTATGAAATGCTCTAGTGTGTCAGAGAAAATATTCTTTGAAGAAACCAGAAATCATTCGAGAAACCAGAACTAGACTAGTCTGGCACCACCAGCTGTTCCCAGTGCTGCTAGAGGTGACAGCAGTGGTGTAACTAGAGTCCGATGGGTCCCACTGCAAAATTTAGACCTGGGCTCCCCCCGCACACACATTTGTCAATGGGCCCCATGCAACATTCTAAATCCTATATAGACTTATGAATTGACCCCTTTCCCCCTTTCATTATGTATTAATGTCCCTCATCCTGCTATATATGGTCCTCCTATTGGAATATAGCCCTTATCCTAGTATATATGTCCCCCATCCTTGTTTATATGGTCCTATTGCTCCCAACCCCATTGTCCTCTAATTATTATAATGCATCCTCATTATCCTTCATTTAGTATAATGCAGCCTCATAGTCCTCAGTACAGTATAGTGCAGTCTCATAGCCCTCCATATAGCAGAATACAGCCTCATAGTCCTCCAAACAGTATAATGCACCCCCATAGTCCTCAATATAGTAAAATATAGCCTCATAACTATCCATATATTATAATGCTGCCCTCCTCCTTCTCCTCCCCCCATAATCCTCTGGCCACTGTGTACTCACTTATTAAAAAAAAAAAGATCTATTCTCGCCTCTCCAAGGTTCCCCCCTGCTCTGGTCTGGTCTCCCTGCAAAAACTGAAAACACAGGAAGAGGTGGTGTCGATGTGCATTCCACTGTGGAATGCATAAAGCAGGAAGTGCTGCCTATTCCTAGTGTGAAGGAGGCGACACCAGCCTGCTATATGCATTCCACAGTGGAATGCAGATGGTGAGGGAAAGCGATGGGTAGCAGCGGTAGTGGTGACGGTGGATAGATGGGCCACCCCTATGATGCAGGAGGGTCCCTGACACATGGGCCTCATAATAATAATAATAATAATTTTTATTTATATAGCGCCAACATATTCCGCAGCGCTTCACATTCACAATACAAAGCTCACATTTAACCTCTTAACGACAGCCGTACGTCTACAGACGTCGGGAAAAAAAGGGTACTAAAGCATAGCCGTACGTCTGTAGACGTACCCCAGGAAAAAGCCCTGTAGCACCGCCCCTGGAGCTAATACCTCTAGGGTGTCAGCATACCGATTGTAGCTGACACCCTAGAGATTAGTAATTAGCTGTTTTTGTACCCGCACCTGTAATGTGAAGACCGGTAAGCACCGTTTACCGATCATCACATTACAAAAGTGAAAGTGCTTTGTAAAAAATGCTTTCACTTTGATCCGACATGAAAACACATGTCGGATCAAAGTGATCCATTAACCCCCAAGGCCCCTAAGACCCCCTGTGCCTGAGATCAAGCCCCCCCGGGCCCCCCACATCTCCATCCCCCCCGGTCCATTCAAAAATGGCGGCGGTGCGCTGCCTCCCCTGCATCTCCATGCAGCCTGACATGTCACACATGTCGGGCTGCATGGGAATGTCCTCCCCCGGTGCTCCCTAGTCCCCTCCAGGGATCCCCAGCCATAGTCTCCGGGATCCCCCAGCCTCCGGGATCCCCCAGCCTCCGGACACCCCCCGCCCCCCTCCCCTGATGCCCTGTGCCCGGTGCCTTTTCCCCAGAGGCCCCGCTGCCTCTAAACTGTTTGTAGGGCCCCCCCCGTGCCCCAGTAAATCCCCCCCTCACCACTCTTACCTACCAACGATCCTGATTCCAGTCCCGGGGTCCTCCGGTCCTGGGGGCTTCTCCTGCCGGCGGCTCCTGCTGCTATCTTCTGCGGCGCGCGCCTCCTCTGTGCGCGCACCCTGGTGTGCGCGCACACGCGCGCCGCTGTTAACCCCTGCTGTGCGGCCCAGGGAATGACAGGTCATGAACTCAGTGAGTTCATGACCTATCAGAATCCTCGGGTCACAAGGGGTTAACTGTGCTGTTCATGGTGGTCTCCACATCAGATCACCATCAGTGGTGATCCCAGGATCCCAGGATCCCTATGGGATCCCAGGATCCTGATAGATCACCACTGATGGTGATCTGATGTGGAGACCACCATGAACAGCACAGTTAACCCCTTGTTAACTGTGCTCTTCATGGTGATCTCCACATCAGATCACCATCAGTGGTGATCCCAAGATCCCTATGGGATCCCAGGATCCTGATAGATCACCACTTATGTTGACCTGATGTGGAGACCGCCATGAAGAGCACAGTTAACCCCTTGTGACCTGAGGATTCTGATAGGTCAAGAACTCACTGAGTTCATGACCTGTCATCCTCCTGACAATGAACCTGCTTTTATAGCATATGGGGGATGCCCCATATGCTATAAAACTGAGAATCGTCGTAGGACCTCCCACTGGACTACGTCGGACCTTCCCACTGGACTACGTCGGATGTCAAAGAATAATAAAGATGGAGTCCAAGTAGTGTTTGTGTTTTTTTTCTAATAAAAATATTTTTCTCTGTCTTGTGTCTTCTTTACAAATTACTAGAGCTTCCTAATGGTCCGGTCTAATATTGGCCAGACGTTATGAATCTCGGGCTTAGTACCAGCTGAGAAAAAGCTGGCATTAACCCCTTATTACCCAGTCTGCCACCGCTACACGGCAGCTGGAAGAGCTGGATACAGCACCAGAAAATGGCGCTTCTATGAATGCGCCATTTTCTGGGGCGGCTGCGGGCTGCAATTCGCAGCAGAGGGGGCCCAGAAAGCTTGGGCCTCCCTACGCTGAGGATTCCAGCCCCCAGCTGCCTAGTTGTACCTGGCTGGCCTAAAAATATGGCGAAGCCCACGCCATTTTTTTTTTAAATTATTTCATGAAATAATAAAAAAAAAAAAAGGGACTTCCCTATATTTTTGGTTTCCAGCCAGGTAAAACTAGGCAGAAGGGGTTGGTGGCAGCCCGTAGCTGCCTGCTGTACCTGGCTGGACCAAAAATATGGCGAAGCCCCACGTCGTTTTTTTTTTTCCATTTAATAAAGAAATACTAAAAAAAAATGCAGGGGAGGAGACAACCAGGACACAGTGTCTCCGTATCTTGTGCACATGCTCTAAAAGTGAGAAATTGTGTGAAAAAAAGAAAATGTTCAATATGACATTATCAAATTCTGTGAAGTAGCTGTAGGTTCCAAATGCTCACTATACCCCTAGATATAATCCTTGAGGTGTCTAGTTTCCAAAATGGGGTGACTTGTGCGGGAGCTCCAATGTTTAGGCACATAGGGGCTCCCCATATGCGACATGGTGTCACCTAACTATTGGAGCTAATTTTCCATTCAAATTGTTAGCGGACACCATGTCGCATATGGAGAGCCCCTGTGTGCCTAAACATTGGAGCTCCCCCACAAGTGACCACATTTTGGAAACTAGACCCCCCAAGGAACATATCTTGATGCATAGTGAGCACTTTTAACCCCCAAGTGCTTCACAAATTAGTCTGTAAAAAGGAAAAAAAGAAAATTGTGAAAAAAAGTACTTTTTCATTTTTACGGATCAGTTTGTGTAGCACCTGGGGGTTCAAAGTGCTCACTATGCATCTAAATAAGTTCCTTGGGGTGTCTAGTTTCCAAAATGGGGTCACTTGTGGGGAGCTCCAATGTTTGGGCACATAGGGGCTCTCCATATGTGACATGGTGTCCGCTAACAATTGGAATTGTAAGTGGATACCATGTCGTGTATGGCGAGCCCCTGTGTGCCTAAACATTGGAGCTCCCCCACAAGTGACCCCATTTTGGAAACTAGACCCCCCAAGGAACTTATCTAGATGCATAGAGAGCACTTAGAACCCCCAGGTGCTTCACAAATTAATCCGTAAAAATGAATAAGTACTTTCTTTTCCACAAAAATTTTCTTTTTTCATTTTTACGGATTCATTTGTGAAGCACCTGGGGGTTCAAAGTGCTCACCACCAATCTAGATAAGTTCCTTGGGAGGTCTCGTTTCCAAAATGGGGTCACTTGTGAGGGAGCTACAATGTTTAGGCACACAGGGGCTCTCCATACGTGACATGGTGTCCGCTAACAATTGGAGCTAATTTTCCATTCAAATTGTTAGAGGACACCATGTCGGATATGGAGAGCCCCTGTGTGCCTAAACATTGGAGCTCCCCCACAAGTGACCCCATTTTGGAAACTAGACCCCCCAAGAAACTTATCTAGATGCATAGAGAGCACTTTGAACCCCCAGGTGCTTCACAAATTGATCCGTAAAAATGAAAAAGTACTTTCTTTTCCACAAAAATTTTCTTTTTTCATTTTTACGGATTCATTTATGAAGCACCTGGGGGTTCAAAGTGCTCACCACCAATCTAGATAAGTTCCTTGGGAAGTCTCGTTTTTAAAATGGGGTCACTTGTGGGGGAGCTACAATGTTTAGGCACACAGGGGCTCTCCATACGTGACATGGTGTCCGCTAACAATTGGAGCTAATTTTCCATTCAAATTGTTAGCGGACACCATGTGCCCCTGTGTGCCTAAACATTGGAGCTCCCCCACAAGTGACCCCATTTTGGAAACTAGACCCCCCAAGGAACTTATCTAGATGCATAGTGAGCACTGAACCCTCTGGGGCTTTACAAATTGATCCGTAAAAATGAAAAAGTACTTTTTTTTCAAAAAAATCTTCTTTTGTCCTCAATTTTTTCATTTTCACATGAGCAACAGGATAAAACGCATCCTAAAATTTGTTGGCCAATTTCTCCTGAGTACACCGATACCTCATATGTGGTCATAAACCACTGTTTGGGCGCACAGTAGGGCTCAGAAGAGAAGGAGCGCCATTTCACTTTTTGAATGGTCAATTAGCTCCAAAAGTCAAATTGCGCTTCTTCCCTTCTGAGCCCTGCCGTGCGCCCAAACAGTGGTTTATGACCACATATGAGGTATCGGTGTACTCAGGAGAAATTGGCCAACAAATTTTAGGAAGCATTCTATCATGTTGCCTATGTGAAAATGAAAAAATTGAGGCTAAAAGAACATTTTTGTTGGAAAAATTAAAATGGCCATTTTTTGTTTCCACGTTGCTTTAGCTCCTGTGAAGCACCTGAAGGGTTAATCATTTTCTTGAATGTAGTTTTGAGTAGCTTGAGGGGTGTAGTTTTCGGAATGGTGTCACTTTTGGGTGTTTTCTGTCATGTACACCCCTCAAAGAGACTTCAAATGTGATGTGGTCACTAAAAAAAAGGTTATGTAAATTTTGCTGGAAAAATGAAAAATTGCTGATGAACTTTGAACCCTTATAACGTCCTAACCAAAAAAAATTTTTTTTCCAAAATTGTGCTGATGTGAAGTAGACATGTGGGAAATGTTATTTATTAACTATTTTGTGTCACATAACGCTCTGGTTCAACAGAATAAAAATTACAAATTTGAAAATTGTCAAATTTTCAAAATTTTTCCCAATTATTTTATATTATCACAAATAAACACAAAAATTATCGACTAAAATTTAATACTAACATGAAGCCCAATATGTCACGAAAAAACAATCTCAGAATCGCTAGGATCCGTTGAAGCGTTCCGGAGATATAACCTCATAAAGGGAGAGTGGTCAAAATTACAAAAAACGGTCTGGTCATTAAGGTGGAAATTGGCTCCGTCACTAAGGGGTTAAACAATCATGAGAAACAATTAGAAAATACAATACAATGCCAAAAACAATACAATACAAAGCATAACATAGTACAATAATTGGAGCAAAAAATGGCAACCCTGCTCATAAGAGATTACAATCTAACAATGAGGTGGGGGTGACAAGGTATAGGTGCTCATTTGCAATGAAAGTATAGTCAACTTGAGGAGATGGGGAACAGATAGGAGCAGAATAAGTGGCCACAACCCGTTATATGTGATCCACTTGAGGTGGAGCGGATAGGCTATGTCTAGATGACTGACTAGGGATCATGATAGGCCGCCCTAAAGAGATGTGTTTTTAGGGATCGCCTAAAACTATTTAAGTTGTGGATACCTCTAATTTTTTTTGGGTAGAGCATTCCAAAGAATTGGTGCGGCTCGGGAGAAGTCTTGGAGCCAGGAGTGGGAGGTTCAGATTAATGCAGAAGTGAGTCTAAAGTCACTTCCAGAGCGAAGAGAACGGCTGGGGTGATAGACAGAGATGAGGGAGGAGATGTATGGGGGTGCTGCACTGTGAAGAGCTTTGTGGGTGAGAACAAGCAGTTTGAAATGGATCCTGTAGTATATAGGCAGCCAGTGCAATGAGTGGCATAGAGCAGAAGCGTCTGAGTAACGATTAGCTAGATAGGTAATCCTGGCTGCTGCATTAAGGATGGACTGGAGAGGGGACAGTCTAGTGCGGGGGAGGCCAACTAAGAGAGAGTTACAATAGTCAAGGCGGGAGTGAATCAGGGCCACAGTGAGGGTTTTTGTAGTTTCCAAGGTGAGAAAGGGGCGAATTCTGGAGATGTTCTTCAGGTGCAAGCGGCAAGAGTGGGCGAGAGATTGTAAATAAGGAGTGAAGGAAAGATCAGAGTCAAACATAACACCCAGACAGCGAGCCTGCTGACTCGGCACTATTGCGGTGCCGCACACTGAGAGAGAGATGTCATATTTAGGGAGGTTAGTGGAGGGCGGGACCAGGAGTAGTTCAGTTTTGGAAAGATTAAGTTTCAGGTAGAGAGCGGACATGATATTGGAAACTGCGGTTAGACAGTCATTGGTGTTCTTTATTAGAGAGGGAGTAAGGTCAGGGGCTGAAGTGTATAGTTGTGTGTCATCAGCATAAAGATGGTACTGGAAACCAAATCTGCTGATGGTCTGTCCAATCGGGGCTGTGTAGAGTGAGAAGAGAAGAGGTCCAAGGACTGAATCCTGAGGGAAGGAATTTTTTCCCCCAATGTGGAGATTAGTGTTGCCACATGGGTTTTTTTTGCCTTCCTCTGGATCAACATGTTAGGCTATGGGTTGAACTAGATGGACTTAAAGTCTTCCTTCAACCTTAAAAAAAAAAAAAAAAAAAACTATGTTACTATGTTACTATGACTCCAATAGTGAGAGAAAGCGGGGAGGAAGTAGAGCCGGAAAATGATACACTGAAAGAGCGGTCAGAGAGATAGGAAGAGAACCAGGAGAGAGCCGTGTCCTTGATGCCGATGGAGTGCAGCATAGCGAGTAGGAGATGGTGGTCAACAGTGTCAAAGGCTGCAGAGAGATCAAGAAGGATAAGCAAAGAGTGGTGACCATTACGTTTTGCCGTCAGAAGGTCATTGGTCACCTTGGTGAGAGCATTTTCTGTAGAATGTAGGGGGCGGAAACCAGACTGTAATGGGTCTAGAAGAGAGTGAGTGGAGAGGTAATGAGTGAGGTGGGAGTAGACCAGGCGCTCCATGAGTTTAGAGATGAAGGGGAGATTGGAAACTGGTCTGTAGTTGTTTGTGCAGGAAGGGTCGAGAGAAGATTTCTTTAATAAAGGAGTGATGATAGAGTGTTTAAAGGAGGAGGGGAAGACGCCAGAAGAGAGGGAGAGATTAAAGATTTTGGTTAAGTGAGTGGTGACCACCGGAGAGAGAGACTGGAGTAGGTGTGAGGGGATGGGGTCAGCAGTGCATGTGGTGGGACGAGAGGAAGAGAGGAGCCTGGAGACTTCATCTTCTGTAACCGGGTCAAAAGTGGACAGTGAGCCGGAGGAAATGTGGGGAGAGGCAGGGGTAATAGCAATTTGAGGTTGGGAGTTGATTTCCTGACGGATGTTTTCTATTTTCACTGTGAAGTGGGAAGCCAGGTCATCAGCACAGAGGTCAGTGATGGGGGCCTGCACTTTAGGACTGAGGAGAGAGTGAAAGGTGTTAAAGAGTTTTTTTGGGTTGTTGGATAGTGAGGAGATCAAAGTGGTGAAGTAGGTCTGTTTGGCAAGGTGAAGGGCAGAATTGTAAGTTCTCAGCATAAATTTGTAGTGAATGAAGTTTTCTGGAGTGCGACTTTTCCTCCATAGACGTTCACTCCTAGAGCATCGCTGGAGGAATCGAGTTTGTGATGTGAGCCAGGGCTGTTTTGCTCTGTGTTTGGAGGTTTTGAGGGTGAGGGGTGCTACTTGGTCCAGGGTCCTTCTGAGATAGTCATTTAAGTAATTGACTGCCAGATCGGGACAGGGAAATGAGGAGATTGGGGACAGTGATGAGTGCAGAGATTCTGAGAATGTGTGAGGGTTTATGGCCTGTAGATTTCTGAATGTGTGATATGTAGGAATGTGCTTGGGTGGGCGAGGGTTAGTGAGTGTGAAGGAGAGAATGTTGTGGTCAGAGAGGGGAAGTTCAGAATTATCTAAGGAGGAGGTTGAGCAGAGCCGGACAAAGATCAGGTCAAGGGTATTACCATCCTTGTGTGTCATCGAGGTTGAGACCTGAGAGAGGCCAAGAGATGAAGTTAGAGATAGGAGCTGAAATGCAGATGAGGAGATGGGGCTGTTTGTGGGGATGTTGAAGTCTCCCAGAATAATGGTTGGTAGTTCTGAGGACATGAAGTGCGGCAGCCATGCGGAGAAATGATCGAGGAATTGGGTGGGTGACCCTGGAGGGCGGTATACCACCGCTACTCTAAGGGGGAGGGGATGGAAGAGCCTAATTGTGTGGACCTCAAAAGAGGGGAAAGAGTGATGGAGCTGGGGGGATGACCTGAAAAGTACATTGTGGGGACAGAAGTAAGCCTACTCCACCACCATGTCTGTTGCCAGGTCTTGGGGAATGAGAGAAATGCAAGCCGCCATAAGAAATAGCGGCCGGGAACACTGTGTCTGAATCCTGGATCCAGGTTTCAGTGAGGGCCAGCAGATTAAGGGAGTTAGTGAGAAAGTAGTTTTGAATGAGTGGAAGTTTGTTACATGCAGACCGTGGATTCCAGAGAGCACAATTAAAAGAGGGCAATGAAGGTGTGCAAGTAATGTTTATAAGGTTGGTGGGTTTCTGTGTGTGGTGGGAGAGGGGTAGAAGTTGGTGGAGGGTGGACCAAGATTAGGAGAGATATCACCTGACAGAATCAGCAGTAAAAAGAGGAAAGGCAAACAGTTTTTGTGATGGTGACTTTGTTTTTGGTGCAATACCCTGGAGCATGGTGGTCCGAGATTATTCACTATGGTGAACAGAGTAAGGGAGTTCAATAAAGTAGAAGGAAGGAGAGAGAGGTTTATGTGGATGTGGGGGGATGGAGGGGGAATGGGGCGATGAAGGTAAAGTGCAAAGACACATAGAACAATAGATATTGAAGTAAAAGGACATGGTGATAGGGAAATGAAATGAGAAAAAAAACAATTTTTTTTTTCTTTTCTCCCCTCTCCCTTTTAAATAGAGTGGCTTACCTGACTCCTGCCCTGACTAACTGCCATAAGTAACTGCATCCACTTAGCATTCAATGCCACTTTGCATGAGATGCCACACGTGTAAGCCCCCCACACATGTACCCCTTAGGAATGAACTAAATTTATAGGACACACTACTGAATCAGGTGAGGGGGATTTTTTTTTTTTTTTTTTTTTTTTTTTTTTTTTTTTTTTTTTTTTTTTTTTTTTTTTTTTTTTTTTTTTTTTTTTTTTTTTTTTTTTTTTTTTTTTTTTTTTTTGGAATGAAATTATGGCACCACTAAGAATCAGGTGAGGGGAGATTGGTGGGAAGTCTCAATGGTTTAAGGTAATTTAACAACTCAAGAAACAGAGGGGTGAAGAGGATGAAGGCCACAGATTAGACAGACTTCTCCACATATAACACCTCCAACAAGATAACCAATTACAATTTGCCACATTGTTATATGGTGAGTGAGGAATGTCAATGCATACAGAGACACAGGAAACTTTACTAATCTATAGTTTCAGTGTGGGAATATTAGTAAATTTAGAATATGTGGAGTTCAAGCAGATGTATGGAGATCATTACAAGGCAATCAAGGTAGTCAAATGTTAAATGGTTGGTTTCTGTGTTGGAGTAGACAATGTGGATGACCATAAGAGATCACTACAGCAATGCAGTAATGAAGGTAAGCAACGTTATTGGATGACTATTTATGGCAATCCCTGTAGTGGTGTGGAATCACATGGTGACAACAGAAAGGGGTAATAGAGATGAAGGAAGGAAGAGAGGCTTTGATATTGTGATGGAGGAATGCATGCATACAGTGACACATAAACAATAGTATATTAATAAAGACATGTGATCAATGATGAGAAAATAAATCAATTTTTTCTCACTTTTGCTTGAGTCAAGTGTCACAATAGGTGGTTACCTGTCCTGTGCAACTGCCTAAGTAACTGCATCCACTTAGCATTCAATGCCACTTTGCATGAGATGCCACACGTGTAAGCCCCCACACTGTACCCCTTAGAATGAACTAAATTTATAGGACACACTACTGAATCAGGTGAGGGGGATTGTGGGAAGTCACATGGTTTCAGGTAATTAACAACTACAAGAAACAGCAGGGTGAAAGAGGATGAAAGGCCACAGACATTAGACAAGACTTCCTCCACACTATAACACCTCCAACAAGGTAACAATTTCAATTTGCCACATTGTAATATACTGGTGAGTGAGGAATGTCATGCATACAGATGACACAGGAACTTTACAATAAGTTCAGTGTTGGAATATTACCATTAGACTATGTGATTCAAGCTGATGCTATGGAGATCATTGCAGCAATCACAGGTATTTTTAACATACACTGTTACAATGGGTTGAGTACAAGTAGATGACAGCAAGTAGTGTTGGAATATTACCTGTATGAAGAGAAGAGAAGAGAGGACGAATGTTAGTCAACTGCCATAAGTAACTGCATCCACTTAGCATTCAATGCCACTTTGCATGAGATGCCACACGTGTAAGCCCCCCACACGTGTACCCCTTAGGAATGAACTAAATTTATAGGACACACTACTGAATCAGGTGAGGGGATTGTGGGAAGTCACATGGTTTCAGGTAATTAACAACTACAAGAAACAGCAGGGGTGAAAGAGGATGAAAGGCCACAGACATTAGACAAGACTTCCTCCACACTATAACACCTCCAACAAGATAACAATTACAATTTGCCACATTGTAATATACTGGTGAGTGAGGAATGTCATGCATACAGATGACACAGGAAACTTTACAATAAGTTTCAGTGTTGGAATATTACCATTAGACTATGTGATTCAAGCTGATGCTATGGAGATCATTGCAGCAATCACAGGTATTTTTAACATACACTGTTACAATGGGTTGAGTACAAGTAGATGACAGCAAGTAGTGTTGGAATATTACCTGTATGAAGAGAAGAGAAGAGAGGACGAATGTTAGTCAACTGCCATAAGTAACTGCATCCACTTAGCATTCAATGCCACTTTGCATGAGATGCCACACGTGTAAGCCCCCACACGTGTACCCCTTAGGAATGAACTAAATTTATAGGACACACTACTGAATCAGGTGAGGGGGATTGTGGGAAGTCACATGGTTTCAGGTAATTAACAACTACAAGAAACAGCAGGGGTGAAAGAGGATGAAAGGCCACAGACATTAGACAAGACTTCCTCCACACTATAACACCTCCAACAAGGTAACAATTTCAATTTGCCACATTGTAATATACTGGTGAGTGAGGAATGTCATGCATACAGATGACACAGGAAACTTTACAATAAGTGCAGTGTTGGAATATTACTATTAGACTATGTGATTCAAGCTGATGCTATGGAGATCATTGCAGCAATCACAGGTATTTTTAACATACACTGTTACAATGGGTTGAGTACAAGTAGATGACAGCAAGTAGTGTTGGAATATTACCTGTATGAAGAGAAGAGAAGAGAGGACGAATGTTAGTCAACTGCCATAAGTAACTGCATCCACTTAGCATTCAATGCCACTTTGCATGAGATGCCACACGTATAAGCCCCCCACACGTGTACCCCTTAGGAATGAACTAAATTTATAGGACACACTACTGAATCAGGTGAGGGAGATTGTGGGAAATCACATGGTTTCAGGTAATTAACAACTACAAGAAACAGCAGGGGTGAAAGAGGATGAAAGGCCACAGACATTAGACAAGACTTCCTCCACACTATAACACCTCCAACAAGATAACAATTACAATTTGCCACATTGTAATATACTGGTGAGTGAGGAATGTCATGCATACAGATGACACAGGAAACTTTACAATAAGTTTCAGTGTTGGAATATTACCATTAGACTATGTGATTCAAGCTGATGCTATGGAGATCATTGCAGCAATCACAGGTATTTTTAACATACACTGTTACAATGGGTTGAGTACAAGTAGATGACAGCAAGTAGTGTTGGAATATTACCTGTATGAAGAGAAGAGAAGAGAGGACGAATGTTAGTCAACTGCCATAAGTAACTGCATCCACTTAGCATTCAATGCCACTTTGCATGAGATGCCACACGTGTAAGCCCCCCACACGTGTACCCCTTAGGAATGAACTAAATTTATAGGACACACTACTGAATCAGGTGAGGGGGATTGTGGGAAGTCACATGGTTTCAGGTAATTAACAACTACAAGAAACAGCAGGGGTGAAAGAGGATGAAAGGCCACAGACATTAGACAAGACTTCCTCCACACTATAACACCTCCAACAAGGTAACAATTTCAATTTGCCACATTGTAATATACTGGTGAGTGAGGAATGTCATGCATACAGATGACACAGGAAACTTTACAATAAGTGCAGTGTTGGAATATTACTATTAGACTATGTGATTCAAGCTGATGCTATGGAGATCATTGCAGCAATCACAGGTATTTTTAACATACACTGTTACAATGGGTTGAGTACAAGTAGATGACAGCAAGTAGTGTTGGAATATTACCTGTATGAAGAGAAGAGAGGACGAATGTTAGTCAACTGCCATAAGTAACTGCATCCACTTAGCATTCAATGCCACTTTGCATGAGATGCCACACGTGTAAGCCCCCCACACGTGTACCCCTTAGGAATGAACTAAATTTATAGGACACACTACTGAATCAGGTGAGGGAGATTGTGGGAAGTCACATGGTTTCAGGTAATTAACAACTACAAGAAACAGCAGGGGTGAAAGAGGATGAAAGGCCACAGACATTAGACAAGACTTCCTCCACACTATAACACCTCCAACAAGATAACAATTACAATTTGCCACATTGTAATATACTGGTGAGTGAGGAATGTCATGCATACAGATGACACAGGAAACGTTACAATAAGTGCAGTGTTGGAATATTACTATTAGACTATGTGATTCAAGCTGATGCTATGGAGATCATTGCAGCAATCACAGGTATTTTTAACATACACTGTTACAATGGGTTGAGTACAAGTAGATGACAGCAAGCAGTGTTGGAATATTACCTGTATAAAGAGAAGAGAAGAGAGGACGAATGTTAGTCAACTGCCATAAGTAACTGCATCCACTTAGCATTCAATGCCACTTTGCATGAGATGCCACACGTGTAAGCCCCCCACACGTGTACCCCTTAGGAATGAACTAAATTTATAGGACACACTACTGAATCAGGTGAGGGAGATTGTGGGAAGTCACATGGTTTCAGGTAATTAACAACTACAAGAAACAGCAGGGGTGAAAGAGGATGAAAGGCCACAGACATTAGACAAGACTTCCTCCACACTATAACACCTCCAACAAGATAACAATTACAATTTGCCACATTGTAATATACTGGTGAGTGAGGAATGTCATGCATACAGATGACACAGGAAACGTTACAATAAGTGCAGTGTTGGAATATTATACCATTAGACTATGTGATTCAAGCTGATGCTATGGAGATCATTGCAGCAATCACAGGTATTTTTAACATACACTGTTACAATGGGTTGAGTACAAGTAGATGACAGCAAGCAGTGTTGGAATATTACCTGTATAAAGAGAAGAGAAGAGAGGACGAATGTTAGTCAACTGCCATAAGTAACTGCATCCACTTAGCATTCAATGCCACTTTGCATGAGATGCCACACGTGTAAGCCCCCCTCATAGCAACCGTGTTCTCTGCCGCGCAGTGACATGGATGTGCATCCTCGGGGACGTACATCCATGTGAAGCGGGCGCAAGGGCTGGCGGGTGCAAGCCCCTGTGCCTCCAGGCCCCATCCCATTTGCGACACCTGCAATCTCTATTGTAATGCCCCTGGGTGACAGGTATTTCCCTATGTACACACAAGAAAGAGACCTGTCAATCACACACAGCGGTGCTAGAAAGAGCCGGCCTGGGGCAGCGTCGGACTAGTCAGGTTTCCCACTGGACCTGCACATTTTATATTCTTTGAAAAGCTCTGACAATCATGCAGCCAGATTGTGATTCATGCTGCCCGGTGTCTGGGCAACATGGATTCCCTGGCAGGTTCCCAATAATGTTCTCACTATATCTTCTTATGTTTTCATATATTTACTTACTATGTACATATCTGTCCTGAATGTTTCAAAAGATTGCTGTATTTTGTTGTTGGGTTTTTTAAATTGAACCCTTGTTAGAAATACAATTATTGCGAACAATATCAATATCACATGACAAGAATAATGAAAAAAAAATCAAGAAATAATTGAGCAGAAAAATATCAAACATTAGGAATATTGCATAACAATAATATCACTACATAGATTGTAGGTGACGGTCAGCAAAGAAAGAACAGAGGCAAAAGTGTATAAAAAGTAACGATTTTGTAAACAGGATCAAATGTGCAGCAAAGAATTGATAAACCAAATAAACATTAACAAAATCATTAGAACAAAGAGATATTCATTCCTTACGGTCATTTCCATCATATTATAGTCACCAGAAAGCAACCCTTCACATAGTACCTCCTAGTTAGGCCATTCTCTCTCAGGGATCCATCCCTCAATGCCTCTCCTATAATATCTCTTAATTTCCTTGTCACACTTGGGTCCTTTATACCACATTGGCACGCCTTCCAACAGTGGCCTAACTTGAAACTCATGGGCCCTAAAAGCTCCAACGGGGCCCCAATTATTGCAAATCTTTAGTAGCAATAGTCTTTTTCTATAGGCCAAAGGGACTTTTGGGGGCCCCTAGGCTCCAGGATCGGGGTGTGATTGCAACCCCTTCACCTGTTGTAGTTACGTCCCTGCCTTCTAACATTTGAGGAACAGAAATAGGGACAAATCAGGCTATGCGCGCCGCGGCAGATTGTGACCGTGCTCCTAGCCACACCTATTTACCATATTTTTTTACATTAGCAGGAAGAGATGGTAGATGGGGCGGGATATCATCAGATTTCTATAGAGGGGTGGGAGATCATCAGATCTGAGAACATCAGATTCCTGAGACTGCAGGGTGAAGACCCAAATCTTGGACTGTTCTGCTGTATCCGGGACAATTGGGACCAGAGATGAGTGGATCAATTCATGGGACTTCCCGTCCAGAGTCCAGGTCAGTGGTACCTGCCGGCTGGACGGGAGGCAGCGAATCTCTTTACTCCATGAAGCGGCTTTTGATTAGCCAGGGCTGACGTGACATCATTTGTTCAGCTCATCTCTAGATGGGACCTATGGATTTATTTTTTCTTCATCAGTTCACAGTTGTAGCAGCCAGAGCTTTCTCATTTTTACATACGCTTCACTATATGACATCTGGCTTTTTATATTCCAATGGTTTTTATTGGTTTTAAGTTAGCAGGTATAAGATGACAAGATAATATACATATCCAATATATCAGTACATTAAATTACATTAAATATATCCAAACATCTTCAAGGGATGCAAATTTATACAAATGTAAAAATCCAGTCATCAGAGATTATAGTTGCATGTATCCAAGTAAAAGAAAGGGTAAACGTTCAACATCTCAATATGTAAAGATTTATCAGCCTTTGGGATTCCAATCCAAGTCATCTGGCTTTTTTTGCGTCTGTAAAGGTACCTTTACATGCCTCAACCGCAGTGTAGCAACTGCCAGGCGATTTCAGCGCATCGTGCCGTGTGACAGGGCGAAAGCGACGTACACAGTGATTCTGAAATAAATTCCGTAGGCGTGCTTGGATGAGGTTTTTTTCACACCGCATCTGCAGCGATTGGTGGGTGATATTGCGTTCCGATTGGCTGGCCGTGTTCAAGGCGCCTTATTTGATGACCCGTGCGTTTACGCAAGGCTGACCAGAGGGAACGCAGTTCTGTCCACTAATCGCAGTGATAGGGGCGCGGTGAAACACACTCTACCATGCCGCTATCAAGACAGTATGCCCACATCGCTGCGACGATTGTGGCGTGTGACGCGGCGATGTGTGAAGGGAAGATCGGTTCCGGTCTTCTGCAGGCGATTTCCAGAACGTAGGATCGATGAAGATCACTACGCGTGACAGCTCCACAGCGTTCTGAAAAAAGTGCCCGAAACGTGCTCACTCATGTCAAATTGCCAACGATATGGAAGCCATATGGCGGCGTGTGACGGTACCTTAAGGTACCGTTACACGAGGCAATGTTGCCTGCAACATCATCCAAAAGTGACCTAGTCATCGCTGTTGCCGTTGAAATTGCTAGTGTGTTGCAACGTGTGTGAGGGCGATTCAACGGTGGTAAGTTGCTTGAGCGGAGTTGCCTGGTTTATGAACATGTTCTGAAACCAGGCGATGTTGCTCAGGCGATCTGCTAGTATCGCTCTGAGTGACACCGCAATAGCGATGATGAAAGCAACTTCCCCTATTCATTACATTGATAAGGATCGCTCGCTGGGTTGCTCATACCCAGCGAATGAAAGTTGCTTTCAACATCGTAGTTGGTTACCTATGATATCTCCCCGTGTGACATCTCCAAGGCAATCTTGGAAAAGTGCTAAAAACGTGCGCGCTCCCGTGAAGTTGCCGGCATCATCGCAGCAACTTTGCCTCGTGTAACTGTACCTTTAAACTTCACTTCATCTAGCACCAGAGCACAGCACACAGAAGCAGAACTTACATTAACTCATGCAGTTCCAGAAGAAATTCACACACATTTAATCACAGCAGCACAGACCGCAGATAGCGCATATCAGCGCGTGACAAGTGGATGTTATTTCATGAAAGTTCCTGTCCTCATTGCAACTAAATACTGTGCGGTTTTGGTGTTTTTTTCTCTATCAGCTTCCATGGCCTCAGTATAACATTTTTATTACATTTTATTAACAGAGAAAAAAAATCAATCATACCATTTTTTATTGCCATTTACCGATTACTATAAATAATCTAATCGCTGTGTTGTGCGAGTCATTCCTATTACTGGGACATCAAATATGTCCATGGTATTTGGAAATGTCTGATGTTTATATTTTTTAAGTAATTTTATAGGAAGAAAAAAATATTTCTTTTATTCTCCCTCTAGAATATAGCTACATACCAGGTCCTTTTTTTTGTTCAGCAATAGATGTGAATTCTTGGTCATGGACAAGTAAGACAACCCCCGAAAATAAGACGTGGCGCATCTTTCGGAGCAAAAATTAATATAAGACGCTGTCTGATTTTCGGGGAAACACGGTAGAAGTACACTGCTATATCTCTATGTAACAGTACAATCTACCTGTGATTTTGACGGCTCATAGCTTTAGCTACTGCCTGCAATGATGTAGGTTGTTTATTCAACTCCCAGGAAGACCAGGTTCACAAAAAATTGATGAATTGTTTAATTAGTTAACTATAGAGGTACCTTCACACGCGGCAATATTGCTAGGCAATTTCACTGGCAATTTGCTGGTTGCAGTGAAATCATGGACACATTGTTACATTTGTACACAGCAACAAAATAGAACAATGTGTCCATGATTTCACTGCAACCAGCAAATTGCCAGTGAAATTGCCTAGCAATATTGCCGCGTGTGACGGTACCTTAAGTGTATGCAGAGCAGAGATGCCATTCTCCCTAGTCCCCTGGAGAAGAAGCTACAGAGTAACGGCAGGGACACACTTGTCTGACAGACATGCGGGTCTGTCGGAGGAGACTCGCAAAGGGCAGGAGCAGTGACCCGGAATGGCCTCTTTCTGTCAGGACGGGGAGTGTAGAGCTGCACAAACACACAATCAGATGACAGCCCCGTCCTGACAGAAAGAGGCTTTTCCGGGTCACTGCTCCTGCCCTTTGCGAGTCTCCTCCGACAGACCCGCATGTCTGTCGGACAAGTGTGTCCCTGCTGTAAAGAAGATGCTAAGAGAAGAGTGAGTCAAAGTCAGGACAAAGCCCTGACGTGCAGTACTTATGTGGCACCCCTCTGAACAAACCGCCACCAGAGGTACTGCATTTCTGCGATTGTGAGGTGTGGTGCCCCTGTTTTTCAGGTATTGGGATGGTGCGGCTGGGTCGCAGCATACACACAGTGACAGGTCCCTGGGACACTGGGTGGACCCTGATGGAGGACCCAGGCCACAAAAGGGGGAAGGAACAGTGTTAGACAGTGGAGTTCAGTAGTAGGAGACGGAGGAGTAACATCAACTGACGGAGGATGGTAGTCGGGAGAGTAGAGGCGGTGTGGTGCCGACTACCGTGGATTGAAGCTATACCACCCCGCTCGCCCACGGGAGGGAGAGAACAGCCCGGTAGAGGCGGGAAGAAGAGCCCTAAGGGTGCGGACGATGCATCAACCCCTGTACACCTGAATCTGACGAGATAGAGGGGTTGGTGGAGGACACAGGGACCGGCCCTGCAGATGGAGCGGAAGCTTCAAGCCTGAGCTGAAACCGGAGGCCTCAGACTTCTAACGGGAGCTGTGGCCGAACACCCGACACATCTTGGGGAAGGCGGCCGAACTAGGGAGCAGTGCCCGGGAGGGATCCTAATGGTGTCTGGGACACACAGAAGCACCCGTGGCTACTGGTACCTGAGCTCTGTGTAGTGGAGGGCGTTGAGAGCCTGGGGGGCAGAGCGCCGACTTGCTTACCTCAGATGAAAGTTTCCCCTTATAACGCCGAGAGACGAGACCCACCAGACTGTGAGAAAGTAGAGAAAGGGTACCAACTGTGGCTCCACTGTACCAACCCGGCTCTGGAGAAAGAGCAAAGTACCAGAAACTGGCAGAGAGCGTACCCGGCGGCCATGTTTAACACCTGAAGTAAAAGTAATGGAACGGCAGCTGTGGTATGTGAGACTTTTATTAGCGGTGACCATTGGCCGCGGAGGCCACCTGAAACATCAAGGGTACTAATGACTGAGTGAGCATCTCCCATGGTACGAGCCGGGGGAAGCCACTTCACTGCCCTGGGGAATGTGCTCCGCCTGCGGTGGGCAGGACTATCTAAGCTGCCGGTCATCATCCCCAGAGGTTCTGCAGCAGTATCCGCATATCGCAGGTCACATCACAAATACCCCTTTTATCCCCTCAGACTTTCCCTAACATCATCCCCTTTATTAAATGACACTGCCAGGGTCACAGGACCGGTTCTCAGGCCCCATCTGTCCCCATGAAAAGAACTGAGAAGTGAAGATGTGAGAACAGCTAGTAACTGCCCGATACCGAGTCTTCCCCGACCCTGGAGTGGGCGTGTCACTTACCCTTCAAACTAGGAGTACTTACCCCTCAAACTGGCACAGTCCAGCAGAACAGTTCAGAGCTATGGATTTGGGAGACAAGTTATTCACTTTCCCCCAGTGGCGTAACTTCAGGCCCAGGGGCCCTGATGCGCAAGCTCCAACGGGGCCCCCAATAATTGCAAATCTTTAATAGTATTAGTCTTTTTCTACAGGCCAAAGAGACTTTTGGGGCCCCCCTAGGCTGCAGGGCCCGGGTGCAATCGCAACCCCTGCACCTATTGTAATTACGCCCCTTCTTACCCCTAAAATCTGGAGACACTATGTCTCACCTTGTGACCAAAGTGTATTCATCAATCTGTTTTCTACCTACAATATGATTACAAATGATAAGGACATCCTGATTATTCTTCCTTTGCACACTGTATTAAAATTACACATAGACATACAGGCCAGGTTGGTATCACAACTAATGATTGTAATACAATGGGACATTGCTTGTGATCTCAGGAGCTTTTGTATTGTAAAATTCTGCAAACATTGATATGGAGCATCCAGATTACCATTTCCAAGGTCCTTTTAGAAATTGACCCAAGGCCTACTGATTACAGAAATGTTAGCTACAGAAGACAGAATGATATATATCAATGTTTGGATATTTTATACCTGTAGATCTTATGGTACCTTTACACGCCGCGACGGCAGGCTGGATACATCCCGCTACTTCACGTGCACGAGCACGCTCAAACGGCTACAAACGGTCAACGCACCCTCTTTACACGCCGCCATAAGGTGCGCTACGCCACGCTACATCTGTAGCTAGCTACATCGCCGGGTGTCTCAAGTAGCCAGCTGTAGCTCATGTACACACCGCTACAACCAGCTACTATGGGAGGACCTGGTGCAGCAGGGACAGCACATAGGCGTGCCACAATCTTGGATTACGAGCCGTCCGTACGATGATAGGACATCGCAATATCATCATGATTGGCCAGGCATCGCAGGAGGCTGAGTAATACAGCACGCTCGAGCGATTGTGTAGTGTGACTGGTCAGCTCCTTAAATATGCCGCCCTAGGCAGCGACTACCAATCGTCATGCAGGAGCTTCCTCCAATGATCGGTGATGGGGCGGGGTATCCCGGAGCCTGGGTCACGCCTTAGCTACATTGCAGCTACATCGCAGGGTGTCCAGAGTTCCCTTCCGGTGCTTCTTTACACGCCGATACAGCTCGCTACCATCGGCGTTGTAGCCATCAGTTTTCGAGCAGAGCCCATAAACAGATGTATCTGTCGCCGGCTGTAGCGTCGCGTCTTCAGACGCCGCTACGACGGGCTACATTGACGCTACAAGCTACATTTGTAGCCTGTAGCGGGATGTATCCAGCCTGCCGTCGCGGCGTGTAAAGGTACCATTAATGGTACCTTTACACGCCGCCACAACAGGATGGATACAACCCGCTACAGGCTACAAATGTAGCTTGTCGCGCCAATATCGCCCGTAGTAGCGGCGTGTGAAGACGGGACGACACAGTCGGCTACAGATACCTCTGTATCCGTGCACTGCCCATAAACATATGGCTACATCGCCGATTGTAGCGAGCTGTATCAGCGTGTAAAGACGTTACGGAAGGGAACTCGGGACAGCCTGCAATGTAGCTAAGGCGTGACCCTGGCTCCGTGTTACCGCGCCCCATGTGCGATCATTGGTGGAAGCTGCTGCATGACGATTGGTAGTCGCTGCATAGGGAGGCATATTTAAGGAGCTGACGAGTCACACTACACAATCGCTCGAGCGTGCTGTATTACTCAGCCTCCTGCGATGCCTGGCCAATCAGGATGTTATTGCTTTGTCCTATCAGCGTACGGACGGCTCGTACTCTCAATTGTGGCACGCCTATGTGCTGTCCCTGCTGCACCAGGTCCGCCCATAGTAGCTGGTTATAGCGGTGTGTAATTGAGCTACAGATGGCTACTTGCGACACCCGGCGATGTAGCTAGCTATAGATGTAGCGTGGCGTAGCGCACCTTGTGGCGGCGTGTAAAGAGGGTGCGGTTCCCGTTGGTAACCGTTCGGCCGTGCTCGTGCACGTGAAGTTGCCGTTGGTATCCATCCTGTTGTGGCGGCGTGTAAAGGTACCATAAGGGTACTTCACACACTGCAACATTGCAAGCGATATCGCTGAAACGTTACAGGTTTTGTGACGCAACATTGACCTCTCCAGCAATGTTGCAGTGTGTGACACATCAGTGACCTGGCCCCTGCTGTGAGATCGCTGATCGCTACAAATTGTTCATGACCATTTTTTGGTCCTTGGTCTCCTGCTGGTCAGCACGCATCACTGTGACAGTGAGAGACCAACGATCAGCGACCTCACAGCCAATGCCCAGCGCCGCACATTAGATGCTGGGCACTGGTAACCAGGGTAAATATCAGGTAGCTAAGCAGCGCGCTCTGCTTAGTTACCCATTGTTTACCCTGGTTACCAGCGTCCTCCCGCTTAGCCCAGCCTGTAAGCGGGAGGACCCAGGTAACCAGGGTGAACACCGGGTAACTAAGCAGAGCACTCTGTTTAGCAATCTCATATTTACCCTGGTTACCAGCGATATCGCTGCTGACTGGTTGCTGGTGAGTCTGCATGTTTGACAGCTCACCAGCAACTGCAGAGAGACTTTCCAGTGATCCCGGCCAGGTCGGATCGCTGTTGGGATCGCTGGAAAGCCTCAGCGTGTAAAGGGGCCTTTACACCCAGACCTTTTGTTTTAAGTTTCTAACAGTCATATGAAAAAGTTTGGGCACTCCTCTTAATCTTACTCATTTTTTTTGTTTAAAATTGGGTTTTTGCAACAGCTATTTCAGTGTGATATATGTAATAACTGATGGACACAGTAATATTTCAGGATTGAAATGAGGTTTATTGTACTAACCGAAAATGTGAAATATGCATTATTTAAAAAATTGACAGGTGCAAAAGTATGGGCACCTCAACAGAAAAGTGACATTAATATTTAGTAGATCCACCTTTTGCAAAAATAACAGCCTGTAGTCGCTTCCTGTAGCTGTTAATGAGTTCCTGGATCCTGGATGAAGGTATTTTTGACCATTCCTCTTTACAAAACAATTCCAGTTCAGTTAAGTTTGATGGTCGCCGAGCGTGGACAGCCCACTTCAAAACATCCCACAGCTGTTCAATGATATTCAGGTCTGGGGACTGGGATGGCCATTCCAGAACATTGTAATTGTTCCTCTGCATGAATGCCTGAGTAGATTTGGAGCGGTGTTTTGGATCATCGTCTTGCTGAAAGATCCATCCTCGGCGTAACTTCAACTTTGACACTGATTCTTGAACATTATTCTCAAGAATCTGCTGATACTGAGTGGAATCCATGCAACCCTCAACTTTAACAAGATTCCCGGTGCCGTCATTAGCCACACCCCCCAAAGCATGATGGACCCTACCCCAAATTTGACAGTGGGTAGCAAGTGTTTTTCTTGGAATGCTGTGTTTTTGTGGCGCCATGCATAACGCCTTGTTGTATGACCAAACAACTCAATCTTTGTTTCATCAGTCCACAGGACCTTCTTCAAAAATGAAACTGGCTTGTCCAAATGTGCTTTTGCATACCTCAGGCGACTCTGTTTGTGGCGTGCATGCAGAAACGGTTTCTTTCGCATCACTCTCCCATACAGCTTCTCCTTGTGCCGTGTGCACTGTATTGTTGACCGATGCACAGTGACTCCATCTGCAGCAAGATGATGCTGCAGGTCTTTAGAGATGGTCTGTGGATTGTTCTTGACTGTTCTCACCATTCTTCTTCTCTGCCTTTCTGATATTTTGTAGGCCTGCCACTTCTGGCCTTTACAAGAACTGTCCCTGTGGTCTTCCATTTCCTTACTATGTTCCTCACAGTGGAAACTGACAGGTTAAATCTCTGAGACAACTTTTTGTATCCTTCCCCTGAACAACTATGTTGAACAATCTTTTTTTTAAGATCATTTGAGAGCTGTTTTGAGGAGCCCATGATGCCACTTCTCAGAGAAGATGCAACTAGGAGAACAACTTGCAAGTGGACACCTGAAATAGCTTTTCTCATGATTGGATACACCGGGCTGATGGTGGGTTTACACGTCCCGATATCGGCCCGATATCAGAGCCAACGACGCGGGAGCGCGCTTTTTGAGCGCGCTTTTCCCGCCATCGCATCGCCGGTTTAGACAGCCCGATATCGGGATACAACGTCCCGACGTTGGTACGCCCCCCAACACAGGAACGACCAGTTAACATGGGAGTGAATGGGTGACGTGGGCGTACACATTGTAGTTGGGCTGTCACATGGGACGATGCGGCTACAACGGCCATCCGATATCGGGCGGTTGAATAGCACCCTCATTCAACCCCGATATCGTTTTGGCATCGTTCCAGTATCGCATTGTACATTCAAACCGTACAACGCGCGAACGATATCGGGTCCAACTCCCGAACCACGTGACTTTTGGTCGGAGTTGGGTCAGAGTTGGACGCCGATATCGCGACGTGTAAACCCACCATATGAAGTACAAAGCTCAATGAGGTTACCAAACCAATTTAGTGCTTCAGTAAGTCAGTAAAAAGTAGTTAGGAGTTCAAATCATGAAAATCAGAAGGGTGCCCATACTTTTGCACCTGTCAAATTTTGAAATAATCCATATTTCACATTTTTGGTTAGTGCAATAAACCTTCTTTCAATCCTGAAATATTACTGTGTCCATCAGTTATTATATATATCACACTGAAATAGCTGTTGCAAAAACCCAATTTTAAACAAAAAAAATGAGTAAGATTAAGAGGGGTGCCCAAACTTTTTCATATGACTGTATAAATGTATATGAGGTATGTAACCTCAGTCTAGCATACTTTTCAGCTCTGGAAGATGAGAGAGAGAGGAACAAATACTTTTACGTGTGCTGCTTCAATTTTTAGCCCAAGCTCTTTCCAAAACTCATCCTATCTGTAAAGGTACCGTTACACGCCGCAATATCGCCTGGAAATCATAAAGGTGATATGTCGCCCCGGAGCAATCACAGACACAATTGATTCAATTCTGTTACCTTTTACTGAAGCTTGTGCAAGAGCAACCCAGCCGGGTACTGTGCCCTTAAGGTACCGTCACACGCTGCAATCTCGCCTGAAGATCTGAAAGGTGATGTGTCGCCCCGGCGAAATCGCCGTGAAATTGCCTCACGGTTGCGGCGTGTGATTTAGGAATTTCGCGGCGATAAATCACCCCTCGGCCATCGCCTGATTCCTGAACAGTGCTCAGTAATCAGCCGCAATCCTTAAGGCGATATTTCCGTGTTGTGGCGTGTGACAGGGCGATAATGATGGAAAGAGCGTTGCCTATGATTTCCCATAGGCGTGCCTCAGCATGCTGTAGTCTGCGCCCCATCTGAGATGATTGGTGTGGGCTACTGTGTTCCCATTGGCTGTCAGTTGACACCGCGCCATATTTGAAGAGCTGCCCGTTCAGCACCACACACATCTGCAGCTACACGACCGTCTGCAGACTCAGTGCAAACTCCGATAGACAATGGCGTCATGAATTAGCCAGCCTTCCAGAGCAGGCTGACCAATCGTAACGCTGTTGCGTTGTCCAATGAACGTGTATGGTGCGTGGTATACACCACAGTGGCACGCCTATGTCCTCGCCGCGCTGAATATGTACGCCCACATTGCCTTTGAGATTGCGGCGTGTGAAGCGGCGATGGAATGAGGCAAGATTGGTTCCGCTGTAGGGGAGGCGATTTCCGGCGCGACACATCGCCTTAGTTTCAGGGCGAAATTGCGGCGTGTGATGCCGCGATCGGCGATCTGAGGCGACTATGAAAACTGCCCTTAGACTGTATGAGGACCCCACAATCTTCCACAAGATGCATGATGCCCACCACACACAATACAATGCCCCCACAAAGTATAAGGATGCCAAAGTCACCCACAGAGTATGATGACAGCCCCAAACACAAAATATCATGCCCTCACCCAGCCATCCTCAGACTATGATGACAAAACAATCTCCCACAAGCAGCATGATGGCGCCCCCACACAATATTATGCCCAAACAAAGCATAAAGCCCTTTAGTCTCTACCCAGACTAAATGCTTTAGTAGGCATTTGTTGACTTCATGCTTCTCTGTTCTCGTTCAACTATATTTGTGTCCCGCAGACACAGATTCAGTTGAAGTTGGGACATACTCCCAGTACAGCTCCCCAAATTCCCTATGGTTCCTGGGTGGGTTGGAATGTATGAGTCCAGTTTTATTGGACCTGATGGAGGAAGCAGTTCATTCACAAATTGTGTAGTCCAAAATAAAGGTTTATTACCCCATAGTCACTATGGGAGTCCTCTTCTTTTCCACTGCCAGTGTATCTAATCTTACAGCTGCTGAAGATTAAGGGCCCACAGCAGCCTTTGTTCCAATGTCCAGTACTGTAATGCCTATATTTTGCACAACTACATGAGGAGAGCGGAGACAAGGTTAATCCTACATTACCCTGTTGTTTCCTATGTGGCACCCCTGCGGTCTGGTCGCCAAAGAGGTACTGCACCTAATCTGTAGGTGTGGTATCCCACTCCCTCATAAGAAGGGGGCACACTGACAAGACCCACACACCTGCACCCAACACCACTCCTTTCTCCAGGCCAGGAAATAAAAGAGGGCAGAAGTGACCCCATATGGGGAGCTCCATCTGCTGGCAGGAAGAGGGAATAGGCAGAGGGGGTGGGAACAGAAAGTTAGAGTAGAAAACAGAGCAGGAAAAGAAGGAGTTAGTCTAGTCTGAGATAGAACTGAGCAGACAGAAGTCTGAGAGGGACACCTAGAGAGATGGAGTTCTAGTGGGACCAGTGGGTAGGTTGGCCAAGGAAACTGTCAAGCCCCAGGCTGTCAGGTACTTGGGTATCAGGCTTCAAGGGGTTAACTGTGTCACAGGGAGTGGTGGCCACGCCTGATCCCGTGTCCTGGGGGACTTCTTTGAAAAAGGGGAAAATTTACAGGGAATGCTATATACAAGATGCCGTGACACCACCTGTAGTTTATGGTGATGTGTCACCAGCGCCGCCACAGTCCGCCGGAGGTAGATGGTAATGCGGCAAGTTGGCAAAGTCCTCTACAGGTAGGGCTGGACCTCCGGGGCAGCGTTCCTGTATGGGAAACAAGTTCATTCAAAGGAACACAGGCAGAGTCAAAGTCACTTTTCCTCCGGGTACTTTACTGTTCACTTGTTCACTAGCATGCATACAAAGTTACAGTTCAGCACTCCTGATGTTATGAGGACTGGTAACTTATCGGGTGGCTGCAGGCGGATCCCAGGTGGTATGGTGGAACCCTTGGTGTGCCTTCCTTCTCTAACCCAGTCTGTTCCTTCTTGCTTTTCAGTTTTGGTGTGAAGCCTGGTGACTTGTAATCAGCCTGATCTCCTTTCCTCTCTCACCTTCACTGCCGTCGGGGAACCCTCTACTGGCTGGCCGCTCCTTCCTTTGGCTGTGCCTGGTACCCTCTTTCGGTCTGCTCTGGTGCCTGGGAGAATTGAAGACTCCACAGGAATCCAGATTCACTGTCGTGCCTGTAGCTACGGCAGTCAGCGGGCTCCGGTGCCCGGTAAGCTGTCTGGGAGAACCTGACGACAGCCCCTCTTCCCAAATCAGCTGCTCTCCTGAAAAGCTCCTTTCTCCTTAGACCCTTTCCTCCTCTTCCATCTCTCCCTGGTCCCTCAGCCGAGTGACCTAGCAGCAAAAGCTTAGAAGCAAAGACTCACTTCCCAAGCTCTAAGCTTAGAGGCAAAGACCTCCTTGTTCCCCCTAGAGGTGTTTTTATTTCCTCCCGGGTAACCTCCCACCGTGTAAACTAGTGTGGGATAGGGTACTACCCACCATCCTAGGGTCCACCTGCAGCTGGAGTATCTGCACCTCATTTTTGGGTGCAGTACCCCTCTGTGACGCCTGCTTGGCGGGGCGCCACAAAGCCCCAGCCAGAGGGACCCCAAACCTACAACCGACTTCGAGGTTGTTGTTAGGAGAACTGGTTGCAAGAGGGGACCGGGTCCAATCTGGAAAAAACACTAAGGTTGAGCCAGGAAACCGGCGGTCACTGGGTTTTATGTGCAGTGGCTAAACACCGTGGACATTCCACAGGACGGTGGCTAGACTTAGGGTCAGAGGACTTGTCGACCGTCACTCGACAGGGCCCGCAGCCATCAGCTTGGGACACTGTAGCACAAAGGTGCAGGGCAATAGTGGCAATAAATCCAGCGCATAAAAGGGCATCTTGGAAGGCACATCAAAAGGGGGTCTCGGCAGAGTGTTTCACAGATGACCTGGGAGTTGACCGGATTGCTGACTCTAAAGGTACCATCACACGCTGCAATCTCAACTGGCGATGTGTGGCGTTATGACGTGCGCACTCACGTTTTTCGTGCCCGCCTCAGATCGCCGATGGTGGCATCACATGACGCAATTTCGCCCTGAAGCTAAGGCAATGTGTCGCCGGCGTGCCACAGTGGTTTACACCGCACCCATACACTCTCATTGGACAACACAACTGCGTTACGATTGGTCAGCCTGCTCTGGAAGGCTGGCTAATACATGACGCCATTGTCTATTGAGGTTTGTCACAAATACACGCTTGTGTCGTCAATTGTGGCTCCTGCAACACACTTTCGAGGCGCCAAAGTGTCACACAGGAGCGGTCTTGTGCTGTACAGTGGATTACACTAAGAATGGCTAGGTGTGCGTCTGTAGGTGATGACGGTAAGATACAAACAACACTATGGACATATGTGCCTGCATTGGTCCACACCATGCCAGAGCTGCCATGGCTGAACTATGTGTGTGCACACATGTTTGCGTGTGTACAGAAGTGTACCTACATCCCCCACAAACACCATTGCATCCTCCATGTGTGTGGAGACACGTTCCCATGTGGCCAAACACATCATAATGGACATGTACATACAGTCACGGCAAACAGTGTGGGCCAAAGGGCTGTACCTGTGAACTGGACATTAGCAGACAATGCTGCACAGACCCATCAATACCATTTAACGAAAACACAAAGCTCTGTGCACAGCATAAAGCTATGTGCAACTGCCCTGTATTGAAAAGTAATGACAGACACGGGTAGTTTGGTTATGATTTTTTTTAGTGGTACTTTTTGTGCACTAAAAAAGGAATTATAACAACACACACAAAACATTAAAAACATCAACATCACACAAATAAATAGAAAATGATGATAAAGAATGTCCATACCCAAACATTTCAGAGTACAGATAAAGAAAAAACAACTAACTAACTAATGTTTAAGCACCCAAAATAAACAAAACACCACCATAATCCTCCTGGTGCAGCCACCCTGGTGACTCCACCCTCCTCCTGATGTTGCTGCCTGACAACACCAGCCACCCTACACCTGCTGGTGCTGCCAGGCCACTGCCCCAGGGCCATTAAAGTAGGAGCAGTATGCATCTCTGTTACTCCTGGAATCCTGCTGACTCAGACCTTGGCTCAGCGGCTGGAGTGGCGCCACACCATGGTCGGCAGCACACCAATCCCCGGGACGGAGCTACCCTGTTGTGGGGTCCACAGAATCCACATAACTTGCCGGTGTGTGTGATGACCGATCCCTACGACGCAGGAAGTTATGCAGCACACAGCAGGCCAGCACTACCACATCGATGGATTTCAGTTTCATATGCAAAGGCGTATGAAACACGCGGAATCTATTGGCCATGATCTTGAACGCATTTTCAACCACACGGCGAGCCCGGGATAGCCGGAAATTAAAAATGCGCTGCTCAGAAGTAACCGTCCTCTGGGGATATGGCCATAGTAGGTGAGCCTGAAGTGGGAAGGCTTTATCCCTCACAAACGCAAACTTTAGATGACCGGTCGTGACATCATTTGAGGGCAAGTTCAGAGCACCTCTCCTTATGTCTTGGGCCAAGGAGCTGTGTGCAAACACACCCCCATCTGAGACACGGCCGTTCATGCCAGCGTCCACATAGAGGAACTCAAAGTGAGCATCCACCAGGGCCATGAGGACCACGCTAAAATAAACTTTATAATTAAAACACAAGGACCCCGTGTTGGGGGGTTGCGTGATCCTCACATGTTTACCATCCAATGCACCTCCGCAGTTTGGAAATTGCCATCGATTGACAAAACCTCTGGCAACATCCATCCAGCAGGGGTTGTTGGTAACTGCATGTAGGATGGCAGCAGAAAACTCACGATGGCCTCACACGTCTCAGGTATCAGGCGGCTCAGCAGTGGCCGTGAGACTGCTGCAGAGTATTGCAGGTCTGTCCTCGAACGACCGGTTGCCAGGAACCTCAAAGTTACTGCCACATGATCCTCAGGTGGCACAGCTCGACGCATCAAAGTGTCCTGTAGGGCTATCAATGGCTTTATGCATTCCAAGAGGAATATGAAAGAGTCCTCGGACATACGGAGATAGTTCCTGAAATCATGCGGACTACTATCCTCCAGCTGATGCAGCAGGCGCATGTGACTCAGGTTGTCCCGTTGCCAAAGCCAATCCCTAACCCGCACACGCCGTGGTCTGCGAGCCCGCAACCTCTCAGCTCTCTCCTCCAGCCACAAGTCCTCTTCCACCAAGGCAAGAACCACGACAACATCTCCATCAGGGTCCATGATGATCTCACGTACCAACCCATGCAAAAGGAACAAAAAAGCCTAGCATCAAAAGAACATGTTATCAGTAGGGATGAGCGAGTATACTCGCTACTATTCGGTATTCGCCGAATAGTATCGGTATTCGGGCTACTCGCTACTGATACAAACAACACTATGGACATATGTGCCTGCATTGGTCCACACCATGCCAGAGCTGCCATGGCTGAACTATGTGTGTGCACACATGTTTGCGTGTGTACTGAAGTGTACCTACATCCCCCACAAACACCATTGCATCCTCCATGTATGTGGACATGTTCCCATGTGGCCAAACACATCATAATGGACATGTACATACAGTCACGGCATACAGTGTGGGCCAAAGGGCCGTACCTGTGAACTGGACATTAGCAGACAATGCTGCACAGACCCATCAATACCATTTAACGAAAACATAAAGCTCTGTGCACAGCATAAAGCTATGTGCAACTGCCCTGTATTGAAAAGTAATGACAGACACAGGTAGTTTGGTTATGATTTTTTTTAGTGGTACTTTTTGTGCACTAAAAAAGGAATTATAACAACACACACAAAACATTAAAAACATCAACATCACACAAGTAAATACAAAATGATGATAAAGAATGGCCATACCCAAACATTTCAGAGTACAGATAAAGAAAAAACAACTAACTAACTAATGTTTAAGCACCCAAAATAAACAAAACACCACCATAATCCTCCTGGTGCAGCCACCCTGGTGACTCCACCCTCCTCCTGATGTTGCTGCCTGACAACACCAGCCACCCTACACCTGCTGGTGCTGCCAGGCCACTGCCCCAGGGCCATTAAAGTAGGAGCAGTATGCATCTCTGTTACTCCTGGAATCCTGCTGACTCAGACCCTGGCTCAGCGGCTGGAGTGGGGCCACACCATGGTCGGCAGCACGCCAAGCCCCGGGACGGAGCTACCCTGTTGTGGGGTCCACAGAATCCACATAACTTGCCGGCGTGTGTGATGACCGATCCCTACGACGCAGGAAGTTATGCAGCACACAGCAGGCCAGCACTACCACATCGATGGATTTCAGTTTCATATGCAAAGGCGTATGAAACACGCGGAATCTATTGGCCATGATCTCGAACGCATATTCAACCACACGGCGAGCCCGGGATAGCCGGAAATTAAAAATGCGCTGCTCAGAAGTAACCGTCCTCTGGGGATATGGCCATAGTAGGTGAGCCTGAAGTGGGAAGGCTTTATCCCTCACAAACACAAAGTTTAGATGACCGGTCGTGACATCATTTGAGGGCAAGTTCAGAGCACCTCTCCTTAGGTCTTGGGCCAAGGAGCACACCCATCTGAGACACGGCCGTTCATGCCAGCGTCCACACAGAGGAACTCAAAGTGAGCATCCACCAGGGCCATGAGGACCACGCTAAAATATACTTTATAATTAAAACACAAGGACCCCGTGTTGGGGGGTTGCGTGATCCTCACATGTTTACCATCCAATGCACCTCCGCAGTTTGGAAATTGCCATCGATTGACAAAACCTCTGGCAACATCCATCCAGCGGGGGTTGTTGGTAATGCATGTAGGATGGCAGCAGGCAACTCACGATGCCCTCACACGTCTCAGGTATCAGGCGGCTCAGCAGTGGCCGTGAGACTGCTGCAGAGTATTGCAGGTCTGTCCTTGAACGACCGGTTGCCAGGAACCTCAAAGTTACAGCCAAATGATCCTCAGGTGGCACAGCTCGACGCATCAAAGTGTCCTCTCAGGCTATCAATGGCTTTATGCATTCCAAGAGGAATATGAAAGAGTCCTCGGACATACGGAGATAGTTCCTGAAATCATGCGGACTACTATCCTCCAGCTGATGCAGCAGGCGCATGTGACTCAGGTTGTCCCGTTGCCGAAGCCAATCCCTAACCCGCACAAGCCGTGGTCTGCGAGCCCGCAACCTCTCAGCTCTCTCCTCCAGCCACAAGTCCTCTTCCACCAAGGCAAGAACCACGATAACATCTCCATCAGGGTCCATGATGATCTCACGTACCAACCCATGCAAAAGGAACAAAAAAAGCCTAGCATCAAAAGAACATGTTATCAGTAGGGATGAGCGAGTATGCTCGCTACTATTCGGTATTCGCCGAATAGTATCGGTATTCGGGCTACTCGCTACTGTAGCGAGTAGTCCTAATACTTTCGCAGTGTATCTATAGATACACTGCGAAAGTAGCCTAAAAGTAATTAAAAGTTGTTAAAAGATAATAAACTTACATACTCACCTTCCGACGCCTGCACCGGGACCGCCAGAGAAGCCATCCGATCGCTGGACAAGGACCTTTCACTACCAGCCAATCAGATTTGCAAGGTCCTAGATGTACTATCAGGACCTTGCAAACTGGCCAATCAGGTGGCCGCTAGCGATGACGTAGTTGTGACTTGGCGTCATCCGATTGGCCAGATCGCTACCGGCCATCTGATTGGCTGGTAGTGAAAGGTCCTTGTCCAGCGATCAGATGGCTTCTCTGGCGGTCCCGGTGCAGGCGTCGGACAGGTGAGTATGTAAGTTTATTATTTTTTAACAACTTTTACTCAGGCTACTTTTGCAGTGTATCTATAGATACACTACGAAAGTATTCGTACTCGCTATACTCACAACGAGTAGCGAGTACCGCTACCTACTCGTTGCGAGTATAGCGAGACGAATATTAAGGTACTCGCTCATCCCTAGTTATTAGGCATGAAAAATAACCACTACCTCCTTCCCTACACATCTCCTAGCCAGTGATAACACCTGTTATCACTACACCCATGGGCCTCCTCCACAACTATATCTCCATCTTCCAAATTGTGACATCATTACCATACCGGGCAGTTAAACGGGGCAGGAAACGGGTAAGGGCCCTTTCACATCAGCGTTTTTTGAAATTCGCGGCAGAGCGGTGAAAAAAATGCATCTGCCGCGATTACCGCATACCAGCTGCACTTGCGGCGCGGTTGCGGCAGGTGCGGTTTTGCACTTGCGGCAGGTGCGGCCGCGAAAAAAACCGCGGCTGACTGCGTTTTTTTTCGCGGCCGCACCTGCCGCAAGTGCAAAACCGCACTTGCCGCACCTGCCGCAAGTACGCCTATACTTTGCATGCCGTTTACCGCAACCGCGCCGCAAATGCAGCCGGTATGCGGTAATCGCGGCAGATGCGGTTTTTTCACCGCATCTGCCGCGAATTTCAAAAAACGCTGATGTGAAAGGGCCCTAAGTCATGCAAGACAAACAAACAGATATGTAATTTGTTCACTTGTACTGCAATTATGTATTCACTATGTAAACCCCAGACTACTCATCACTATTGACCACTCACCCACCAATACAGCTCTCCTTCCCGCTGCATCTGACCCATGCTACTCCCATCCCCTACTCACCATCCACAATGTATCCCCTTCTTTGCACTCTCACTCCCATCCTTCTCCACTTCCTGCTACCCCCGCTCATCCCTCCACCCAGCAACAAAGTACTTCTCTCACCCTCCATCCTACCTAACCCCCTCACCCACTCCTCTGAACTATTCCTTCACTTTCAATCCTCCATCTCCAATCAGGCACGCCCACCACGTAAACTCTCTTGCTCTCACCTGCTAACCCTCTCCCTGCTCCTCCTACTCGCTGGCGACATTTCCCCTAATCCCGGTCCCCCTGACCACATCCCCACAGTCACCTACACCCTACCCCCCTACCATCACCACCTCTCATAACCTCACCATCACCCCCTCTCGTAACTTGACCAACTGTAGACCCATCCCCCCAGCCCCTGCTCTTCTAATCTCCCTGCCAGGTGCACTCTGGAACGCCCGCTCAGTCTGTAATAAACTCCAAGACATCCATGAACTTTTTATTTCTAATAAACTCTCTTTCCTTGGCATCACAGAGACCTGGCTCACCCCCTCCGACACGGCCTCCTCTGCTGCACTATCCTACGGCGGATTCAATCTTTCCCACACTCCCCGCCCCTCTGACAAACACGGCGTAGGTGTTGGCATACTCCTATCTGACACCTGCTCCTTCGCCCCTATTCCATTGCCCCCCTCTGTTACCCTCCCATCTTTTGAAGCCCACTCTGTCCGCATCTTCTCCCCCTGTAACCTCCAGCTAGCCGTCATCTACCGCCCTCCTGGATCCATCCCCACCTTCCTTGACAATTTCACCACCTGGCTACTTCATATCCTCTCTACTGACATCCTCACCATCATTATGTGCAATTTCAATATCCCTATTGACACTGGCCACCCAACCGCCTCTCAACTTCTTTCCCTGACCTCATCCTTCTGGCTCTCTCAATGGTCCTCCTCTGCCACCCACAAAGATGGCCACACGCTGGATCTCATCTTTACCCATCTTTGCTCCCTTACTAACCTCACAAACTCAACCCTCCCCCTGTCTGACCACAATCTGTTGACCTACTCCTCCCTCACCTCCCCTACTACACCACCTCCTCTCCGCAAACTTGATCATCCCCGCAGAAACCTAAAACACATTGATCTACACTCACTCTCAGAATCCCTTCAACCTCTCGCCAACATAACATCTATACGTGACACGGACACTGCCACCACTCTCTACAACACCACATTAACCAAGGCCCTCTACCTAGCCGCCCCCCTCACATACCACACTCCACGCACTAACAGGCAACCCTGACACACCACCCTCACTAAAGACCTGAGACGGGCATCCAGGGTCGCCGACAGGCGATGGAAAAAAAATCACTTTCCACTGAGCACTTTGTGCTGTTCAAACAGTCCCTCATCGACTTCAAGACTGCACTTGCCACCGCCAAACAAACCTTCTTATCCCTAATAACCTCCCTGTCCCGCAATCCCAAACAACTCTTCAAAACCTTCAATTCCTTACTCCGCCCGCCTGCTCCCCCTCCCTCTCCCCTTATCTCTGCTGAAGACTTTGCCTCCTTCTTCAAAGAAAAGATTGACAGAATCAGAGACAGGTTTGATCCACTGTCCCCACAGCCTCCCCTCTCACCTATACTGCCCTCTCCTTCCATCAACTGCTTCCCCCCCATAATTGAAGACTAGCTCTCCTCCCTCCTGTCAAAATCACACCTCACCACCAGCGCCCACGACCCGCTCCCATTCCCAACCTCACCTCCGTTATCATCCCAGCCCTAACTCATCTTTTCAACCTATCACTTACCACTGCCACCTTCCCCTCAGCCTTCAAACATGCCTTGATCACATCCATCCTCAAAAAACCCTCCCTCGACCCCATAACTGTCTCCAACTACCGCCCTATATCTCTCCTCCCTTTCGCCTCTAAACTACTTGAACAGCATGTCCACTCTGAGCTGTCCTCTCACCTCTCCTCCTGCTCCCTCTTTGACCACCTGCAATCTGGTTTCTGACCCCTCCACTCCACTGAAACAGCCCTGACCAAAGTCACCAACGACCTACTGACTGCCAAAAGCAAGTGCCACAACTCTGTTCTCTTCCTCCTCGACCTGTCCGCCGCCTTCGACACTGTTGACCACTCCCTTCTACTTCAGATCCTGGAATCTCTTGGCATCACGGACCTTGCCCTCTCTTGGATCTCCTCATACTTAACGGACCGGCCCTTCAGCGTCACCCACTCCCACACATCCTCCTCTTCCTACCCCCTATCTGTCGGGGTCCCCCCGGGCTTGGTTCTTGGACCATTACTGTTCTCAATCTACACTCTCGGCCTAGGGCAACTCATTGAGTCCCATGGCCTCCAGTACCATCTCTACGCTGACGACACCCAAATCTACCTGTCTGGTCCTGACATCGCCTCCCTTCTATCCAAAATTCCACACTGCCTGTCCGCCATCTCATCCTTCTTCTCTGCTCGCTTCTTTAAGCTGAACATCGACAAAACCGACTTCATAGTCTTCCCCCCAAGACGCTCCCCCTCACTACCTGACCTATTTATTGTCGTCAACGACTGCTCTCTCTCCCCAGTCTTCCACGCCAAGTGCTTCGGGGTTATCCTTGACTCTTCCCTCTCCTTCAAACCCCACATCCAGGCCCTCGCCACCTCCTGCCGACTCCAACTCAAAAACATCTATAGAATCCGCACTTTCCTTGACCACGACACTGCTAAAACCTCATTCACGCTCTCATCATCTCCCGCCTCGACTACTGCAACCTCCTGGTCACCGGCCTCCCAGTACCTCCCTTGCCCCTCTCCAATCTATCCTGAACTCCGGTGCCCGCCTAATCCATCTGTCCCGCGACTACTCCCCTGTCTACCCCCTCTGCCAAGCCCTTCACTGGATCCCTACTTCCCAGAGATCCCAGTTTAAAATACTAACCATGACATACAAATTCATTCTCAACCTGTCCCCTCCATACATCTCTGACATGGTCTCCCGATGCTTACCCTCACGCAACCTGCGATCCTACCAAGAGCTCCTCCTCTACTCCCCCCTCATCTCCTCTTCGCACAACCGCATACAGGATTTCTCCAGTGCTTCACCCATACTCTGGAACTCACTGCCCCAACACATAAGACATTCTCCTACCCTGGGAACCTTCAAAAGAAGCCTGAAGACCCACTGGTCCACCACACCGCCTCACGACTGGAACTTCCCCCTCCCACTGTATCCCCACCCCGCCCCTCGTAGACTGAGCCCTCGCGGACAGGATTTCTCCCCTCTTGTATCTGTACGACTGAATTGTCCACATTTATTGTTACTTGTATTGTTACTTTGTTACTTGTCCTAGTCTGCCCCTTTTAGCATGTAAAGCGCCATGGAATATAATGGCGCTATATAAATAAATAATAATAATATAATAGTTACCCACATCCTAGCAGACTCTGCTCATATGGCCACCCACATAGATATTTTGCACCATTGAACGGTCACAAACATTACACTGCCTCACAACAACACCTGTTATCACTACACCCATGGGCCTCCTCCACAACTATATTTCCATCTTCCAAATTGTGACATCATTACCATACCCCCATATAGCTGTCCATAATGTATATGTACTACCCCAAGGCCTAGGAAAATACAAAGCTCAACCACACAGATGCTTGTTAACAATTAAATACAAGAACATGCTAAAAGTACCAGAGCCATGTGCTACTGACAAATCATCATCCCACATAGCTGACAATCGCATACTCATCATGTCTAACACACATCCCTGTTGTGTTGATAAGGCCGGATCTTCACTGGCAGACATTCCCAAGCCACATGGGCCACTCCACATCTCAGTATCGCCAGAATACTTCCATTCTGTCTGGTAAAATGACAAAGAAGGTAATATGTTGCGCCACTCTGTAATTGTCATCGGAGCAGGTTATTTGAATGGAACCTCACCTGTGCTTGTTGTGCTGTCTGCACAACAAGAGTTAGTGCATTGATGTTTTCTCCCTGTGTCCTCGACTAATAAGCGGCTGTGGATGATGAAGATTTTGCTGCGTCCTAATCCCAGCACCTCACATATGAGTCGTCACGTGTGGTCCATGGCATGTTCAGGACGTCATCAAGGTCCTATTGCCGAGCTGCTCCATACCTCACTCCGCATAGCGAGGAACGAATGTATTTCAAAAAGAGTAATTCCACTTGAGGAAGACGCTTGGAGAGCGTAGAAACGCGTTGTGGCCTAAAGGACCCTGCCTTTTTATTGTACAAATAAATCCAAGAGCTAACTATTCATAATAGCCTTGCTGCCGGTTGATTCCCCAGCGCTCACACAAATACCTATTACTCTTTTTGAAATACATTCTGTCTGGTAAAGGCCAGTACTATGTGCCCACATTTCAGATGTTCCACTAAACTAACCACAGAGGCCTCCTTGGTACATGATCCTGTATGGTGAAGGCAAAATGGATTGTCAATGAGGAGGGTGTTTTGTGACAAGGAACGCCATCCATCCATTTTGCGGCACACAATAGATCAATCAAACACAGCATCATTACAAACTGCATACACCAGGACTTGGGCGTCTGCTACAGTACACAAGAACGATCCGTAATGCAAAGATATATCAAACGCTATACACAGCCATATCACAAATCATGTGTGAACATCAGTACTTACTTAATGACTCTGGACAGCAAGTGTGCCGTAGCTCGGTCGTTAGCGGTTTTTATGTGGTAACCATCCAATCACAGAGCATCTGCATCATCTAATTCACTTAGCCACCTGGGCGTTGCCACGTGCGACTACTGATTAGGCGCCTGTGCTGCTTTGTGATTGGTCATGTTGTGTTGAAAATGTGGCCAGCTGGTCCGCCACCCATGCTCCTACTTCAATGTGCATTGTTCTAGTAGCGTCTCATTACCAGAACTCTGTTGGTCACAACGGTAAGTTGGTGGATATGCTATTGTGCTTCTCATGTATGGTATCTTATTTTTGGCTTCCGAGCCATATTTTGCGAGATGGGCGGGTTATGTACAGCTTCATGTAGCGTCATGTAGATGTGTGGTTTCCGACGCCTACGCATCATTAACCTCCTCCGTGTCCTGTTTCACACATAATGATCTTTGCCACCAATGACATGACAATGTGTCTTACAGCACTACTGTCTTGAAATAAGGAAGACGGCACTCACCGGTCTGTTGCTGTGCTTTTATTCAGGGTGCAATATTCACATGGTGCAGGGAGGGGGGTGTATAGCTGAGGTGACGACGGCACCATTTCGCGCAACGTGCGCTTCCACGGGTCACAAGGCTTGTGACCCGTGGAAGTGCATGTTGCGCGAAACGGTGCCGTCGTCACCTCAGCTATACACCCCCCTCCCTGCACCATGTGAATATTGCACCCTGAATAAAAGCACAGCAACAGACCGGTGAGTGCCGTCTTCCTTATTTCAAGACTATATTGTATGTTGCCTAGTGACGGGCACCACCTGGCCGAACACCGGTCGCTCCAGAGCTTTCTCTCCGATAAGCCGGCAGCATTGGTGCCCCTGTTCCTTCTGTGTTTTCATACAGCACTACTGTATTGATCCGGTGACCTTGGAGCCGCATGAATATCTTTCACAGGAGTAAGTGGTACCTATACTGACCGCAATTTCTGACCTAACGCCGCAACTAGAAGTAGCCGTGGGATGTGACTAACCATACCCTAGACACCTCAACACGGCCGGAGAACTAGCTACCCCTAAATGTGGAAACAGGAATTCTATCTTGCCTCAGAGCAGAACCCCCAAAGGATAGGACGCCCCCTACAAATATTGACTGTGAGTAAGAGAGGAAAAGACACACTCAGGCAGAAAACAGAATTTAGCAAATGAGGCCACTCTAGCTAGATAGGTAAAGACAGGACAGAATACTATTGCAGTCAGTATAAAAATCCTTTCATAAATATCCACAGCAGATAATACAAAAATAGTCTACTCAAAACTCGGCGCCCTCTAAATCTGCGGAACTCCTGTGAATCCAACTATGCTGACAAAATCAAAAGCTGTATAAGCCAACAACAAATGAATAGCACTTAAATCCTAGGAAGAAAACTTCCTAATAGAGAGCAGGTTAAGACAGACATGCAGACCAAATATCCACAAAAACCACAACTCTGAGTAGAAATAGACAATTCCAAAACAAGCTCACAGCATGTGTGCCACAAGAAAACAAAACCATTCACTTAGCTTGGAAGTTTTGCAGCAGGGCAGGAAGAGACCAGGCAGAGGTGAAACACCTCCAGGAACAATTGACAACTGGCAAGGACTGAGGAAATCCTGCAAACCTAAATACCCCACTCTGAATTCCAATTATCCAATTCACCTGACCAAGACTGCAAAACAGGATCAACTGCATTACCAGCCACAAGCACAGGAGGGAGCCCACAAGCAGAATTCACAGCACACTACCGTACATCGTTCCATAAATATGTGCTGAGGTCATTCCTGTGTCTAAATTTTGTGTGGTACGCCATGTGTGCCATTTCAACATGATACAGCTTTGTAACTGCCTGCCCAGGCCCAAACCACATATGCCCCGTGTCATGTGCAGCATGTCACATCTACGTACACATATAAAGGCCATTAATGCTTCTACATACACAAGCTAACTACCAGACCACCTGTCATTGCTAGTGCTGGACATGGATTGGCCACACAGAGTAGGGTGTGACCTGATATGTACATGTATGTGTTTTGGTAACACACCATGTTTTTTTTGGCAGATGGCTGAGAGTCCTGATTTTGTGCGTGAACTCCTAGCCATTTACCAGGACCATGAATGCCTGTGGTGGCTTGCGTCGCCCGACTACAAGAAAAGGGCGGCGAGGGCTGTGGCCTACAGGCACCCTGTCGAGCTGGCAAACCGGCTCGACCAAAGTAAGACCTGGACGGTGCTGATGATTGTGGAAAAAAAAAATCAAGCGGCTGTGCACCGTGTTCACCAAAGAACATAAGAAGATGTTGACGGCTTGGTCCGGGGCTGGAGCTGAGGAGGTCCCTAAGCCACGCCCTGTGGTATTATGACCTCCTCACCTTCACCCTGGGCCAGGAGGCTTATCGCCCAACACGGTGCAGCAGCCGCTTTGGCCAACCATCTTCAGCCACAAGCCAAGAGCCTGCCCCGTCACAGGAGGTGCGTAATTGTTGTTTTGCTACCTATGTTCACACCTTGGTGGTTGCATTGATGTGTGGGTTGGTGGACATGTAGAAGGCACAATCGTGTTGGACTTTCACCATTCTTCTGTGTGTTCTGCTGTGTGTTGGCTCATGGCTGTCGGCACTGATTGTGCTGTGTTATGTTGGGGCACTTGGCATATCAATTTGGAGCCTCAGGTGAGTACACTGGTCTACTTCTTTCTTCATCTCTGTTTCCAACCCTGCTACTGTTGATTTTTGTGTTTGGCATGTTCAGATATGCGCCATCTGGTGCTGGGTGGTTGGTTGTGGTAATTGATGTCAGTACATTGCTACTCTTGTTAACTATTTTTTCAATGTTTGGTTTACAGGCCCCTGGCCTGGGAGCTGGAGATGCTTGGGGTGGGGGGGGAGGTTGAGCCTGGGCTTGGGGTATGGACTTGGTGGCCTAGGACCGGGCTTCCTGGTCCCACGGGTCCTGGGCTGGCTGCTCCTGAGGATGGGGTCCCTGGTGGTGAGGGACTTCCTGGGCCCTCCGGGTGAAGGTGAGGGTGAAGTCCCTGGTGGTGAGGGACTTCCTGGGCCCTCGGGGAAGGGGGCGGGGCCCTCATGGTGTAGGGGACCGTCGGCCCTCCTCAGACGGGGAGTTCTCCTCATCTTTAATATCAAAAATGACAAGACACCGATTTTACAAAAGGAACACAACATAGGGCAAAAACGTACTGTGTGTTTATCAATGTCATTAGGGTGTGACGGCTAGCCTAAAAGGTTTGAGTCGGGAGCGACCCTATGGTTAGGGGACAGTCTGTTTTTGGACATGACCACAACACCAGTGACCACATATATGGGATATAAAACACCCTTGGATTAGCAGAGGATGGATTTTTACACAAAACACAGAGCAGACAGTAAGCATCTGGTGGTGCCACCATGGGGGCAAACACATAGCAGTCAGATTGTAGTCACTTTTCCGGATTGTGATCAATGTCTTGTGAAATTCTATGTGTCAGAGTGTGCACATATGTGCTGCCAGATCTGATGTGGCCCTTCAAATTTGCATTAATATGTTGTGGTCAACTTTGCTGTCATTACACACCTATGTTCGGCCACACACTGGTCAAGGACCACTATAGCCGTCAGCATTAAAAAAACATATGAGTGTATTCTGCACCTTCATGTTGCAGTGTGACCAACATGCAGATGCACATTGGTGACAGGTCCACATGCTGGTTTATGTCACACTATGTGCCATGGCACCATACCACATGAATAATTGGGTAGGATGATTGGCATGTGTGGGTTTGGCATTGCCACATACTCACCACGCAGCCTGGCAATCTGGGCACGAATGTCCACAATCCGCCCTGGGGACTTGTGCTTCAGGTCCGCCACCTTTTTCTGGATTTGCTTGCGGGTCCTCTCCACACCCACTTTCCGGAGGAGGGCCTGCTGGATTTTGCGCAGGATGTTGTGCTTGCGCAGCCGTGGGTGGCAGTGACACTGATGGCACCAGTAGTCATGCCGGTCACACAGGTCAATGAGGATCACAAGTTCTGCCACACCCATGTGGCAGTGGCTTTTTGGCGCCATGACTCTTGTACTATGTGCAGGGGAGGGGCAGGCACCTGGCAGGTAGAAACAACGAGCAGACATGAGATGACATCACCACGCACACTGGCGCTGCCAAACAAGGTTCAGGGTGCTAACAAGGTAGATATCCACGGAGTGGGAGCAGTAGAATTTACCCAGCAGCGTCACCAAATTCACACACGTAGGGTGACTGTAGTGCGTGGCCCATGGCACCCATCTACGATGTGTAGCCCAACATCTGAGCTGTCATGTGTGGCACTATACTCCACACAGCGCAACTTAATACGCGCAGGACAACATAGCTTGCCTATTCAATGGCGCGCGTAATTGCACTGAGTTTGTGGACGGTTTTGTAACTGAAGATGTGTGTGGTGCTGAACGGACAGCTCTTCAAATATGGCCAGTGTCAACTGATAGCCAATGGGAACACAGTAGTTCACACCAATCATCTTAGACGGGGCGCGGACTACAGCACACTGAGCACGCCTACTGGGAAATCACGGAATGCGCTCTTTCCATCACTATTGCCCTGTCACACGCCACAACATGGAAATATCACCTTGCCGATTGCGCCTGATTACTGAGCACTGTTCAGGAATCAGGCGACGGCCGATGGGCGATTTATTGCCGCAAATCGCCCAATCACACGCCTGCAACCGTGAGGCAATTTCACAGCGATTTCGCCGAGGTGACACATCGCCTTTCAGATCTCCAGGTGAGATTGCGGCGTGTGATGGTACCTTAAGGGCACAGTACCTGGCTGGGTTGCTCTTGCACAAGCTTCAGTAAAAGGTAACAGAACTGAATCAATTGTGTCTGCCTGCACCCCGCTTCACAACATCTCTCATCATGCCATAGACTCTCATATTAACCCTGGGGTCCCGCTCCACTTGTGGGGAGCGTTTCCATCTTAGCTGCCGCACCATCTGCCCCAGGGGTTCATCCAAGCACCGCTGGTCACCCATGACCAGGTACTACAGGTGGCGTCACATAAAGGACCCCTCCTGCATGGCCAGGGCCATGGAGCTGGGCCACAGCCACCGTGGCCTTCCGAAAGTTGTCGGCCCGGCTACCAAGTACCCAAGGCCCTTATGGCTGTTCACCTACATTATTACTTTAGTTTCTTTCAGGCTCTGGAATGGCTCATAGGATTTGTAACACAGATAGAGGAATCAAGCAGGCCCTAGTTGCCATGGTAACCAATTGGCACCCCATACAATAGCTTCACGTGGGTTACCGATGACCATCAGAAGTGACAGTAGCAATGTTGGAGGTATTTTACTTGTCTCAGTTTAGAGTACCAGCTCTGACTACATTAGTTACAGTTGGTTTTCAGGTATGTAACACAGCCAGTACCTTTGAGACATGGAGGAAGCCAACTCCTGCTCCCAGTGATAGCGCCCGGCCTCCATATACATACATCAATAAAAGGTTAAGTTAGGTTGTCTGTGTCTGATTGGTGGGGGTCCCACACGCAAACCCTCACTGATCAGCTGTTACGAGCTCTCGCAGCTGGGTGAACATTGCGCATGCAGAGAAGCAGCATACGGTTTAGTGGCGCTCTCTGGAACTGCAGATCAGCCCCATTTATATTGGGGCTTTTACAGATGTCCTGTGCACAGGCCAGAATGCACAGGCCAAAATTCACAGACTATCTAAAAGAAAGGGGTAGACAAGGGCGCAATGGGTCTAAACCGTTTGTAGGATATGTAGTGCAGTGTAAGAGCTGCTCACCTTAGTCAGTTGTGAGACCCACAACTGGTATATACATGTCACATACTGTATGCAGCAAGATCCTCCACCACATGGTTGGTCCTCAGTAATCTCCAAAAATGGACAGAAAGCTTCTGATCGCGCTGCTGTTCAATAACAAGACTTCCCCTGTGCTTTAAATAGTGGATCTTTATTCCTATGCTTTTTTAGATCCTCCTGATCTCTTCCTCAGGGATGCATACAACAGAGTTGGCATGAAAGGGGCGCGGGGTCCTGCATGACGCTAATTAGCCCCGCCCCTTTCATGACGCGACCAGGCTCTTAGAAGCAGAGAGGGGCGAGCATAATTACCAGGCAGCAGCAGATAGGCGGGGCTATTGCGGCTTCCACAGAAAGAGAGAACTCACACAGGACAAAGTAATATAACTTTTTCTCTTACTTTACAAAAGCGATTTTTTTCTGCAAAAGGGATGGCTAGATATGATAAGAGGGGCTGCAGGGACAGGTCTAAAGATACGGGGGGGGGTCAGTTTCTGGGTTAGGATCACTTTAATAAAATCATACCTGCTTCATTGCTCTGGCCTCCACCTCATGGAACCTAAATCTCTCTGCTTGTCAGCTTCATGCTGCTGTTAAGAAGAAGAGGTGTGTCGGGGACGTGGATGCTGGGAGCTGCAGGATCAGCCTACATTCAGGCCCCCTCACATTTCTGTATAGGGAGGGGGCATTGCCTGCTGGCCCCATGCTCACATACAATCCAGCCCCTTATATACCATCCTATATGACAGGGGGGTCCAGGCTTCAAATAGCAATCATGTCACAAGGCAGATGCAAATACATGCTGTGATCCTCTGCTGTATGATGATGCATAATATGTACTGTTATTGTGAGGCTGGGAGCACAGGCAAATCATTACATTGATGGATTCAGCTCTGCATGGTCTCCCCTTCCCCATAGGAACATGGTATCTTCTTATCTCTCCAACTTTCAATGGATCATCATCATCACGCCTCACTGGAATGTAGACTGATCCTGCAGCTCCCAGCATCCACGCCACTGACACACCTCCTCTTCTCACCAGCAGCATGAAGCTGCCAGGTTGTAGATTCTGGGTTCCCTGAGGTGGGGGCCAGAGCAGAAGAGCAGGTATAATTTTATCAATTTATAAGAGATCTATAGATTTTAGAACTGCAGTGTACGGCTCTGCTTCATCATGTAGCAGGGCAGGAACCGTATTAAAAAGTTGTCTCTCACTGGAGTTCCCCTTTAACTCTCCTGAAAACTAAAGAAAGGGCATATTGATGTTCAACATGGCCAGTCCTTCTCTCCTCCATATTAGGCTGCCTTCATACGGTGCATATATTTTGCGCTTTTTTTGTGCGCACTTTTCCCCCAAAAGCGCATCTGCATTTACCGGCAAAGTGAATGGAAATTTACTTTTGCCGTTCAGACGCTGCATAATTTTATGGGAGAAAGCGTAAAAAAGAATCAACATGTCAATTTTTTCCGCTTTTTAGCACGTGTTTTTTAGCTTTGACTTTCCGCTTTTTAGCACGCGCTAGGCCCCATTATAACCGCTGGAATTATGCATCACCGTTCAGACAATGCGCAACTTCACCACGTATAATGGTGGGTGCTGGAGGAGAAGCAGGAAGTGATGTCACACGGGGGAGGAAGAATACTGTGTTCCTCCCCATGTGTGACAGGCATGTTTGCTTTCGCAGTGTATATATATATATATATGTATATATACACACACTGTGAAAGCTAGATAAAAGTTATCAAAAGGTATTAAAATATAAAAAAAATAGAATACTTACCCATCATCCGGCTGTTTCCGAGGCATTCACGTCTGATCTGCTGCCAGGACTTTAAAATGTGATTGGCCGGCAGCGATCAGCTGATATGTCACGTAGCATATCACATGATTGCTACCGGCCAATCACAGATCTTTAAGGTCCTGGCAGCAGATCAGACGTAGATGCCTCGGGAACAGCCGGCTGATGGGTAAGTATTCTATTTTTTTATTTTTAATACCTTTTGATAACTTTTATTTAGCTTTCATAGTGTATATATATACACTGTGAAAGCCAAAATGCATGTCACACGTCACACAATTGGGAACCCCGGATTCTTCCTCCCCCGTGTGACATCACTTCCCTCCTGCGATTTTGGGGGACAAATGTGGCCGTGAAAAAAGTGGTGTGTGAATGCACCGTGTTTTTTTACCTGAACTAAAAAACAAAAACGTGCGCCCACCCAAAAGCACAGGCAATATGCAGTGTGTGAACGCAGCCTTATCTGTTGTGGCACATAGCCATTAGGCAGGACGGTACCCGAACATTTGTTTGTGCTCAGCTGACATTTATCTCCATAATGATGTATAAAGGGGTCAGGCTACCTTCACACTATGATTTTTAAGGGTATGTGCACATCAGTCGTTTTGTGGGCTGTTTTTGGACGTTTTCCGTCGGCGGTTTCCGCTGAGTTTTATGTTAATTTATGTTAATCCTAGCCACCGCTTGGATTAACATGATACTCAATGGAGTTTAGAAAACGCTGTCTACATTAGAACGATTTTTGTCTGGTCGTTTTCAGTTTATTCACCGGTTTTCCACCGGTTGTCAAAGATAGAGCAAGCGACTTCTTTTCAGCGTTTTTCCAGCGGGTCCAGCTGAACAAGTGCAGCAAAGACCAGACTGGAAATCGCTAAGGAACAAGCCGGGGAAATCGCCAAGAACACGCTGTGCGACCGCTAGTAACCCGATCGCAAATCGTTAGCAAAACGCTAACAAAACCAGGGACACTGGCGAGTTCAGAAAACTCAGTTCTGCCATTCTCCACCGGTTCCCGGTCGTTCTGCAAAGATGCAGAAACGACTGATGTGCACATACCCTAAGGGAGCCGATGCTGTCCGATAAAATCCATTCTGATGCCTGGAATCGGATGCCAAATAAACATCCGATTCTGGCAGAAAAACACTGCCTCCAGGCTGAAAAAAAAGAATGTATATGCTCACCTGTCCCCGAGGCGCCTGCCGTTTCCCACACGGTCCCGCAGGCTCCGGTGTCCTCCCGGTGTCTCCAGAGGTCTTCTTCTTCTGAAAAGAACCTGTCGTGATGTCACAATCACGTGACCGCCTGTTAACATGGTGTAACAGAAGGTCACATGACTGTGATGTCACGGCAGGTCCTGTTGAGAAGAAGAAGACCTCTGGAGACACCGGGAGGACACCGGGAGCCTGCGGGAGACGGCGGGGTCCTCGGGGACAGGTGAGCATACATTGTTTTTTTTAACCCCTGCTCTCCCAGTTAGGAGCAGTTTTACTGTACTGAGCATGCTCCGATTTTTGCACCGATAAAAAAATCGGACAGAATCGGATTGGACCAAATCGGATGCCATTTAGTGCACATCCGATTCGGTCCGATGCCCATAGGGCTGCATGGGGGCCAAAATCGGTCCGATTAAATAAAAAATCCGTAGTGTGAAACCAGCCTCACCTGAGTGACATGGGACATGTAGAATTTAGCTTTCCTTGGTAACATTGCTATGTGTTATGGATGCAGAGATTTTCCACCATGATGGTTAACCCTCTGTTGTCCACAGCTCTCACACTGCACTTTAGCTTTTTCTATGTCCCAGTGATGCTGAATCCACTGTGGCAGCTGGGACCCCTCACCTCAGCAGTCAGGCTATGGTCACAGGCAGGGTGACGGAAACTAACTTTATTGAACATGAACCGCAGACAAATAACACATATCATCTCCACCAAAAACGCAGGTGCAGAAAAGTTGCACAATCTGCTTTGTATTAGCAACTGCTTTACTGCCAAAAGAGCAGAAAAAGCAACATGTGAACACAGGCATAGGCTGATGGTCCCATAGACCGCAAAACTTTACTAAATTGTTACATCACCATGGTAACCGGATGTGCGAACCACGCCCCCGGAGACAGGCAACGCGGCCATGACAACGAATGCGGAACTGTACTGCGCATGCGTACACTCAACTTATTCGTTACCTTTCGTTCAACCCAACAGTCTGGGCGTGGTCTCCACATCCTCGTCACCCAATCAGCGCTCTCCTGGCTCTGATTGTCCTTCCTCCTATTGGCTCCCCGTCTGCGCTCAGCACTAGCTGTCACGCACAGCAGGTTTGTCAGCGGCGGAGAAGAAAGACGGAGCGAGCGGACAGGGCTGGGCCTGGGGCATCATGGTGGGGTTCGGAGCCCCGCGGCGCACGGGCCGGCTGCCCCCCTTTGTGTTGGTGGCGTTTTAGTGGTGATCGCCCTCCTGGCCTTCAACTACTGGAGCGTGTCCGGCCGGCAGGCGGCCCTGCAGGAGGACATCGCGGCTCTGCAGGAGCAGGTGCAGCGCACGGAGGTGGCCCGGAGCCGGCTGGAGAAGCGGCACTCAGAGCTGATGGTGCAAGCGGAGAGCAACCGGCGGCAGCTGGAGCAGCGGCTGGGCGAGTACCAGAACGTGGGCGACCGACTGCAGGCCCGGGACGTGGAGGCCCAGCGCTGCGAGGCGGACAGGGTGAGTGAGTGCGGGGGGCAACCTGGGATACGGCCTGTGACGTCATCAGACAGATGTCTAATATGTCATCCCTGTGACAGCACCATCAGACGTCATCTGGAACGTCATCATACATCCGCTTTGTCTCTTTCTGACGTCATCGTACATATGCCCAGTTTATTGTCTCTGTGATGTCTTCATGCATCTACGTATCTTTGTGACGTCATTACACATCTGTCCAGTGAGTTGTCTCTGTGACATCATCATACATCTGTGTCGTCTCTTTGATGTCGTTACACATATGCCCAGCGCGTCATCTATCTGTGACATCATCGTATATCTGCCCAGCAAGTTGTCTCTGTGACATCATCATACCTCTATGTAGTCTCTGTGATGTCATTACACATCTGTCCCGTGAGTTGTCTCTGTGACATCATAATACATCTGTATCATCTCTGTGAAGTCATTGTACATTTGTGATGTCCTCATACATCTGTCGTCTTTGTGATGTCATCCCACGTCTGCCCAGTGTGCCCTCTCTGTGATGTCATCCCACGTCTGCCCAGTGTGCCCTCTCTGTGATGTCATCTCACGTCTGCCCAGTGTGCCCTCTCTGTGATGTGTGCCATGTGTCCTTCGTGATGTTCCAGTGCCCATTCTCTTCTGTAGATGTCTGCCCAGTGTGTCCTCTTCTGTGATGTCATCCCACGTCTGCCCAGTGTGTTCTCTTTCTGTGACGTCCTCCCACGTCTGCCCAGTGTGTCTCTTCTATTCTGTTGCACGTCATCCCATGTCATCCAGTCTGCCCAGTGTGTCCTCTCTGTGATGTCATCCCACATCTGCCCAGTGTGTCATGTCATCCCACGTCTGCCCAGTGTGTCCTCTCTCTGTGATGTCATCGTATATCTGTATAGTGAGTTGTCTCTGTGACATCATCACACCTCTCTGTGATGTCATCCCATGTCTGCCTAGTGTCATTCTCCATCTGTGATGTCATTATACATCTGCCTACTGTATCATCTCTGTGATGTCATTCTCCATCTGTGATGTCATCATACATCTGCATTTTGAATGACCTCTCGGCTTTGATCACTTCTTGTTGAATTTTTATGGTGTTCAGCAACTGGAAAGTAACAGTTTGTGCATTTACATTTTTCCACTTTCCCATATAGGTTTATTAGAATTATGTTTTGATGAACCTGATTTTTATGGACACGATGTCAAATATATTTATTTTTAATCTGAGATAAAGGGGGGTGCGGATTATTCAGGCTTTTATTTAACTTTTTTTTTAATAGTAATCCATTGTCATCCCAGGATTGTGGTGAACCTGATGGAGAGCAGCGCTCTGGCAGTGGAGCCTTTTCAATGCGGCTGTCAGTGATTTGACTGTGGCATGTAAATGGTTAAATAGCAGTAATCGGAGTGAGGTCCAGTTGCTGCTGTTACAGGCATTATGAGAAGCGGATCAGTTCCTGGGCCGGTACTCTGGTGTGGTTCCTGATAAATACATCCTAAATACGGTCACTCATCAGAAATATCCAGAGATCTTTCGTTCGTTTCCTTGGCCTCTTGTGAGAATTGTTTATCTAATGGTGGGGTTACACGTCCCGATATCGCGGCGATATCGCATACAACGCGCGGGAGCGCGCATTTTTTCAGCCCTTTTCCCGATATCGCTATCGCCGGTTTACACGCTGCGATATCGGGAAACAACGTCCCTCCGATTTGTACGCCCACCAACCCAGTAACGACCATTTAACATGGGAGTTAATGGGTGAGGTGCGAGTACGCATCGGAGTTGGACTGTCACACGCAGCGATGCTGGTACAACGGCCTTGCGATATCGGGAGTTGAATAGCTCTGCTATTCAACTCCGATATCTCATTCGTTTTGGACTTTGTCGTTCCAGCATCGCGTTGGATGCTAAAACAGTACAACGCGCACACGATATCGGGTCCAACTCGCGACCCACGTGACTTTTTGTCGGAGTTGGGTCAGAGTTGGACGCCGATATCGCGGCGTGTAAACCCACCATAATGCCAAAAAACTGGATCCGATCCCATAAGGATAATTAGGGAACTAAAGGATTTGTGGGGGCCAAGGTTTCCTTAGTTAGTTCTCATGGGATCTGACCCCACTATGTGCCATTATAAAATGGAACCCTAAACCATCATCGGCGTTATTCTGCTTGTTACAGATTTCTTCTCTTGTGTCCATATAACCCATGGAGCAAATTAGGGGAAAAACAGTCTGTGTTCCCCAAACAACCAATCACAGCTTTACTTTAATGGGGAAATTGGATGCGATCAACAACCAGGAGTTTTAAGTTTTATTATTACTATTATTATTTTAGCACCATTTATTCCATTGCTCTTTACATGTGAAAAGTGGCGAAATGTCAGAATTCTCCCCCTCTGTGTTTTTAGGATTGTGTAGCAAGTTAGGTTAGAATGTTCCATGTACTTTATGCAAATTACCCATGGAGTCATGTGGGCGGGGCCATTCTCCATTAAGCCAGAACTTGTCATTGTGTATTGTAAGGATGGAGATCCCTCACATCATTGTAATCTGACCACGTTCAATTACATAAACGTTTCCCAGGTTTTGGGACATGAATTGAGTTAGAAGGGATGTGGGCACCCATGACTCTCCTCGCAGCCGTCACCGCCCCGGGCGACACTCTCCTCGCAGTCGTCACCGCCCCGGGCGACACTCTCGCAGCCGTCACCGCCCCGGGCGACACTCTCTTCGCAGCCGTCACCGCCCGGGCGACACTCTCTTCGCAGCCGTCACCGCCCCGGGCGACACTCTCTTCGCAGCCGTCACCGCCCCGGGCGACACTCTCTTCGCAGCCGTCACCGCCCCGGGCGACACTCTCTTCGCAGCCGTCACCGCCCCGGGCGACACTCTCTTCGCAGCCGTCACCGCCCCGGGCGACACTCTCTTCGCAGCCGTCACCGCCCCGGGCGACACTCTCTTCGCAGCCGTCACCGCCCCGGGCGACACTCTCTTCGCAGCCGTCACCTCCCCGGGCGACACTCTCCTCGCAGCCGTCACCGCCCCGGGCGACACTCTCCTCGCAGCCGTCACCGCCCCGGGCGACACTCTCCTCGCAGCCGTCACCGCCCCGGGCGACACTCTCCTCGCAGCCGTCACCGCCCCGGGCGACACTCTCCTCGCAGCCGTCACCGCCCCGGGCGACACTCTCCTCGCAGCCGTCACCGCCCCGGGCGACACTCTCCTCGCAGCCGTCACCGCCCCGGGCGACACTCTCCTCGCAGCCGTCACCGCCCCGGGCGACACTCTCCTCGCAGCCGTCACCGCCCCGGGCGACACTCTCCTCGGGAAATTAGTATATGGCACTTGCAGGACAATAAGGCCATGTGCACATGTTGAGTATTTGGTGAGGTTTTTACCTCAGGATTTGTAGCCAAAACCAGAAGTGGAACAATTATAGGAAAAGTATAGTAGAAACACCTACACCACTTCTGTATTTATCACCCACTCCTGGTTTTGGCTATAAATCCTGAGGTAAAAACCTCACCAAATACTCACTGTGTGAGTGCGGCCTAACTTTATTTCCCTTCAATCCTGGACTTTTTCCCAGTGAGGTGGTGAAGCACACAAGCATGGCGGTGCCGTCTCTGGCCTGATTTTCTTTTGCAGTACTTGAGGTTATGATGCCATGATGATCACTGTGTGTATCAAGATACATATATACTGTGGATTATATCAGTGGTTCCTCTTTATCTCTCACCCCATGGTGACCTCCATTCTGTCCACTCATTTCACATTGTCTTCAGTGTGTCTGAGGTTTCTGATGCCTTGGATATATACAGTACACATACTGATGGCACTGAGCCGCTTCCTTCACAAATAGGCTTCTATTGATTAAAAAGAAAAGTGTGGGAGCGGCAGGTTGCCTGCTTGGTCACCGCTTCATTCATTCTCTGAGTGACTGATGGAAAAAAACAAGTATGGCGCACAGGCTGCACACGTGTTCTGCTGCTCCATGATCACGGAGATAAGTGTCCTGTTCTGCTGATCGGTGCAGATCCAAGCAGTCGATCCCATGTATCAACAAGTTATCAATAGGGATGACTGCACTGAACTTAAAGTTTGATGTTCATACCGAACACAGACTTTACAAATAAGATCAGTTATCAGGTTCAGACTTCAGGTTCTTTACATATGCAAACCACTGGAGCGAGTATCGCGGTGCTCGGGTACACTCGGTGCTTGGCCCAGTGTTAGCTGCTTGCAGTGTTTGATTGTCTCATACTGGGGGTAAAATCAGTGTTATAAAATGTAGGGTGTACAAAAAAAAAAAATAGAAAACGCTTCAGCCTGCCTCCCCTGGAAGTGCTATGTGTATGGCCAGCTGTATGTGAGCTGAGAGCCAAATTGCCCAAATTAGGGCTGTGGCGACGGAGTTGGTATAAGGCTATGTTCACACAGTGCGTTTTTACTATGATTTGAGGTCAGGTTTTACATTGGCTTTATGATAATTTATGATAATCTAATCCTGCGTTTTGTTTCCCCACAAAATTTATGTGTTTTAGAGAACAGCTGTCCACACACATTGTTTTTTTTTTTTGGTTTGTGTTCTCTGCAGAAAGTGGAAAAACCACAGGTCTTGCTGCATTTTTGAAAGCATGAACATGTCAATGTTTTTTTTCTGCGTTTTTGCTATGGATTCTGTGGCAAATCTGCAGCAAAAATGCTGAAAAAAAAAAGGCAGCAAATCCACACCAGAAACGCAGCAAATCTCCTGCCAAGAAATCAGAAGCAAAAAGCAAACCCAAGGATTTGCTGCAGATCTGGTCACACCAAAAACCAACGTGTCTGGACATAGCCTAAAAGGGACCGACTCCGAAACCTAAAATATATATTGAATTGTATAGTACCAGATATACTCGAGTATAGCCGAACTGAGTATAAGCCGAGGCCCCTAATTTTACCCCATACACTGGGGAAACTTATTGACTCGAGTATAAGCCTAGGGTGAGAAATGCCACAGCCCCCCATCACTGGTATATAGCTTCCCCTCCCACCCCCCCAAACAAACCCATCACTGGTATATGTCCCCATCACTGGTATATGTCCCCATCACTGGTATATGTCCCCATCACTGGTATATGTCCCCATCACTGGTATATGTCCCCATCACTGGTATAGTCCATCACTGTATATTCCCCATCACTGGTATATGTCCCCATCACTGGTATATGTCCCCATCACTGGTATATGTCCCCATCACTGGTATATGTCCCCATCACTGGTATATGTCCCCATCACTGGTTTATAGCCCCCATCACTGGTTTATAGCCCCCATCACTGGTATATGTCCCCCATCACTGGTTTATAGCCCCCATCACTGGTTTATAGCCCCCCATCACTGGTTTATAGCCCCCCCCATCACTGGTTTATAGCCCCCCCATCATGTTTATAGCCCCCCCATCACTGGTTTAAGCACCCCCTTCATTGAACACACCACCCATCCCTAGTGCATAGCCCCCATCATTGCACACCCCTCCCCATCCCTGGTATACAGCACCCCATCATTGATCTCCCCATCCCTGGTATACTGCACGCCCATCATTTTAATCTTCCCCTCCCCGCATTAGAGTATATACCCCCCCATGCTGCCGCTCACTGTGAAATAATAAACTGACTCACCTTACGACACTTGTCTCCTGGCGTCCTCTCTCTGGTGTTTCTGCTTCTAATCATGTGACCAGGGCTCACAGCGATGACATCACCGCGGCGCCGGTCACATGACTTTAGAAGCAGGAGGTTGGAGGGAGGACGCATGGAGCTGGGAGACAAGCGTCGGAAGGTGAGTTTGGTTTATTATTTTACAGTGAGTGGCAGCATGGGGGGCATATACTGTAATGGGGGGGCCAGTTTAATGTAATATGTGCCGCTTCCCCCCACCGCTGATGGACGGGGGGATGCAGTGCATATTCATTAGATTAATGAGCGGGGTCATGTGACCGCCCGCTCACTCTGCAGCATTCCCGGCCTCCTCCAGTCCCCGATCACCGCCCCCACCTTCACACGCCGCAATCCCAAAGCAATGTGGGTGTACATGTTCAGCGCTGGAGGAGGTAAGCATGCCATAGTGGTTTACACCGCACCCCATATGCGCTCATTGGACAACACAACAGCGTTACGATTTGTCAGCCTGCTCTGGAAGGCTGGCTAATACATGACGCCATTGAAGATGTGTGTGTTTGCTGAACGGACAGCTCTTCAAATATGGCACCCTCTCCACTGTCAGCCATTGGGAACACAGTAGCCACCACCAATCATCGCAGACGGGGCGCGGACTCCAGCACGCTGTGGTACGCCTACGGGAAATCAATAGGCGACGCAGATTCCATCACTATCGCCCTATCACACGCCAAAAGCCGGGAATCTCGCCTTCATGATTGCCTCTGATTTTGGAGCAGTGCTCTGAAATCAGGAACCAGGCGACAGGCGATTTATCGCCGCCAAATTCCTCAAATACATACCGCAACTGGGAGGCAATTTGACGGCGATGTTTCAGGGCGACATATCGGCGTCAGGATTCCCATGTAAGGGGGCGATGTCGCCGGTGCCAGCCGGTCGCCTGGGGTCAGAGCGGTGTTCTGAAACCAGGCGACCATCATGGTGTGATGTGTACAGATCGCCCCATGTAGCTGGGCGGCGGCGACCGTCAGGCGATGGGAGCCATAGGCTCCCATTGTCCTGCATCGCTGCTGGGGTTTCCAGACTCCCCGGCGGCGATGCCGCCTGACAGATCACCGGCGCGGGGCTGGTGGTGTCGCCCCGTGTAAACGGGGGACGGCAACACTGGCTGGGCGCCAAAAACGTGCGCGCACCCGCCAGTCGCCGCCGACATCCCCAGCCCTGTCGCCAGGTGTGACGGGGGCTTTAGAGTGATCATGGGGGAAGACCCGCTCCTGTTCTTCCTATGGGTTATCACATTGATGAACACTACATTTGGCTTAACCCAAAGTGTCTACAACTGTCCACACACATTAGGCTGAGGTCACGTCATCTGGTAGAATGGACCCAGTAGAAATCCATTTTTTAAAAAGTTGTGGAGACACATTTTTTTGTCTGTTTTCAAATAACTGGTTTCAGCTGGATGCATTTATTTTTTAACATTGAAGTCTATGGAAAATGGATCTGTTAATTACCGTAGCCATCCGTTTTCCAGATTGCAGTACAGCAGAAAGTATTGTAATTTAGGAGCTCAGCTGCAGCATGGAGCAGAATTGTGAATGCAGCTCTGGGTTCTAAGGCTCCGTCACACATAACGAGATTATTAGCGAGATCGTTGGTAAGTCCCAGGTTTTGTGACATGACAGTGATCTCGCTAAATATCTCACTAAATGTAATGGTGGGTTTACACACACACAATTATTGTGTCCAATATCTGAACAGATCTCTGGTTGCAGTGAAATCATGGACTCCATGTTGCTCCATGTTGTACACAGCCACAAAATGGAACTATGTGTCCATGATTTCACTGCAACCAGAGATCTGTTCAGATATTGGACTCAGATATCTGTGTGTGTGAAGTGGCTTTTATGGTGGGTTTACACGCCGCGATATCGGCGTCCAACTCCGACAAAAAGTCACGTGGGTCGCGAGTTGGACCCGATATCGTTTGCGCGTTGTACGGTTTGAGCGTACAACGCGATGCTGGAACGATGCCAAAACGATATCGGAGTTGAATAGCAGAGCTATTCAACTCCTCGATATCGCATGGCCGTTGTAGCAGCATCGTAGCGTGTGACAGCCCAACTACGATGTGTACTCGCACCTCACCCATTAACTCCCATGTTAAATGGTCGTTCCTGGGTTGGTGGGCGTACACATCGTAGGGACGTTGCATCCCGATATCGCGGCGTGTAAACTGCCGATACGATGCAGGGAGAAACGTGCACTAAATGCGCGCTCCCGCTTCGTTGGCTCCGATATCGCCGCGATAATCCCTACCATCACACTTAGCAGCAATCAGGCCCCTGCTGTGAGATTACTGATCGTTACAAAGTGCTCTGGGCCATTTTTAGGTCGTTGGTCTCCCGCTTGGAATGCTGCATCGCTGTGTTTGAAAGGGACAACGACCAACGATCTCAATACTACGCCCGAGAGTGACAATTCCCAACGACCTCCTATCATTCCGGCAGGGCTGTGGAGTCGGTAAATCAAACCACCGACTCCAACTCCGACTCCTGAATTTCCCTGGCTCCGACTCCGACCCTGAATTTCCCTGGCTCCGACTCCGACTCCTTTGACTCCGACTCCAACTCCTTCATTCATGGCTCGTTTTTAAGTGATAAAATTATTGTAGGTCAATGGTAACATTAGGCTTTAATCATTATAATGATATAATAATAAAGATATTTAGATAGAACATAATAATTCATAATAATAATATTCAGTACATTCTGCATTGAACTACTAGACCCAATTCATTATATATTTTAGGAGTCGGAACATTTTCTACCGACTCCAACTCCGACTCCATCAAAATGGGCAGCGACTCCGACTTCACGACTCTGACTCCACAGCCCTGCATTCTGGATATTTGCTGATGAGATCTGATCCTAAGGATCATTATCGTTGCCGGGATCGCTGTTGCGTCGTGTGTGACGGGAGCTTTACATGAGAGTAGAGGGTAAACAAATCAAAGTACAAAGTAGATTACATCTTTAAAACAGCTTCAAAGGTGGACATGTGATTTATTGCAGAAATAAGTGACCATTACTTCTGCATTAATCACTTTTAATGATCGGGTTGCAGAACACACCTTGGGAATATATAAGCGGGACAATAATAGAAGTCCTGATCCCCTGTGATCAGGACTTCTCCTGATCACATGATGAGAATAATATAAGTCCTGATCTTCATTGTGATTGGGACTGAATGAAGTGGAGAATGTGCCTGACTTCGGCTTCATTCATATCTATGGGACTAACTGACAGGCGAGTGCCTTAAGGCCAAGTCACACGCTTGAATATCGTGAACGATGTTGTTAGCGATCACATGCATGCGCAATCGCTAACAACATCGTTCAGATCGCTGGTGAGCTGTCACAGGAAGACTCACCAGCGATCAGGACCAATGAGAATGCTGGTAACCAAGGTACACATCGGGTTACTAAGAGCCGCGCGGCGCTTAGTAACTCGATGTGTACCATGGTTACCATCCCCCAGCATAGGCTCTGCCGCTGGGAGATCATTCATCGTGGTGTCACACAGCACGATCCTGCAGGTTGAAGGATCGGCAACGCCAGATTTGAGAACATGTACACAAATCTGGGTTGAACGATCCATTAAAGGATCACTTAATTTGGCTGTTGACATCGCGGTGTTACACGCTATGATGTCGTTCCGACATCATTCATGCGTCACCAAACACGTGACTTTTGAACGATATCATGAGCGATATTAAAGTGTGTGACGTGGTGTTTATTCTGCCTCTGTTCGTCCCATAGACACTGGAGGAGCAGCAGTCGTGCTCTATTCAATCACAACCGCATTTAGCAGGCGCAGGGGATCAGGACTGTCAATTAGGTTAATTTTGTATTTATTTTACTCACTTGTATAGCCTTAAGGGGGTTTACACGTCGCGATATCGGCGTCGAATTTCAATGAAAAGTCATGTGGTTCGATCGTTGGAGCCGATATCGTTCCTGCGTTGTATGGTGTGAACGTCCAATACGATGCAGGAACGATGTCAATGCGATATCGGGGATTGAATGAGTGTTCTATTCAATGCTCCGATATTGAATGGAGATTGGAGCCGGATCGTGCTGTGTGACAGCCCAATTCTGATGTGAAGTTCTACGTCACCCATTCACTCCCATGTTAAATGGTCGTTCCTGGGTTGGGGGCGTAGACATCGCACGGACGTTGGATTCAGAAATCGCAACGTGTAAACCTCCGATGTGATGCGGGAGAAACGTGCTCTAAATGCGCGCTCCTGCGCCATTGAATTGCGATATCGCAACGATATTGAAACGTGTAAACCCACCATTAGGCTGGCTTCACACTGCAGTTTTCACTGATCAGTGTCCATCAGTGTTTGTGTGCCAAAACCAGGAGAGGAACCAGGAAAGGAACTTGCAGAGAAAAACTATAATTGAAAGATTGACACCTGTTCTGAGTTTTGGAGACACTCCTGGTTTTGGCACTCAAATACTGATGGACACTGATCAGTGAAAAACTGCAGTGTGAAGCCAGCCTCAGTAATTCCACAGTCCTTTACAAAGATTAACATCACTATCCCCATTCGGGCTCACAATATAAATCCCTCTCAGTATGTATTTGGAGTATCCAGAGGAAACCCACACAGGGAGAACGTACAAAACCTCTTGCAGATTTTGTCCTTGGTGGGATTTTAATCCAGGACCCTAGTTCTGTAAGTTTACAGTGGAATAATTGATAGATCATTGCTGATCTGACTGATCAATTCAGATGGTGGGCCTCTTCTGTGTACAGCTTCTTACTACAGTCCCATAGACCAGTGGTCCCCAACTCCAGGCCTCAAGGCACACCAACAGTGCAGGTTTTCAGGATCTCCTTAGTATTGCACAGGTGCTAATGTGATCATCTGCACAGGTAATGAGTCCAAGCCCTGTGCAATACTAAGGAGATCCTGAAAATCTGCACTGTTGGTGGGCCTTGAGGCCTGGAGTTGGGGACCTCTGCCATAGACAATGAATGGAGCAGAGATTTCACATATCCACACCTGGTTTATTTCAGACAAGTCTGCGCAGAGCCCTATTATCGGGGTGCCAGAGCCCCGTTCACAGAGGTCGCCCAATCTGTGATCAGTGAGTTCTCTCCTATTGTATAAATAGAGATTAATTTATGATTTTAGGAAAAACTCTTTAAATCTTCATGGGCCTATAGTTAAGATAGGCCACCAATGTTTAACCTTTTGAAGGGTCAGACAACTGGGCAAAATGAAGGTGTGACAAAGGCCCTATATTGATTACATAGACACCTTGATTTATATATGTGCAAGCTGTTCCTGGTATTTTAGGTCACTATTAATTAAACATCGATGAACTACGGTATATAAATTTATAGTGTTCTAGGATCCTGACTCTGGGAAAACATCCAACACAGAAGTTCACAGGCCATGTCTAGCTCCTGAGCCATGTTTTGGGCTTTCTGGCCTTATGGTATATTATATATTCCAGCTGCAGCGCTCTTTAACATCTTTTAAGGTACCGTTACACGCTACGATATCTTTAAGGATATCGCTCAAACGTCACGGGTTTGGAGTCGTTCAAACGACATCATTAGTACGTCGTTGCGTGTGACACCGAGATACGACCACAATAAATCGTTGGATCGTTGATCGCAGATTTATGAACATGTTCACAAATCCGTCGTTCATTCAACCTGCTGCATCGTTGTGTGTGACACCGTGATAACGATATTGTTAACGACTTCGCCTATTCACAACATTGAAAGAGTATCGTTCGCTGGGTTGTGCAAACGATAGCTTCTCGCCACATTGCTGGTGCTTCGTGAAAGATATCCATACGTGTGACATCTCGCCAACGATCAATCACCGATGTTGTCACGCGCGTGCTCCTGTGAGATCGTGGTTTGATCGTTACGACATTATAAAGGTACGTTTATACGCTTCAGTGTCAGGAAAATGGCTCCTAATTAAATGGGTAAAATTGCAATATCGGGTCATTCCATGTCAAGTGAACCAATGATTATTACCTCTATATTTTTTCTTTTGAGATTTTGTTATTTGATAATAGCATGTCAGACAATGCAAAATGTGAATAGAAAAATGAAAAAAAAAATTTTTTTTTTTAAAGGGAACCTGTCACCCGATTTTAAGCTCCTAAACTATCTCTAGCTGTCCCTACACCTTCCTAGCAGCTCCCTATCTCACCCTTTCTTATCTAAAGTGGCCCTATGAAAGAAGTGTAAAATAAGATAAAACTTACTGCAGTCCCCGTAGTTCGGGGACTGGGTAGGCGTGGCCTCTGTTCCTTCCTCACACCTCCATCTTGTAATGCACGCCCCGCTGGGCGGCATTATTCAGGGTCCACTCAGCCCCATTAATTGTAATTTCCCGCCCTCTACACCTCTTTGCACAGGCCGGGTGTCACAGCCGGCGCAGTGCATTATGGGCCGTCACGTGATCTGCCCTAGTGCATTCTGGGTCCGATCACGTGATCGGACCCAGTGCATTATGGCCTTGATCACGTGAGCGGCCCCGGCTCTGCGCATGCACAATGCGCTTATTGAAGCCGGGGCCGCTCACGTGATCAAGGCCATAATGCACTGGGTCCGATCACGTGATCGGACCCAGAATGCACTAGGGCAGATCACGTGACGGCCCATAATGCACTGCGCCGGCTGTGACACCCGGCCTGTGCAAAGAGGTGTAGAGGGCGGGAAATTACAATTAATGGGGCTGAGTGGACCCTGAATAATGCCGCCCAGCGGGGCGTGCATTACAAGATGGAGGTGTGAGGAAGGAACAGAGGCCACGCCTACCCAGTCCCCGAACTATGGGGACTGCAGTAAGTTTTATCTTATTTTACACTTCTTTCATAGGGCCACTTTAGATAAGAAAGGGTGAGATAGGGAGCTGCTAGGAAGGTGTAGGGACAGCTAGAGATAGTTTAGGAGCTTAAAATCGGGTGACAGGTTCCCTTTAAATGATTTTCAAAGTTCGGAAAAAGTGTGAATTTCACTGTTGCCTGCCTTACGTTTCTCCTCATAACTAAGGCTAGGAATAAGATAGAGAGACAAAATAAACACCATTCTACTCAGAACTATACAGGCTTTCACCAGATATGTCACAAGAGGATCTTTGTTAATATTTTACCCATGTGATCGCAAGCGCAAAACTTTAAAACGCATTTCCGAAAAATCGGCGCGCTTTAAATATTTCAAAAACTGCCCATGTGTCTGCTGTGCTCTTAGCCACATCTGTACCAAATTTCAAGTTGGGGTCTTGATGGGATCATATTTTAACATATTTTACTATTAATAGTGTCAATGGGTCATTCCATATCAAGTGATCTAAATATGAATATTTGTTTTTACCTGACATCTTTAGATTTTTATTTTTTTTTCCTTTATGAAGTACAACTTTAGTTAATTACAAATTAAAAGTTTAGAATTTTTTTTCTTCATCAGTTAATTTTTTACAGATTTTTAAAGTTTAAAAAAAGGGTGAATTTTGGCCTGGTATGACTTGACATTTTTTTATCTAAAAAAATGCAACATGCAGCATTCTGAGTGCGGAGGAGGGCGCATAAATTATGCGCATCTGTACGCAAACGCAACCGAATGCAGCCAAAATGTTTAACATGGGAACGCATGTGCGCAAGCGTTTGGCTGCGCTTGGTATGCTGCGTACCGAACGCAAGTGAGAAGGCACCCTAAATTCTCCTCTCAAGATGTTCGCCACATTTGAGCAAACTCAACACGGATTCTACAGGAAAATTCTTTTAAAATCCTAACCCGCTGGTACTACACCCCAGAGCGCCTATACCACCTTAAACTGACCACCTTTATGCTGGAGATGTACATGTAGAGTTGGAGCCTTAAACCCATATCCTGTGGTCCTGCTCAAGGATAAAACCTTTTTGGATTGACATAAAAAGTTCACTATGCCTGATAGGCATTGAAGAATGGGACTTAACTACCCAGGAAATACTGCTATCCCTCCCTTCACACAAATAAAAACCCAAGAAACATGCACTTACTCCTTTACTACTCTCGTGTGCAAAACACCTAATCACGACTCAATGGAGTCAGACTACACCACCAACCTTATTAGAATGGATAAACAACGTGCAAAACCTCTACCGCCTTGAGGAAACCTCACGTTGGGAGACTGGCTCCCACGACAAATTTGCAAGCACTTGGACTCTATGGTCCGCAAACGTTCATATGCTCACATGCTCACCAGCAAATTCCCTAGTTCCGTCCTCTACCTGAGGTCAATTACTTCATAAGTTCCAATCTACAAGCCACAATGGTCGGAGAGATACTAGTGTAAGGCGGCCGTCACACGCTACAATATCGTGAGCGATATTGTAAGCGATCACGTGCACGCGCGATCGCTAACAATATCGTTCACATCGCTGGTGAGCTGTCACACAGACAGACTCACCAGCAATGTGGGCCAGCGAGATCGCTGGTAACTATGGTACACATCGGGTTACTAGGCGCCGCGCGGCGCTTAGTAACCCGACGTTTACCATAGATACCATCTCCCAGCATAGGCTCTGCGCTGGGAGATCGTTCATCGTGGTGTCACACACCACGATGAAGCAGATTGTTAAATCGTTCATCGCTAGATATGAGCTCCGGCTCTCATATCTGCGATGTCACGATCAAGCGATTTTACATTGTAAAATCGCTTGATTACACGTAACGATGCACAAACGATATCGCTTAAGCGATCAAAAAGCAGATAACTTAAGCGATATCGTTCAAGATATTGCACCGTGTGACGGCCGCCTATGGGAATTCAACTAATCCACCAATCGTCCCTTGACAAAATCTTCCTTGTCGTCCTTCTCAGAATTGCTTACGTAATACCACTTTTAATGCTTTCTCATCCACAGACCTACAGTCCTACGCCTTTCCTTCCCCCTTCCTCATTTACTACCATTGCCTATTATACAGACTACTTTCTTTTCATTAACTGGAAGTTACTGCTATATGACTATAATCACTTTATTATTGTATGTTTAAGTTATTATTAATAAAGATTGCTAAAAAAAATACTGCAAGAATGGAAATCTCAATCTCATACAAAGGTCATCTTGAATTGTGGCCATTCTGACTACTATCTTACCTTAATAATAACCACCACATTAATCTGTGTATTCAAACCACCTGATAGAAGGTAAAAAGGCCCTCCTAATTCAATATATTTCTCAAAACAAACCCCAAGGAGTCAGGCCAAATCAATTGCAATTAATTATTTATTTTAAAACACCATGTAAAATGACAATGTATACAATGCTACACAGAAGGAGGACCACATGACATAGTTCAACCACAATGGTACTCAATCCTCAGGTATAACCTTAAACCAGTCAAACAACAGTGCCCCAATTTGAGTACACTATATACCTAATGAGGATGACACAATAAACATTCAAAGCCATGGATCCCATTTACCTTAATGTGACCGCCCCCTGACGCGTTTCGCACCAGCTTCTTCTGAGGAGGGTCATCTTGAATTGTGGCCATTCTGACTACTATCTTACTTTAATAATAACCACCACATTAATCTGTGGTTGTCAGTAGTGCTGAGTGAACACTCTCATGCTCGGGTACTTGGTACTCGTAAGCAGTTGATACTCTGATGGGGGTGACTCTAGTACCTGAGTATAATGGAACTCAATGGGAAGATTGATCATTCCTTGAAAAATTCTTGGGTTCCCCTTTGACTTGCATTATACTCTGGTACTGGAGTCATGTCCACTTGGTCATCAACTGCTTATGATACCTGAGCATGGTAGCGCTCACTCATCACTAGTTGTCAGCCATGCTGAATCATATCCTAAGTGCTCTAAGACTTACTATATATATATATTTTGTTAATCTGACTTTGACATATGTATTGTGCTATATTAAGTGATAATCGTCCATGATTCACATCTCTTCTAGGACATCGCTGTTTTCTAATGAGTTCTACGTGGCGAGGTCTACATAATAGGTTTTGTAATCTGTATTTAGCCAGTTATAGCCCTGGGAAAAGAGATTGTACCTAGATAAACGTGTCTGTCCAGCAGTTATTATAGTATGTGCTAATCCGGGTTAGAACAGGATTCAGGACTTCATGAATAAATATTAAATTCCTCTTGTACTGGGCCATAATGGTTCACAATTATGTTATTTTTCCTACCATTGAAGCAGAACAAAGAAGCCATTATTCGCTTACTAAAGTATTTTTCTTTATCCCAGCTCTATAATTACACACCTTGTTTAGAGTGTGGTAAAGGCGTCTCACCTGGACATCTTTGTTGCTTAAAGTGACCCTCCACCCTGGCAATAAAGCTGACTTTGTATTTGTCATCAATATTATTTATCATGAATCAACCCTCTTAAACCACTCATCTGGTCATGTAGCCCTTAGAAAGGTAAAACAATCCACCGAGCCCAAATCCAATAATCCACATGTTAATCTGTATGCAAATTAGGCTGAAATGCTCTCGGCATTATTCGAGCACTCCCCGAACCTCTGGCTCTGTTTCACTCTGGGACAGTTTTCCAGTAAGTGTTCTATCTCATCCCATAGCTGGATTTACAGTTACATTGCTCAGTACTGCCATCTGTGTCCTCCATGCTACTATTGCTAATAAGACTGTACTACAGAGTGATGGGGGTGTTATGTGTCTTATAGATATCATAGGAGCTAGTTTCTGCCCACTGTGGAGCTGAGTTCTGTGGAAAAACTGATTAGATATTGAGGGTAAAAAAAAAAGTACAGAATACAAGATATATGACAGTATATCCAGAAGAGTCACTTTAAAAGATATGTAGGGTTTACTCCTCTCTTTTGGAGCAAAGGTTCTTTGTGTGGAAGTCCTATAACTCAGCCGATGTCGACTCCAATATGACAATATGTGCAACCCTAGAACACATTCCCTTATCCTACAACCAGATATGATCAGTAACCAAGTTACCAAGAACGAAAGAAACATGCACACTCATTGCCACATGGTGTGAAAAATGAAGAAGTGAAACAACTTCGCAACGGTGTATGTTACAAATATCCTGTGCAGACTGTCCTCTGGGGCTGACGTGTGCCCCCCCTCGGCTGACACGTCGTCCCTACCTCGGCTGACGGGCCGTCATCCCTGCCCCTCCCCCTCGTCTGATGCCTCCCCCCCCCCCCCCCCGCCATCCCCCCTCGGCTGACTGGCCGTCATCCCTGCCCCCATCGGCTGATGGGCCGTCATGCCTCCCCCCCCCCCCCCCCCCCTCGGGTGACAGGCCATCATCCCTGCCCCCCTCAGCTGACGTGTCGTCCCTACCTCGGCTGACGGGCTGTCATCCCTGCCCCCCTCGGCTGATGGACCCTCCCCCTCCCACACCCTCGGCTGACGCCTCCATCCCCCTTCCCCTTGGCTGCTGGGCCGCCATGATGTGTCCCCCACCCTCGGTTGACGTTCTTCCTCTCCTCTGGGTGCTTGCTATGAAGAGAACAGTTATTTCCTTATTTTGACGTCTTATAGACAGAAATCATTTATAAAAAGCTCTGCCAAAAATGTTCCTCTGACCTAGGACCCTGCCCCTATTTCTTAGTGATGGTGTGCACTATTTTAGCTGAAAATAACTCTCTGAATAGTTACTGAGTTCACATACTGACCTGTCATTTACTACCCACCCATGGCGCAGTATCTATAATGCTTTGTTATAGGTAAAGGTTTTCTTTGTTGTTTACTGACCTTTATTGTAGGAGAAAAACCATAATCCTTATGATTAATGCAGGGGTTGCAGCTTTGACTATTGCTAGATAAGGCAAATATGAGGCTGCATTTATCATTTTCCAGGGTCGGGATTGGAAGTGATTATTATTTTTATATATATTTTTTTTTTTAGCCTTTTCATTCACGTTTATAGGAAAAAACAATGTAGGGAATCAAAATTGTGCACTTCTGGGAGGTGATGGGAGACCTTGAGATGTTTGCATTCTGTTCAGCCTTTTTAAAGGGTCATTTAGAAGAGAACATGTTTCTCTCTGACCGCTGAGGCCCCCAGTGATTAGTATTTGAGAATGCTACAGCTCCAACATGAATGTAGCGGAGGTGCACATCCTCCATTCATTGTCAATTGGACTGTTGGAAATCAGGTACAGCTCTCTGCTTCCTCCAGCAGTAGCACTGACGATGAGTGGGTCTATAGCCGAACATGTGCACCTCCATCCAAGACACAGCCCATCCCAGGATCACTCCAGAGCACCTGCAATTGGTGACGTTCACCTTGAGTGGCCTTTCTATTGGCATCGGCTTCATGTTTCTGCTTCACAGGAAGTAGCCGTGACTATCTAGCGCCTGCGCAGACGAAACATGAAATCGATGCCCATCGAAGGGCCAAACATCAGACCTGTGGAGTCGGTAAGACAAACATCCGACTCTGACTCCTCAGTTTCCTTGAATCTGACTCTGATTCCACCAAAATGGACACCAACTCTGGCTCCACAACCATGACTGAGAAGTTAGTAAGCCAAACATTTGACTCAATTTCCCTGAATCCGACTCTGACTCAGCCAAAATGGACACCGACTCCACATCCCTGCCAAACACTCAAGTGGAATGTCGGCAGTTGTGGTGTGTAGACGTGGAATTTCAGGACCACAACTAGACATAGCGATACCGTGTCTCTGATTGGAGGCGACATCTACGCTAAAGGATCAAGGAAGCAGCGCTATCTTCCAAGTAGCATCTGCCCCATGGTCTTGCAGGCTATGGGGCAGATGATGCCTGGAAGATAGCGCTGCCTGTATACTTATAGGTTAGTTACTTCAAATGGGGGTGACAGATACCCTTAAAATTGCACCAAATCTGAAAGGAATAAATACTCAATGTATGCATGAGACTTCAGGATTCTTATTGACTTTGCTAATATAAACCAGATTTTTGTACAAATCTGTGCAGAATTAACACAACAAAACCATGGGCACATAGCCTTAGGAGAAAACTGCTTGGAAGAAAACTTGTTGGCTTTATTCTTAAGGCTTTGTGGATAATGACAGGGCAAAAACTATGGTGGAGATGATTGGGATACTGGTGGAAGACTACTTCAGAATAGAGGTCCTTCACAGTCCTGGCGCTCCTCTTGATACAATGCAGAAGGCAGGGTGGGGAGAGGCATTGGTGACCAGATCCACACATTTTTGGTCTGAGTATGGATCACAATGTACAGACAAAACACAGGTCTCTTGTATCACACTTGACAGCTTTATAGTTCTTTATGGACTGTTGTATTCATGTCAGTAGACCACATCCAGTCTGTGCATTATACTCCGTACTCGGACCATGCACATGGATGTGTGAATCTGGCGTTCTCTAAACAAGGTACGTATATCTAAATCTATTATAAATTGAAGGACTTTTTTTTGCTTTCTTTTTTTAACACAATCCAGCATTATTCCAAGATCTATTGATTAAAATGAACTTTAAAATTACCTTTGATTATGTGGAAACATCTTTAAATAACCTGTTTACATAGGCAGTAAATGATGCGCTTGAGCGATCAGTAAAGGGAACGTCACACACGTCAATATCGCTGTCAATGTCGCTGCTGCACGTGACGTTGCAGCGATATTGACGCGTGTGACAGGGCGCAAAAACCAGCGATAAATCGCTGGGTTGATGGTCGCTAGGTTTTCGGACTGGACCGAAAACCTGGCGATGGTCGCCCGGTGTACACGTAGCATCGCTGCGTGTGACACGGGAGACGCGATCAGCCGCTCCCAGCGCCTCTCAGGAAGCGCTGGGAGCTGGTATCCAGGGTAAACTGCGGGTTACTAGGCAGCGTGCGCTGCGTCGCTGGTGAGATCTGACTGTTTGACATCAACCCAGCAATTCCAAAGTGACGCACCAGGGATCCCTACCAGGTCGTATTGTTGTCGGGATCGCTGGAGCGTCGCCAAGTGTGACGGTACCCCAACAGTCAGGTAGCTGACCACCTTCCTATCTTTGTGCCCAAAGCCGATCACTGCCAAAACACAGCGGTCTTGGACCCTTCTGTAGGTGATTCTTGCAGTTTCCGCTGATATTGACAGGCGTCATAGATGCCATCCTGCATATTGACAGCCGGCTCCCCAAGTTAGATAACTATGAGCCGGGTGACAGCGTGACGTCATGCCCGTGCCTTTTACAGAGCGGAGTGGAAAAGAAGCCGCCGCTCTGACACAGCCATTGTATCCCGGCAGGAGCGGTCTACGAGTACTCTGTACCGGCAGTGAATGGTGCCGAACACGACAGCTAGATGTCAACTTCCTGCCTGTTAGTGCTTGGGCACATTAAAAAACAAACAAAAGAAAACTCTGGATAAATTGTTTAACGGTCATTTTACTAACCTGGATACAATGATCGTTAGTTCTGCACAAAGAGCGCCATTCTCGGCAGCACATCATGCTTTGTACACAAGACTTGTGCTGCAGAGAACGTCAGCCTATGCACACTGCTTGATCTATTACAGATCTCTCGCTCAGTACGTTACTTTGGATCAGGCTATTAAATGATTACTGATCGCAAGTTATGATGGCCATCATATTGTGCCAGCATTCGATCAGTAAAAACAGACCCTAAGGCTGGAAACACACTATCCGACTGACGTGTGAGTCTCTTGGACGAGACTCGGATCAGTGACCCTGAATGACCTCTCCTTCTCTGGACAGGAGTGTCAGATGCTTGTGTTTTTTGTGCAGCATCACACTCCTACCTTGGAATGCTTGTCCATAATAATCTTGCAGTGGTAATGGACCGTTATGTACTTACCAATGGCGAAAACTCCCACCGGTCAGTAAATGTTTTCCGATCAATGGTCGTTTAATAGCCCTTTTTGCAGAGGACCGACCAAAGTAAGCCTTACTAAGTCGCTCAGTGCACTTAGGCAGCTGTGCAGGGGCGTAGCTACAATGGGTGCATGGGTTGCAATAGCCCCCAGGCCCTGGAGCTTGGGGGGCCCTAAGGGTACCTTTACACGCCGCAACTTTTGGTGGCGATCAGAGGCAACCTAACGTGTGTGTGCATATTTTTCATGGTTGTCTCCGAATGCCGAAGGCGCATCTACATGCCGCAATTTCGCCTTCAACCTAAGGCGATGTGTCGTCCGGAAGTTCCCACACCAACAGCAGGAGACATCCGGTAGACTCCCGACTCCAGCACGCTGTGGCACACCTCCGGGAAATCAGTAGGCGACGCTGATTCCATCCCTATCGCCTCTTCACACGCCAAAAGCAGGGAATTTCCCCTTCATGGTTGCCTCTGTTTTTGGAGCAGTGCAGTGAATCGGAACCAGGCGCAACTTTGAAAATCACCGCCGGGTTCCCCAATTACACGCCGCAATTTGGTAGCAATTTCACGGCGACGGTGACGGGGCTCCTGATTGCCTCTCAGATTTCTCACCACAGTGCGGCGTAGTAAAGGTACCCTAAAAGCCCTTTTGGCCTATAGAAAAAGATTTGCAATAAATGGGGCCATATTGAAGCTTTTGCATTAGGGCCTATGAACTCCAAGTTGCGCCACTACTGCCATGGTTCCTGGCAGTGAGTCTTGTGACTTTTTTGCACTGCGCTAAAGATTGCTTCACCTGCTGAACGAGTATCATGCCCAATCATCAGGTGATCAGCCGCCTGTTTACACTGAAAGATTATAGTGAAAGGATCCTCATTAAGAGCCCTCGTTCATGATCGTCTGTCAGTGTAAATGGACCCTCAGGAGTGTGATTTCTCCCTGTGCCTGAGGTTTCTGTACATCCTGGCACTGGATGCAGCTGAGATTGCTAAACCCACTAAGTAGCCACATACTGTGTTCACACTCCTCCAAGAGCAATTTTCCTTCCTTATGATATTAATGCTCACATCAATAGTTCATGACTTGGAGCTGATCCTGTAGACGGCATCTTCTCATCCGTAATCTCTCTTCTCCCAGCCGCTCGGTAAGAAGATTTAGAGGTTTGTAGATTTGCTTTTCCAAGCAGTATTCCTGCTTATTTCTTATTGTGTAACTTAATATATTCCATATCTTCTCAACCTGTCACTGCTTCTAAAAAACATACACTCTGATAATGAAAAGTATGGACAGTGGGGTTTTTTTGTTTGTTTTGCCAATGCTGTTCCCCCATTATTTTTTTTTTTTTTTTTATGCATTGCTTATATAGCGCTGTCATACTCTGCAGCGCTTAATTGAACTCACTGTCCCCATTGGGGCTCATAATCTAAATCCCCTATCACTCTGTCTTTGGAGTATGGTAGGAAACTGAAGAACCCGGAGGAAACTCACACAAACACAGGAGAACATACAAACCCCCTGCAGATGTTGTCCTTGGTGGGATTTGAACCCAGGACCCCAGCACTGCAAGACTGCACTTACAAGTGCATCTCAATGAATTAAAATATCATTAAAAAGTTAATTTATTTCTGTAATTCAATACAAAACATGACACATATATTATGTAGAGTCCTTACAAACAGTGTGATCTATTTCAAGTGTTTATGTGGCGCCCCGCAACGAGTGCGTCACAAGGGAGTATTGCAGCCGCAATATTCTCTTGACAAAGCAGTGAAATAGTTAACTCTGAGATCCAACCCAACATACAACACCTAGAACAGGGGACCAATCCTAGGTCCTGGTGGGTGGAGTGTTAGGGTAGTGAAATAGAACACACAATAATCTAGACAGTTGAGTTGGAACACAGTCAAGTCAAGGATCTAGAACCTAGAACACAGAACTTGGAGAGGAGCGGGGGCTCCGCACTCCGTGCGGGCCCCTGGGCCGTCACCGGTCGGGTGTCAGCACCTGAGGCCTTAACTACCGGGATTGGGCATATCTACACGGGTTCCTAAAAGACTCCCGTGCCCACAACTCACAGCCGGTTCACTGGTACCGAAGCTGGCAGCAGTTCACCTCTGCCACGCGAACCAGCCCCGTGGAGGAGCAGCTTTATAGGAGCACCCCACCACCAGCCAGTTTCCAGTCGTCTAACCAGCGGTGTACCCACTGAGGGACCCAAGGCTCCCCAAAGTATCCAGAATGTACATCATGGATAGGGCACTGAAGCAGCCTCCCCGTACCCGACCTGGTATTCCTGGGCGACGCTGGCAAGAGAAGCTAAGGAGGTAGAAAGGAGGTACACTGCGGATCTCTGAGGAGCACTATCACTGCTGAGTCCACCCGGTCTTCTACTCAACCACTGTAAGCCATGTACTGCCTGCTGGTTACAGTAAAGAACCGTTGCAGAGACTATCTGTGTCCGTGTCTCCTTATGAACTGTCCGTCATTAACTAAAGGTAACCGCAGCTGCCGCACAACATCTTGAGCAGCTCCAGCCCCCGGGGATCACCGCTCAGCCTGTGGGGAGCGTAACATCTTGCTGCTGTCCATCACCCCGGGAGGTTCCGCAGCGTCGGTAGCCCTTACCGAATCTACTCATAGGTGGCGTCACGAAGAAAACAAATTAAACCCCCTTTAATCTGTTCCCGTAAGACGTCCTTAATTTTGATCTGCACTACACCGGGCCCCACTACCGGCAGGCGCGGTCCACCCGTGACAAGGAAGGAGAAGAATCGCCTGTATCAACCGGAGTCCGCCGGCCACGGTGAGTCAGAAAATGGCGTCACGAGCAGGCCCGTTACCCAACGGGTATATTGTGCTTAAACTGGACTTTATTGTCTACAATTGGACTTTGTTCGTCCCTAAAAGAACTTTCCCGCCTTTACACCATTGGGTCAAGATGGCGCCCAAGATGGCGTTCCCGCCACAAGAAGCCGCCACGTGAAGCCCAGGAGTGAGTCAACCCCCCCCTCATCGTGGGAGGGCTAAAGACAAAAGGCGCCAAACTCTTTGTCCGCCCTGATTGCTCGAATCAACCATGGGGGCGGACCCCAAAGACTTTTCCCACGATTGGACTACAAAAGCCCAGAGGAGATGGGAGTGTCATACATAGACACACAGACGGAATTCTTGACCAGCTCAACCAGAACGTCTTACCGGTTGATCGGGTGTGGTTTCCCTCCAAAGAAGAATGGCCAGCATGAGACTCCAAGACCTGATGCGGGAGGTCGAGGCGGAGGCCAGAGCAGCCGTCAGCCAACCGGGTCCGGATCCTGCCCTTACCATAGACGGCAGCCCCGACTTCTGGCTAGAGGCTCTACAAGACCTCCGGGTGCGGTTACTAGAGACAGTGGAATGGACGATCCGTAGCTGGAGCGCGACCCTAGGCAGACGACTACACCATGCGATGCAGCAGAGCCGACCGGGTACAGCTTCTCCAAGCCCAGACGACGTCACCAGCTTCTCGACCGCCTCACCCTCGCCTACCACCTGTCCTGCTCCGTCACCTGAGCCAATAGACTGTGTCATTCCGGTGGAGGCCGCAACTCGACCCGTTCCAGCGACCAACATCGCAACCGATTCCGTTCTTGAGCCGGAGCTCATAACACGCTCCATGGAAGAACTCGATCTCTACCAGGTTCCCACTGGGGAACCCGCGACATGTTTCACCACTACAGAGACAGTCGCCTGTTTTATCCCCATACCGGAGGCTTCCCTTGCCATTGCCGAGGCCTACCTGGTAACCGGGATTGAAACACCTCTACCTGCGGAAACAGATGAAGAGGCAGGCAGCCTGGAAGCCCTGCAGGACGTCCCTACGGAAGGATCCGCAGCACCACCGCCCTGTTGTACAACGGAACAAGCTTTAATATCTCTCATCATCGAGCAGCCTGATGTGATCATCGAGGAAGAGGTCGGAGAGGATGACGACGAGACCCACAGCACCGCTGAGGATTTCGACACCGGGTTCGCTTGGGGAGACAACAAGGAACTTCCTTCCGGGCATACAGCTCGGGTACACTGGTCGGGTGCACTGCCGACACCTTCCCCTGTGCCGTTCCACCGGGTTCCGATACAGACAGCCCGCCAAGTTCAAGCTTCCCGCCAAACCACCAGCTCCATTACTCATCTTTACACCCCGAGCCGTAACGACGGAGATATACGCCAGAGACGACGAGAGGAGTGGCAAGCCCGAGAACGCGCCAACATGCAGGCCCGTGCCGAGGCTCGCCGCCAGCCGCCGCTGCCTGATGAACTCCGCCGTGAAGGTAGAATTTCCACCTTTAACTTAAATACCGGGTGGGGGTTCGCTTGGGAGGTGGGTTTGAATGAGGAGGTGTTTGTGGGGCGCCGGGACGTTGAGTCAAACTTGCCAAGAGGACATCCCGATCGCGACCTATACCGGGGCGATATAATCACCTACGAGCGCTATGCTTGTGCAGATGGGTGGTTCGCTATCCGGGTGCGCCATCACCCTCAGAGCCAGTGACTTTAAAACTTGAACTTCATCAATGACTCTGTTCCCGTTAATCACTGACTGTGTGATCTTGCGGCTACAGCCTGGACTCTAGTTAAAGTACAGCCGACCGCCCGCCGGGTCCGCACAAAGTGATTACCTGTTTCTTTGCTTATATCACCAAAGCATATCTTTACCTGTTTTTCTATTTTAATAAAAGTGTGTCATATATGTATAAAAATGTAAAAACCTCTGTAACGTGAGTAGTTTGACGCTTGGGGACAAGCTGATTTAACCAAGGGGGAGTGTGGCGCCCCGCAACGAGTGCGTCACAAGGGAGTATTGCAGCCGCAATATTCTCTTGACAAAGCAGTGAAATAGTTAACTCTGAGATCCAACCCAACATACAACACCTAGAACAGGGGACCAATCCTAGGTCCTGGTGGGTGGAGTGTTAGGGTAGTGAAATAGAACACACAATAATCTAGACAGTTGAGTTGGAACACAGTCAAGTCAAGGATCTAGAACCTAGAACACAGAACTTGGAGAGGAGCGGGGGCTCCGCACTCCGTGCGGGCCCCTGGGCCGTCACCGGTCGGGTGTCAGCACCTGAGGCCTTAACTACCGGGATTGGGCATATCTACACGGGTTCCTAAAAGACTCCCGTGCCCACAACTCACAGCCGGTTCACTGGTACCGAAGCTGGCAGCAGTTCACCTCTGCCACGCGAACCAGCCCCGTGGAGGAGCAGCTTTATAGGAGCACCCCACCACCAGCCAGTTTCCAGTCGTCTAACCAGCGGTGTACCCACTGAGGGACCCAAGGCTCCCCAAAGTATCCAGAACGTACATCATGGATAGGGCACTGAAGCAGCCTCCCCGTACCCGACCTGGTATTCCTGGGCGACGCTGGCAAGAGAAGCTAAGGAGGTAGAAAGGAGGTACACTGCGGATCTCTGAGGAGCACTATCACTGCTGAGTCCACCCGGTCTTCTACTCAACCACTGTAAGCCATGTACTGCCTGCTGGTTACAGTAAAGAACCGTTGCAGAGACTATCTGTGTCCGTGTCTCCTTATGAACTGTCCGTCATTAACTAAAGGTAACCGCAGCTGCCGCACAACATCTTGAGCAGCTCCAGCCCCCGGGGATCACCGCTCAGCCTGTGGGGAGCGTAACATCTTGCTGCTGTCCATCACCCCGGGAGGTTCCGCAGCGTCGGTAGCCCTTACCGAATCTACTCATAGGTGGCGTCACGAAGAAAACAAATTAAACCCCCTTTAATCTGTTCCCGTAAGACGTCCTTAATTTTGATCTGCACTACACCGGGCCCCACTACCGGCAGGCGCGGTCCACCCGTGACAAGGAAGGAGAAGAATCGCCTGTATCAACCGGAGTCCGCCGGCCACGGTGAGTCATTTATTTATGTTAATGTTGATGATTATGGCTTACAGCCAATGAAAACCCTAAGGTCATGATCTCAGAAAATTAAAGTAGGGAGAATGAAGGGTCTGAGAGATAATAATAATAATAATAATAATAATAATAAAGCTTTATTTATATAGCGCCAACATATTCCGCAGCGCTTTACAATGTAGGGTTAGCGTACAGAAAATATACAGTAAGTAATTACGATAGAGAACAAATAAAGTACAATCATTGGATACAAAAACAATAGGCATAGAATCAATGTGAAAAAAAATACAATAAATAAAGCAAGAAATGAAGGTGACCCTGCGCAAAAGAGCTTACAATCTACAACGGGATAGGGGTTGTACAAGGTGCCGGGGCTTATTGCACTGGTGGTCCAGGCATCTTGAGGAAATGGGGTATAGGGCTAAGCTTACATGAATGGTCATCAGTCTGTGTAGACCTTTATGGTTTGGTGGAGTTTGTAGAAGAATAATGTCCAGAGGATAGCCCATTCACTGTCTACAGTACAATGGACATGTTAGGGAGTATGATAGGCCGCCTTAAAAAGATGCGTCTTTAGGGATCGTCTGAAGCCATGCAAGTTGTGGATAGTCCTGATTTCTTTGGGTAAAGCATTCCAGAGGTTTGGTGCAGCTCTGGAAAAGTCTTGGAGCCGGGAGTGGGAGGATCGGATTAGTGCAGATGTTAGTTGAAGGTCATTTGAGGAACGTAGAGAGCGGGTGGGGTGATAGACAGAGATGAGGGAGGAGAGGTAGGGGGGAGCTGCACTGTGAAGAGCTTTGTGGGTGAGAACAAGCAATTTGAATTTGATCCTGTAGTATACGGGCAGCCAGTGCAATGACTGGCACAGAGCAGAGGCATCTGAGTAACGATTGGCCAGATGGGTGATCCTGGCTGCTGCATTAAGGATGGACTGGAGAGGAGAAAGTCTGGTGAGGGGGAGGCCGCTTAATAGAGAGTTGCAATAGTCAAGGCGGGAATGGATTAGGGCCACGGTGAGGGTTTTTGTTGTTTCCAGGGTGAGAAAGGGGCGGACTCTAGAGATATTCTTCAGGTGTAAGCGACAGGAGCGGACGAGAGATTGCGTGTGGGAGGAGAAGGAGAGATCGGTGTCAAATATAACACCCAGACAGCGAGCTTGCTGTCTAGGCGTTATCGTGGTGCCGCACACTGAGAGAGAGATGTCCGATTTAGGGAGGTTAGTGGATGGGGGGAGCAGAAGAAGTTCAGTTTTGGAAAGGTTTAGTTTCAAATAGAGAGTGGACATGATATTGGAAACTGCAGCTAGACAGTCATTGGTGTTCTTTACTACCGCAGGGGTAAGGTCAGGGGCTGAAGTGTATAGTTGAGTGTCATCAGCATAAAGATGGTACTGGAAGCCAAATCTGCTGATGGTCTGTCCAATCGGGGCCGTGTAGAGAGAGAAGAGGAGAGGGCCAAGGACTGAACCCTGAGGGACCCCAATAGTGAGGGGAAGAGGGGGGGAAGTGGAGCCAGCAAAAGATACACTGAAAGAGCGGTCAGAAAGATAGGAGGAGAGCCAGGAGAGAGCAGTGTCCTTTATGCCAATGGAGTGCAGCATAGAGAGTAGGAGCTGATGGTCGACAGTGTCAAAAGCTGCAGAGAGATCAAGGAGAATAAGCAGAGAGTGGTCACCATTACGTTTTGCTGTCAGAAGGTCATTGGTCACTTTGATGAGGGCAGTTTCGGTGGAGTGAAGGGGCGGAAACCAGACTGTAATGGATCTAGAAGAGAGTGAGCGGAGAGGTAGCGGGTGAGGCGGGAATAGACCAGGCGCTCCAAGAGTTTAGAGATGAAGGGGAGATTGGAGACTGGTCTGTAGTTATTTGTGCAGGTTGGGTCGAGAGTGGTTTTCTTTAATAATGGAGTAATGATCGAGTGTTTGAAGGAGGAGGGGAAAATGCCAGAAGAGAGGGAGAGATTGAAGATTTTGGTTAGATGAGTGGTGACGACTGGAGAGAGGGACTGGAGCAGGTGTGAGGGAATGGGGTCGGTAGTGCATGTGGTGGGACGAGAGGAAGATAGGAGCCTGGAGACTTCTTCTTCTGTGACTGGGTCAAATGTGGAAAGTGAACCGGAGGGGATGTGAGGAAGAATGGGGGTGGCAGTGCTTGGAGGCTGAGAGCCGATTTCCTGGCGGATGTTGTCTATTTTATCCATGAAGTAGGAAGCCAGGTCATCAGCACAGAGGTCGGTGATGGGGGCCTGCACTTTAGGACTGAGGAGAGAGTGAAAGGTGTCAAAGAGTTTTTTTGGATTGTTGGATAGTGAGGAGACCAGGGTGGTGAAGTAGGTCTGTTTGGCAAGGTGAAGGGCAGAGTTGTAGGTTTTGAGCATGAATTTATAGTGGATGAAGTCTCCTGGTGAGCGAGTTTTCCTCCATAGGCGTTCAGCACTCCTGGAGCATCGCTGGAGGAATCGGGTTTGTGATGTGAGCCAGGGCTGTTTTGTTCTCTGTTTGGAGGTTCTGCGGGTGAGGGGCGCTACTTGGTCCAGGGAGCTTCTGAGAGAGTCATTGTAGTGATTTACTGCCTGATCTGGAGAAGAGATTGAAGAGATTGGGGACAGAGATGAGATGAGGGAGTCTGTGAGTGCTTGAGGGTTAATGGCCTGTAGATTTCTGGATGTGCGATAGGTAGGCTTGGGCTGTGTTGGCCGAGGGTTAGTGAGTGAGAAGGAAAGAATGTTGTGGTCAGAGAGTAGAGTTGAGTTATCCAAGGGGGAGGATGAGCAGAGCCGGGTAAAGACAAGGTCAAGGGTGTTACCGTTTTCGTGTGTCTTAGAGGTTGAGAGCTGTGATAGGCCAAGAGAGGTAGTTAGAGATAGGAGCTGGGATGCAGATGGGGAGATGGGGCTGTTTATGGGAATGTTAAAGTCTCCCAGAATAAGGGTTGGTAAATCTGAGGACATGAAATGCGGGAGCCAGGCGGAGAAATGGTCGAGGAACTGGGTGGTGACCCTGGGGGGCGGTATACCACTGCTACTTTGAGGGGGAGGGGATGGAATAGCCTAATGGTATGGACCTCAAAAGAAGGGAATGAGAGTGATGGGGCTGGAGGAATGACCAGGAAAGTACATTGTGGGGACAGGAGGAGGCCGACTCCACCGCCACGTCTGTTCCCAGGTCTAGGGAGTGAGAGAAGTGTAAGCCGCCGTAAGAAATAGCAGCAGGGGAAGCAGTGTCTGAATCCTGGATCCAGGTTTCTGTGAGGGCCAGCAGGTTAAGAGAGTTGGTAAGAAAGTAATTGTGAATGAAAGGAAGTTTGTTGCATACAGACCGTGGATTCCAGAGAGTGCAATTAAAAGAGGGAGGTGAAGGTGTGCAGGTGATATTAATAAGGTTAGTGGGGTTTCTGTGTGAGGTGGGGGAGGGGTTGAAGTTAGCAGATGGCGGACCAGGGTTGGGAGAGATATCACCTGAGAGGAGCAGCAGTATAAAAGAGAGAGAGCAGATAGTTTTTGGGATTAGGACATGATTTATTATGACAAGCTTTGGAATATGATGGGCTGAGAGTCTTCAGTAAACTGAAGATAGCATGGGAGCTGTACATAGAGTAGGGCAGGAGAGAGGGGCTGATGTGAATGAGTGGTGATGGAGGGGGGATGGGGTGATAAAAGTTGGTGGCGAGAGCACATAAGAAAACAAACAGTGAAATACAAGACATGGTAAAGATTAGTAGTGAATGGAGTTATGCACAGTGTTGGAGTGTCCCTCTATGTCATTGTCTTCCAGCAAGAGCACATAGAACAATAGATGGTGAAATAAAGGACATGGTGATAGGGAAAGGAAAAGAAGTTTTTTGTTTTTTTCCTCTCCCTGTTAAATAGAGTGGCTTACCTGACTCCTGCCCTGACTAACTGCCATGAAATAACTGCATCCACTTAGCATTCAATGCCACTTTGCATGAGATGCCACACGTGTCTGACCCCCCACACGTGTACCCCTTAAGAATGAGCTAAATTTATAGGAGATACTATCAGAATCAGGTGAGGGGGCTTGTGGGAGGAAACATGGTATCAGGTAATTAGCAGCTACAAGGAACAGCAGGGGTGCAAGAGGATGAAAGGGCAAGACTCCCTCCACACTATAACACCTCCAACAAGATAACTATTACAATCTGCCAAATTGTCATATACTGGTGAGTGAGTAATGTAATGCATAGAGATGACACGGGAAGCTTAACAATATTTGGATCCGAAACGCGTTGGATGGATCCAAATAAAGGTATAGAGTGAACTTCTGATTCAGTCTTTTGTGGCCGCGCGGACCGACGACACATTGTCCCTGGAAAACTCTACAACCACTATAAAAGCATATCACGGCTGCTGCAGTCCCCAGCGTGGTTCATATAGAGTAGGGAGGATGAAGGATTGAAAACTGCGCTGCTGTATTCCACGAGACATCAAGGGGTGAATATAATATTGATTTATTAGTCAACACGTTTCAAGGCTCCCTGGCCCCTTCCTCAGGACAAATCAATATCATATTGCCATGTTTCAGGGCATTTCTGGGAGCTCTGAAACATTGACTAATAAATCAATATTCTATTTCACCCTTTGTCTCGTGGAATATGGCAGCGCGGCTTTTAACCCTTTCTGAGACACCCTTTGGGCTTTTTTTGGCTGTAAAGCAACGTTCACAAGTTACGTATTCCCACATTTATGCAGTGCTTTTTTGCGATACGCAATGCTTCAAGTGCATTTCAGCAAAAGCTATGGCTTTTGCCGAAATGCGTTCACACGCTGCGTATTTCAGCGTCTTTTTGTGGACTCGCTTTCCCTGCAAAGAATGACCATGTGAGTGCAGCCACCGCAAGCCCCTATGTTTATAATGGGGACGCATGGTGCTGCGCTTGACTGCGCCTGACCGTGCGCTCCCATTCATTTGCCTTTGGGATTTGTACGCATGTGCATGCTTGCGTAGAAATCATACATTGTCGTCCGCACCAGAAACACGACGTGTCCTGAATGTTACCCATTCAGTAAACCAGAAAGAACCTGAGGATTCAGCCAAGCTCTTCTCTCCCTTTAGCTATTTTGATGATAGTTTTCAATAGCAGAGTGGAAATATGTGTCCTTCTTTTCAAGGTTTCTTTGTGTTTTGAGATAAAGGAGCTAAAATCCGACAATGGAGGGCACTACGTACACATTACACGCCTTACAGACATACGTAGCAGCCACATCAGCAGACGAACAATAGATGGAACTTGACATTTACCGTCTTACAAAGCCTTTTGCGCTCTTATCTTGTATTAGATGGTGGCCCGATTCTAACACATCAGGTATTCTAGAATATGTATGCAGTTTACATACTGTGACTGACTGAACTTGTTCAGTCAATGTGAGTGAACTACATATATATACATATACATATATATACTAGATGGTGACCCGATTCTAACGCATCGGGTAGTCTAGAATATGTATGTAGTTTATTTATGAAGATTTAACAATAATGCAAGGAGTACACGATATCTATCTATCACCTACCTATGTGTCTATCGTCTATGTACTTTTTGGATATTTTATCTTTATAAACTAAGGTTCTTGGTACACATATTGGCCAATACCTGTTTGCCCATCAACCAGCTTCAAGGTGATTTTAGATCTAATGGGTCCCTATCCTACCTTGTCACTCTTTCCTTGGGCTCAGCTAAGCCTCCATTTTTACTATTTCTCAGTGGGAGGACGCGCTTAAATCAAAGAAATAATGAGACATCATATACAGTGCTGACTACTGACCCACCATACAATGCTAACCACTGAGCCACCTAAACACTGAGCCATCATATACAGTGCTTACCACTGAGCCACCATATACAGTGCTAACCACTGAGTCACCTAAACAATGAGATATCATATACCCTGCTAACCACAGCGCCACCATACAGTGCTAACCACTGAGCCACCATACAGTGCTAACCACTGAGCCACCATACAGTGCTAACCACTGAGCCACCATACAATGCTAACCACTGAGCCAGCATACAGTGCTAACCACTGAGCCACCATACAATGTTAACCACTGAGCCACCATACAATGCTAACCACTGAGCCACCATACAATGCTAACCACTGAGCCACCATACAATGCTAACCACTGAGCCACTATATACAGTGCTAACCACTGAGCCACCATACAATGCTAACCACTGAGCCACCATACAGTGCTAACCACTGAGCCACCATACAATGCTAACCACTGAGCCACCATACAATGCTAACCACTGAGCCACCATACAATGCTAACCACTGAGCCACCATACAATGCTAACCACTGAGCCACCATACAATGCTAACCACTGAGCCACCATACAATGCTAACCACTGAGCCACCATACAATGCTAACCACTGAGCCACCATACAATGCTAACCACTGAGCCACCATACAATGCTAACCACTGAGCCACCATACAATGCTGAGCCACCTAAACACTGAGCGATCATATACAGTGTTAACCACTGAGCCACCTAAACAATGATCCACCATATACAGTGCTAATCACTGAACCACCATATACAGTGCTAATCACTGAGCCACCATATACAGTGCTAACCACTGAGCGACCTAAACAATGAGCCACCATATACAGTGCTAATCACTGAGCCACCTAAACACTGAGCCTTCATATACAGTGCTGACCACTGAGCCACCATACAGTGCTGACCACTGAGCCACCATACAGTGCTGACCACTGAGCCACCATACAGTGCTGACCACTGAGCCACCATAAAGTGCTAACCACTGAGCCATCATATACAGTGCTAACCACTGAGCCATCATACTAACCACTGAGCTACCATACAATGCTAACCACTGAGTCCCCATACAATGCTAACCACTGAGTACAGTGTATTTGAAATATGGCGCCATGGCGCAAGCCGCTATTCTGATTGATCGGCGCTGAACGCGGCGACCAATCAGAGGAGCGGCATTCAAACCACGCGCCAAGCCGCGCTACTTCTCTAATTGGTCGCCGCGGCGACCAATCAGAAGAGTATTGCGGCTTGGCGCGCGGTTTAAATGCCGCGAAGGGCACCACCGCTGACGCCCGGTCATCTCTCCTGGCTAGCTCGCCGGCTGGGAAATGACCGGCTTACGCGGTCACCTCCCGGCTGGCTCGCCGCGGACCTCCGTGCCACAGGTAGCCACGGCTGAGCTTCGGTTAGCGGCTCGCCAGCCGAGAGACGACTGGCTAACGCCAGTCGTCTCTTGGCTGGCTCGCGCGCGCTGGGTCCACCGTCTGCCGGACCGTGTATACCTGCGGAAGCGGCAACCAATGAGCTGCCTCTGTGTGGCGTGCGATTTCGGCGACAGACACACTCAAAAAACCCTTAGACAATTATATAATTACTCAAGACTGTTGAGTTGCTCTATATATATCGTATATATTAAAGATGTCTGAGCTTTATTTCTTTCACTGCTCCAAACGCCATCCATCCTTAGTAGCTAGTATGACGGCACTTACCGATCCTGAGGGTCCAGTCGTTCTAGTACGAAGTCTGGTTTCATCTAACCTCACTTCACTGACTTTCTGCTCCTTTGTTTTAGAGATCAGTGAGGATCTTAGCACCCAGACCCCTCTGATTTCTAACTTTCTAAGGCTGGCTTCACACTTGCAGATGGATCTGCAGCGTTTTGCAGATGCATCTGCAAGTGTGAGCATGCTGACCGCGGCCCCTATGTTTATAATAGGGCGCACGCGGTGTGAAAGCTCTCATTCACTCCTATATGTGTACTGTCAGCAGGCGTATGCCTGCTGACAGATCACACACTCCCGTCCGCACTGTGGACGCGAGATGTAGCGTCCATGCTGCGGGCGGGAGTGTGTGATCTGTCAGCAGGCATACGCCTGCTGACAGTACACATATAGGAGTGAATGAGAGCTTTCACACCGCGTGCGCCCTATTATAAACATAGGGGCCGCGGTCAGCATGCTCACACTTGCAGATGCATCTGCAAAACGCTGCAGATCCATCTGCAAGTGTGAAGGCAGCCTAAGACTTCTAACCTGATAAAACTTAAATTACTTTTGCTGTTTCAAAGTTTCCCTTTAAGTGGTAGTTTCATCATAAAAAAAATATTTTCAGCATTGTACTTTGTCTAGCTTCAGGATCTCACTCCACATCTAATGACGTGGGATTATTGTAATAAGATAGAGTTTATATAAGTTTGTGTTTCATGTTAAGCTTTTCATTGACTTTCTCCTCTTAGGATAGGTGATAGATCGCTGGGACCCCAGCAGTCCCAAGAATTGGGGCTCTGGACCCCCCAGGCAGCCCTAGCATTCATGAATTTACGCATGCTAGTGTTCTGCTATATGCATTGACTATGGGACTGTTGAAGAAAGCACCCTGCTTGGCTTTTCCGGCAGTCCATTTTAAAATGAATGGAGAATAGGTTGAGTATCTATCTATACACGTCTTCTTTGTATCTATTCATCTGCTCCACTCAAGACCGGTCTGCAGAGTCCCAATCTCCAGACTGCTGGGGGTCGATCTCTGCGATCAGCAGCTTATTTTGTTGGGGTAATAACCCTTCAATAGTCAGTTTCCAGAGCAGATAATGTTAAGCTACAGATGGAGCCAGATTTTGGTATGTTTACAGCCGTACTCTGCACAGTCTTGGCTGTCTGCCGTACTTAATGTGCCGCAACCGGATGTACACAATTGTCGGTAATAAGCCTTTGTATGTTCCCATGTTGCTTCACATTTAACAAGAGAATTAATTTGTGATCTGCAGCCGTTCCGTACGAGCGCGGAGGATTCACCAGCAGACGATTAATCATGGCGCAGCACCCGCTTCATTGTGTAAATATTATCTGTCTGTTTTCTAGGAGAAGCTGCTGGCCAACGTGTCGCTCCAGATGGCAGACATCACTCGTCTGAAGGGTAAGAGATATTTGTATGCCCTGGCACTGCCATATGAATGTCTGTCTGTCTTAATGTGGGTTTACAGGACACCGACAATTTCACTTTGTTTGATTTTTTTTGTTCTGAACATTATATTCTGCCTTCACCGGATGCTCATCAGATGCGTGGTCTCCGTAGCAGGCGGAACGTTTCAGTATGTGTCGGACAGGCACTTTCATGACACATCTGCTTAAATGACACTAAAGTAATAATGCTGACATTTCAGACACAATATTTTTATGAGTGCACATTCAGACATTCGTACAAAGTGATTGGAGATTGGATCGTAATGAACGGAATGGCCATATGGTCTCCCAAAACGGGAGTGACTGTTTTATAGAAAAATATGAAACTGTCACCTCAACTCGGGAGACCTGCAGATCGATCATCACGGACATCTGAATGCATGTCCTTAAACGGACCATTCAAAAATGGGCAACACACAGTATGTCCTAACGGAGAACAGCGGGACCCTGCAGCGAAACCGAGCAGCAGGTGCTCCATTACCCAACAGCACCCCTGCAGGAGAAAGTAAAGTATTACATGGTGGTCATTATGGAGAGCAGCAAGCTAGTGTAAGGGTGTGTGCACACGGTCCGGAGGAGCTGCGTGTTGGACGCAGCTCCACTGGACCTGAGGGAAGCCGCGGGTGGCCGCAGGCAGACTGCAGCCGCCCTGTACTCACTGTGTGCGGCGGGTGCAAGGCGGCTTCTCCCTGTAGTCACCCGATGGGAGCCGCTTCCGACTTCGCAGCATGAAATAAACATGGTGCGGAGGAGCAGACTCCTGGCAACCCACACCGCAGCTCCAAAGACGCTGCGGGCGGGTTAAGCATAGTGAGGATGGGATTTCTTGAAATCCCATCCACTATGCTTATACTGTACGACGCAGTGTTTTCGACAATGCGCAAAGATGCTGCGTCTCCTGATCATGAGGATGCACCCTAAGGAGACTTATAGGCCATGCAGTGCTCCTCTAGCCCCACTTAGGCTATGTGCACACTGGGTGTGTGTGATACATTTTTTATGCTGTGTTTTTGTACAAAAAAATGATCACTTTTTGTCAGGCTAGCAATGCTGATTTTTCTGAAATGCTGTGCCAACTGCTGTGTTTTCTCCTGATCAGGTTTTGCTGCAAAAATCTGATCAGGAAAGGAAGAACCATGTCAATAAATTGATCCAGATATACAGCAAAATCGCAGCAATACTCTCCCTCCCCGGCGACCTGCAAAAGCTGTGCACAGTGACTACAGGATCTGCGGATCATATGACTCAGGCTGTCACATGGTGCGCAGGATCTTGCAGTACCGACATAAGAAATCACCAGTCACAAGGAAGGGTGAGAAAGTATCTGTGTGTGCGTGTCTGTCTGTGTGTCTGTCTCTGTGTCCCCTTATTTGTGCTGCGTGTGTATATGCACTAGGGCAGCTGTAAAAGTGATCCGTTTGTGCTAGTTTTTTTTCCAGAATTTTCTTGAGCACAAACAGATTACTTTTTTTGTGTGTGCACATAGCCTTAATTGCTGTAGAAGTTTTATCCTAAGATCTGTGACAAGGCTCGTTGATTTTTGGATTGCTACTACCAATCGGTGGCACTATATAGGCTATTTGCTTCTTTAATTCCCCAGAGGAGCATTGCATGGCCTATAAGCCTCCTTATGCAGCTTGGCACTCTCTGCAAGTGCAAAACATTCCCTCTTATATCCCTTGTCAGAAGCCTCTCGCTCAATCAAATCTTATCTCTTGTGATGTGCTGAGGACTCAAAACCGCTTGTCTGCAAATGGAGACGCATGATAAGGCTTATTAAAGGGTCAATATTTACTTTTAGGATTGCCACATCCAATAGGTGGCGCCAGAGTTCATCATCATTCTCTCCGAAGAGGCTGTTTGTTTGTAGTCATTGAAATGAATGGGCCCGTACTCCAGAGTGAGACACACTTTGTATCCCATCTCCACTTTGGCTGATTATTTTAGGCACAGATCCGCAAGCCTATCACAATTGTTAGAAAAAAGCACTCCTATTGTGAATAGGTGATATTTGCTAGCATTATATAAAATGGCCATGTAAATAATTAAGCAAGAAATCTGACAGCTCTTCATAAATGTGCATGCTCTGATTGGCTGAACATGCATGCTCACTGCCAGGTATGAGTAGCTGTCAGACACTAGTCCGATCCTGGGACTTTTTTCTGGCACTCTCTGTAGTCTGGTGTCGGTACTATTATTGTATCAGACTCATGGTAACTTACCCCAAGTCCAAACTATCTTTTTTCTTCTATTTTTTTTCCCCCCAACGATCAGATTTGAAATGTTATCCCAAAAATTAAAAGAAATCGCTCAAGTAATTCCCATCATTTTAACCACATCAGCGGCATCCTAAAGCCACAGTCTGATACATGCGTATGTGGATCCCTTCATGACCTGTCCTGATAACTGCTGTATTAGTTAGGAATATTGCCTCTATCGCTCCCCGCTGTAATATGTTCCTGCTTTTACAGAACAGTTACACGAGCTTCGCCAAGAATTTCTACGACAGGAGGATCAGCTGCACGAGTACAAGAACAATAACACCCTGCTGCAGAAGGCGCTGAAGGAAGAGAGGTCGGGACAAAGCCTTGTACTAGTTGGGCTGCTTTCACATCTGCACTTCTATGTAATTCGTGGTAGATCCGGCAGATGTCACCGCATCTGTCGGATCTGCTGCGTAACGGTCAACTTGCAGCACCGATGTAGCAAGCCCCATTCATTCTCTACAGGACTTGTGATCAGGTGTGGAAAGTGCGGCTTTGCTGGATCTGGCACTTGCAGCACCGTCAAAAAAAGCTTTTTTTTTTTTTTTTATTTTTTAAGCGGCTGCCCCTGACTTCAAGCCACATAGAGCATGAATGGAGCTTGTCGGATTGGTACCGAAAGTCGGCCGTTACGCGGCAGATGCGGTGACATCTGGCCGGATCTGCCGTGAATTACATATAAATGCAGATGTGAAAGGAGCCTTAGATGGGTAACCCAGGCACTAACTAGTCCACTCACTCTGTCATGTTCTTATTAGTCAACAGTGCACAAAGCAGCTGGCCGATCAGAAGCACGAATATGAAGAGAGTCTGAAGAGGCTGCAGGAGACGGACAAAGACAAGGTGAGCAGAATATGGTGTAATCGCATGTAAACTGACTGATTAATGTTACTTAAAGAGGACCTGTCACCCCCTGGTGCTTGGCAAACTGAATGCAGCACTGAAAGTAGCCGGAGTCAGGCAGTCATTGGCGCAGGTCCGCCGAGTCAGGCAGTCATTGGCGCAGGTCCGCCGGAGTCAGGCAGTCATTGGCGCAGGTCCACCGAGTCAGGCAGTCATTGGCGCAGGTCCGCCGGAGTCAGGCAGTCATTGGCGCAGGTCCGCCGGAGTCAGGCAGTCATTGGCGCAGGTCCGCCGGAGTCAGACAGTCATTGGCGCAGGTCCGCCGGAGTCAGGCAGTCATTGGCGCAGGTCCGCCGGAGTCAGGCAGTCATTGGCGCAGGTCCGCCGGAGTCAGGCAGTCATTGGCGCAGGTCCGCCGGAGTCAGACAGTCATTGGCGCAGGTCCGCCGGAGTCAGGCAGTCATTGGCGCAGGTCCGCCGGAGTCAGGCAGTCATTGGCGCAGGTCCGCCGGAGTCAGGCAGTCATTGGCGCAGGTCCGCCGGAGCCAGGCAGTCTTTGGCACAGATCCAGCAGCGCCTCCCACCTCTTGTTACGGAAGAAGTTGGAGGCGCTGAATAATGAATAGCTCCCTTAAGGCTCGCCTGGTCCCACCAGTCTCGGGTGTCCTGACCTCCATTGATGCTGTGATGACACATGTGACAGCTGCAGTGGTTGTGTGCTGGATGCTGGGAGTGGCTGGGAACCCGGCTAGTGTTACCATGAAAGCAGCAGGTGGGAAGTGAGTAGGTTGTTTTTTTGTTTTTTATTATTATTTTACATTCCTCTTTTATTGCCAACAATTTTGAGTTTGCTGGTCTGCAGGATTTCAGAATTTGGATATACTTGCAGATTTCGTCTTCCTCATTGAATTTGATGTGGAAAATCCAGAACTGATTTTGAACAGGAATTGACATATTGTGGGTTTAGAAACTCACACTGCAGGTCAGGTTCTGTAAAAAAAATCAGAGGGGTGGAATAGTCTAATGCAAATTTCCAAGAGGGGGTAATCCATTCCTGGCTTCCATTGACTTTTCTGAAGATTTAAGGGGGTTGTCCACTACTTGGACAACTATTTCTGACTCAACTTGTTACCCCCTGTTAAAATACTAAATAAACCCTGTACTCGCCTCCTGTTCTGCTGCCGTTGCAGTGATGTTGGTAACCGCAGCTTGGGGCTCACATGACATTGTGACGTGACATTACACGGCCTCGCGTCCTATCTTCCTTCTCGTCGCCATTGAATATAGAAGCTATCAGCAGGAAGTGAACATCAACTCCAGCGCTCACTACTGTTGATAGCTCATTTGGTCCAAATTCATATGCATATTCACTTCGAGTAGTTTGGTTCACGTTTCCTTAAAATATTCAATCTTAGGTCAGTACCATGGTGTAGACTAAACCTTGTACCTTTTCCCTGTAGGAGGAGACAGAGAAGTCGTCCAGCAAGGTGGCAGCGGGTGAAACCCTTCCTGAGAACAAAGCGCACACAGTAGCCACCTTGGCCAAAGAGGATCATGTGGAGGACCCTTCAAGTAACCGCCTTCACTTTGACAGAGGTAAATAATCTGGATGCTTTCTGACTTGTTTGTCCATGATGGTTTATCTGAGGTCCCTGTGGATATGAACCATTCTTTGCTTTGGCTGCTACTTTTGTACTTACTCCATATTCTCCATAAAACTCCTGTGCTCCTGGTATGTAATTTGTAAAGTCTATCTCCACCGAGTCTCTTCCGTCTGATATGAGAGGGTGAATAGGACCTGGGCACAATACTCGCTTGGTATTTGTGCCATTCAGCATACAGGATTCTGTGCACACCTGATATCAGAGCAATGAGAGACTCACTGGGGGTCCGGACTTATGAATACTAAGGAGTAGTAATAGGAATAGTTTGTAAAAGGATTGTGAGCTACATGAAGAGCCCCTCCAGTAGTGACATTCACCTCCCACCTTCCCCACAATAGTGACACTTGGAGCCACCTATTATTAGATTATATCAGCCACATCCTCTCCTTAAAAATCACACTGAGGCAGTGTACTTACAACCAAGGATGCCCACCTTACTCCTATTTGGTATTATTGCATCGAGCGCTCCCACTACACTATTACTATTGCCAGAGCTCCTCCTCTGTCTGGCAGTATCATCTCATCTCCAGATTATTATACTTAGAGGTTGTACTCTACTTCTACAACCTATTCTTATATCCCATATGTGCCCCCATGAGAATATGAAAGCCTATACTCACCTCCGGTGTCAACACAGTTCTGGTGATGTCAGAACCTGTGTTCTTGGGGCCACATTACACTGTTTAGTCACAAGGCTCGTGTTAGATCAGCGCCGGCTAACTTCTCCCTGCCTTTAAACACAGGAGCAATTAACAGTGAGAGGCAGCCGCAGCGCTCACTTACTGTTAATTATTTACGCATCCAAAGTTGGGGAGAAGAAAAGTCGGCACTAAATTTTTTTTTTTTTTTTTTTTACACACCTGAGACCAGCAACCAATGTCACCTGGGCCCCCAAAATGTGAATTCTGACATTGCTTGCGCCAGCATCGGAGGTGAGTATAGGTGTTTTTATTATGGGAATGCACATGGGGAATGAAAAGGAGTTGTCTTAGTAGTGGAAACCCCCTTTAATTTACATCTGCACCCCCAAGGACAGTATGTGGGCATCCTTCTATCTTGGTCTGCTCACTAGTCACCACTGGAGACCTGCTGTTCATGGCTGTTTGCCAAACGATCTCGGAAAAGCCGGCAGGAGCCCCGGGGAGAGTTCTCTTTTCTTTGTGAAAGGGAGGGTGCCCTGGAATAGGTTCGCCCCGAGAGAGGGGCCCAAGCCTTGGAAAGCGTTGCGGTTCCGGCAGCGTCTCGTCAACTGTCACTGGCCCTTGAAAATCCGGGGGGCAGTCGACGCCCGCGGGGACTAGGCCACGACAAGTAGGAGGGCCGCCGCGGTTAGTGCTGAAGTCCCGGGCGAGGCCAGGACGGCCACTGCGGGTGCAGATCTTGATGGTAATAGCAAACATTCAATTGAAAGCCGAAGTGGAGAATGGTTCCATGTGAGCAGCTGTTTGTCAGCTTGTTGCATTAGAACCAGATCCACCAAACAGCTGCAATCCACAAGTGAAAGGCCCATGAGCCTCAGGATTGGGCTCCTTTATTATGCCATTGGCTGTTCGCACTGACTTGCCATGTCCTCTTGAGTGAGAGTATTTCTAGACTTTTTAATTAAAATATTCGTCAATATACAAACCATGAATTAAAAAATTATCTAAAAATGTGGCAAAACCGTGTATAATTGTGAATATAAATGTTACATCTTAGATGCTGCCAAAGCAGGAGGGGATGCAGGAATGCCAGAAATAGAAGACAGTGAGCCAGTAAAAGCAGACGCAGTCCCAACCGGTGAGTGTAATGAGAACATAATGGGGTTGATGTATACCATCTGTTCTCCTTTTTGCAGTCACTTATTCATTCATGTCTCTCATGTAGCAGAGAAGAAGGTAGAGTTTGCTGCTCTGGCAAATGAAATTGGGGATTCCGTCAAGCAACCTACTTTGCAACCAGACGCTATTGCAAATAACCAAGGTTAGTGAATTGCTCGGCCCATGGTACCTGTGAACTGGGCTGATACACAGCATAAATGGGGCTGGGTCTCACAATGAAAATTCGATAATGTATGTACGAACAGTGTAACGTGTGGACATAGTATTCCAAACTATTATGCAAATCATATCTTTCTTTGTTTTTCCTAAATAATCAATGAAGATGAGTCAGTATAATATTCAGTTCATCAGCTGTTAGAGTTTAAATCAAGTTTTATTAGACAAACCTCACAATAACTATGTATTTTTTTCTCAAAACTGAAAAAAAAAAACTTCAAAATGCACTTTTCCACATTATTATGCACAGCAAAGTTTCTTTGACAAGAGCTGAAAATGATCGTTTGTTGAATTTGCAGCACTCTACAAAGTCACATTTAGTTTAGTGAAATAAAAAACTTTTCCAATCAAAAATATCTTGGAGGACCTGTCATTCCCCCTTAGTGCTTTCAAAAGTGACAGTGACACGCCACTCCAGGCCCTTAGGATACTCGGAACCGGGCATTCTTGAGGCTTCATCTACATGGGGATCACCGAGACCCGGGTCCACGACCCTAGCGGTGTCATTAAAGGTTTGGTGTGGGTGGCTCACTCTCTTAGGGGTAGGGACCTGGCGTAGAGGGTTTATTCTGGACAGGGATGACTGGACTTGGGGATACGTGTTAATTTACATGCGACGCCAACCGCAGATTGCGGCTATAGCTGGCCGCCGCTGCTCGACAGTCTTCCTAGGGGCCGATAGTTGGGAGGCAGCAATGTTCTTAAAGGGAACCTGTCACCCGATTTTAAGCTCCTAAACTATCTCTAGCTGTCCCTACACCTTCCTAGCAGCTCCCTATCTCACCCTTTCTTATCTAAAGTGGCCCTATGAAAGAAGTGTAAAATAAGATAACACTTACTGCAGTCCCCGTAGTTCGGGGACTGGGTAGGCGTGGCCTCTGTTCCTTCCTCACACCTCCATCTTGTAATGCACGCCCCGCTGGGCGGCATTATTCAGGGTCCACTCAGCCCCATTAATTGTAATTTCCCGCCCTCTACACCTCTTTTCACAGGCCGGGTGTCACAGCCGGCGCAGTGCATTATGGGCTGTCACGTGATCTGCCCTAGTGCATTCTGGGTCCGATCACGTGATCGGCCCCAGTGCATTATGGCCTTGATCACGTGAGCGGCCCCGGCTTCAATAAGCGCATTGCGCATGCGCAGAGCCGGGGCCGCTCACGTGATCAAGGCCATAATGCACTGGGGCCGATCACGTGATCGGACCCAGAATGCACTAGGGCAGATCACGTGACGGCCCATAATGCACTGCGCCGGCTGTGACACCCGGCCTGTGAAAAGAGGTGTAGAGGGCGGGAAATTACAATTAATGGGGCTGAGTGGACCCTGAATAATGCCGCCCAGCGGGGCGTGCATTACAAGATGGAGGTGTGAGGAAGGAACAGAGGCCACGCCTACCCAGTCCCCGAACTACGGGGACTGCAGTAAGTTTTATCTTATTTTACACTTCTTTCATAGGGCCACTTTAGATAAGAAAGGGTGAGATAGGGAGCTGCTAGGAAGGTGTAGGGACAGCTAGAGATAGTTTAGGAGCTTAAAATCGGGTGACAGGTTCCCTTTAAAGGCAACCTGTCACCTGGATCTAAGCCCCTACACTATCACTACCTGTCCCTGCACCTTCCTACCTGCTCCCTATCTATCCCTCTCTGAGCTAAATCCGCCCTATAAAACAGCGGAAAAATAACTTATAACTTACAGAAGTCCCTGAGGCTGGGGACTGAAAAGGCGGCCCCAGGCTCCATTCTGCCCTCCTCGATGCAGCACACGCCCCGCTGGGCGGCGTTATTCTTTCTTCATCGCCACCTCCTCCATTAGGGAATTTCCCACCCACTTTACACTGTAAGGTAGCTGTTAGGATCGGCACGACAGAAGGCAGTAACTCAGGTATTTGCTCACACAGCACATAGTTTAACAGCACAGTTCAGGTATTCACAGACCTCCAGGTTCTGGGGTGCAACCAAGTACAACCTCATATAATCCCAACAGCTGATATAGAAGCTCTGTACCTTCCCCTGGTAGGCTGTGTTAGGTCAGCACACAACCTTTCTCTCCTCACCATCCGCTCATTAGCCTCATGAACGTCCACTCTGAGAGAGCTCACAGGTTGTGTTAAATCATCACAAAGCTCTCCACACAGCAGCTCCTGCTGCTGTCCTGCCACACTCCACCCCCTCCCCACAGCCCAGGGCAGCTCATATCATCTTCTATTTACCCGCACACTTGGGCGTCAGTGCTTTCAATCAGCATTCAGCTCCAGTAGCAGCTCACCCTGTGTGTGCTGCTACCGAGCAGAAGATGCAATCTCCCATATGCTGTGTCCCGGTCAGGGGACACATCGAGGTTGCATCACCACAACATGATAGGAGTAAAGCAGTCGGGAGATTCCAAATGGAGGAGGGGGCGATGAAGAAAGAATAATGCTGCCCAGCGGGGTGTGTGCTGCTGCATCGAGGAGGGGCAGAATGGAGCATGGGCCCGCCTTTTCAGTCCCCAGTCTCAGGGACTTCGGTAAGTTATAAGCTATTTTTCTGCTCTTTTATAGGGTGGATTTAGCTCAGAGAGGGATAGTTATGGAGCAGCTAGGAAGGTGCAGGAACAGGTAGTGATAGTGTAGGGGCTTAGATCCAGGTGACAGGTTCCCTTTAAGCCCTCTACGGGTAGGGCTGACCTCTAAGGTAGCTGAAGGTACCTGAGTGAGTTGGTAGTAGTGTTTCTGGTGCTTTTGACGCATAAGAATGTTCACAGACACAGTGGGCTGCAGTCTTTAGTTCTTTTACTCAGTCTTTGGTACAGCAGCCCGCTGAGCACTGGTTCTCGGAGGCAGGGATCCAGCTACTCACTGGTAATAGGACGGTACATAACCGGCACCCCTTCTCTGTCCTTTCCAGGTCGTCTCACACAGCGCTTGCTTTGCCCGGTCTGCCTTGTGCCTCGCCACACAGAGGTCTGAGCCAGTGACTGTGGGCTTTTCCTAGGGGTTTCCCTGCAGTGTCTCCCCTTAGCCCTATGGTTGCCACCTTTTCAGCAGATGTGTGCGATTGTCGACTGTGTCACCTTGAAAGTGGCACAGTCTCCGGGTTGCTAGCTGAGCCTGGTCTTCTCCACTAGTCTTTTGGGTTCCCGGTATCCCTTGCAGCCTAGTCCCTCCACTTGCCTGCGTTTGACAATGGATGCGAGTCTCATGGGTGGATTGCTCCCGTGCTTCTGGGACCCCTTCTTTCTCCTGATGCCACTTGGGTTATGTTCTGCTCTAGGGTTCGGCCTTAGGACGAGCTCCCACTTGCTCCAGTCCTTTGGACACTTCTCGGGCGTATATTCTCTAGCTGCCCTCCAACTCGACCTTGATGTTCAACGGTCTCTCCTCAGCTATTCTACCACCTCTCCTCAGCTGTCACTCTCTCTGTTAGCTGTCTTTCTTCACTCTGTCATCTCCTACGTTCTAGATCAGAGGTCCCCAACTCGAGGCCTCAAGGGCCGCCAACAGTGCAGGTTTTCAGGATTTCCTTAGTATTGCACAGGTGCTAATGTGATCATCTGCACAGGTGATGATTCCAACTCCTGTGCAATACTAAGGAAATCCTGAAAACCTGCAATGTTGGTGGCCCTTGAGGCCTGAAATTGGGGATCCCTGCACTAGGTGTTTCTCGCTTTTTTTATACCCTCTGTCATGTGTCCCACGTAATCTACATGTGTTTTTTCTGACCTCACTCCTCCCAAAGTGCTTCCTCTAACTACTTCCTTCACCACCCAACCCCACTAAAATCATTCCTAGTGTGATCTGGGTGTCCCGACACCGGTCTGTACTCCCCTTACCAGTGAATGGGATACTGCACCCTAACAGGGATGCAGTACCTCTGTGGCGACTGGACCCGCAGGGGCACCACAAGAGCACCACTGAATGCAGCATGTATACTGTATTCAGGGAAGCTGTATACTGAGGCTCTAGCCCCCCTGTAACCCAAAAAAAAAAACACTTTGCAAACCTTGCAGTTAAGAGGTCCTGTGGGTCGGGTCTGACTAAGAGGTCCTCACTGCTGGCACAGTTTTGGCCTCCACCTTGTGTATTCTGCCCCCACTATGTGTCTGCCGCCGCCTCCTCTTCTGCTGGGTCTGCCTCCTCTTCTGCTCCTGACGTCACAAGCAGCAGGAGAAGAAGAGGAGGGCAGACCCAGCAGAAAAGGAGGCGGCGGCAGACACAGAGGAGGCGGAATACACAAGGAGGAGGCAGGGAGGATTGTGCCAACAGTGAGGACCTCTTAGGCCGGCTTCACACCGCTGTGTGATCAGGGCCGGGGCTGCCCGGTGTAAACCTGACAGCTCCGGACCTGATTTTGACATAATACAGCCCTATGGGCGCCGGATGGAGCCGGATGGCATCTATCTGCCATCAGTTTCCATCTATCTGCCATCCTGTTTCCATCTGTTCGGGAGGATCTGGGTGAATTCAGATTTTCCTCCCAGACACATAAACGTTGCTTGCAACCTTTTTTGTGTCCGGGGTGAAAATCTGCCCAAATCGGATCCTCCTGGATCTGGGGCGATCCGGCGCTCCCTAACATGGGAGTCTATGGAGCCGGATCACTGCGGTCTGACAAAAACATCGGATATGGGAACCTAAACTTTAGCACCACCGGCTGTCCCCTGCTGTGATTTCAGGATCTTGAAATTTCAGCTGCTGCGGCTGTGATCTGAGGCATCCGGCTACAAACCGGACTGGAGAGCATATTTGCCCTTCGTTTCTGTTTGCGAATCGGGTCCGGGGCTGTCCGATTCACATCGGACAGCCTCGGACCTGATCACACCTGGGTGTGAAAACTGGCCTTAATCAGACCTGACCAAGGGAACCTCTTAACTGTAAAGTTTGCAAAGTGTTTTTTTTTTTTCGGGATACAGGGGGGCTAGAGCCTTAGTACACAGCTTCCCTGAATACAGCATACATGCTGCATTCAGTGGTGCTGTCACTTTTGAAAGCACTAGGAGGGTGACTGGTCCTCTTTCACAGGCCAAGTTAATTGTTAACATAGGACCTCTCTTTGATATTGCTTCCACAATTCTTGCATCCATTAAACTTGTGGGTTTTTGGATAGTTACAGCTTGAATTTCTTTGCCGCAGTGTGATGCCAGACTTGGGCTGGATTCACACTGCAGTTTTTTCCTGATCAGGTTGAATTTCTTTGCAGGATGTCAGATTTGCCTCCCAGAGCTGCTGTTTTGATGTAAACTTCCAGCCACCATTGAGGCTATACTCCAAAGGCTCTCAATAGGGTTGATGTCAGGGGAGGCCGGTGGCCACACCATGAGTTTCTCTACTTCTAGGCTACATTCACACGTTCAGTTTTTGGTCTGTTGTTTTCTCTTCAGTATTTGTAGCCAAACCAGGAGTGGGTGATTAAATACAGAATTGGTGACGTGTTTCTATTATACTTTTCCTCTGATTGTTCCACTCCTGGTTTTGGCTACAAAATCTCATGAGGTAAAACAGACTAATAACTGAACATGTGAATGTAGCCTTACACCCATTGCAACCAATGACCCAGAGGTATTTGCAGCAAGAGATGGTGCACTCAGTTTGCTACACATGGAATGGTTGTTCTTTTTAAGTGAAACACTATATATTATGCTGAGGTTGTAATCACACCTTCAGGGACCATAAAGGGGTCTACAAGCTCTCTCCCAGTGATTCTGGCCAAAAACATGACACCACCTCCTTCGTGCCTCAGTAGGACATGGTGGCCATCCACCAATCATCCACTACTCTATCTATCTGAACCATCCAGGGTTGCGCGGCACTCATCAGTAAAAAAAAGACTTTTGAAATTAGTCTTCATATACTAGTGCATTTCAATAAATTAGAATATCATCAAAAAAAGTTAATTTATTTCACTAATTCAATACAAAAAGTGAAATGCATACATTATATAGAGTCATTGCAAACAGAGTGATCTATTTAAGTGTTTTTGTCTGTAAATGTTGATGATTATGACTTGTAGCCAATGAAAACCCAAAGGTGGTTATTTCAGAAAATGAAAGTAGGGAGACTGAAGGGTTAAAAACCACGCTGCCGTATTCCACGAGACATCAAAGGCTGAATGTAATATTGAAGTATTAGTCAACGTGTTTCAGGGCTCCCAGAAACGCCCTGAAAAATGACAATATTACATTGAGTTTAGATGCTTTTCTAATCCATTGAGACGCACTAGTATGTCTGGGCCCATTGCATCCCTTTCTGCTTGTGAGCACAGTGTATGGGAGTCTGGACCGTAGGTTTATTCACAGTTGCAGCCTCTGGAGGATCCTACGTCTTGAAGATCCAGAGGCCCCAGTTGATTCAATACCTGTTTGCTTCCTCCATTTTTTGGATTCCTATTTTGCATAAAGAATGATTACACCCAGTGATGCCCAGCAAAGTCAGAGAGTTTTCACAAATGATGTTCTGACACTGCGTTTTTACTGGTCTGTTATTGGGGCAGAAAACACATCCAGAAAAAGAATGAGTATGTCAATTAGTGATCTGTTTTTCTCCATTGCAATGAAAAAAAAAGCAGCATAACGCATTAAAAGTGGAAAACGTTTTGGGTCCATTTTTTTTAATATAATAAATGGATCCAGATTTGCTGCTGAAAATTCGGCAAAAATGCAGCACAAGAAAACGGATCAAAAACGCAGCGTGTTCACATGGCCTAGTGGTATTTTAGCGTTCAAGCATTGCACTGTTTGACACTATTTAGCAACAGAGATCCTTTTTCTTTCCCATATTACTTGAAACCTGTGGCCTGCTTAATAATGTGGAACATCCTTCCTAAATTGTTCCCCTTTAATTGGGATGACGCCTGAGATTGCTTTCAGTGATCCATAGAGCCCTAAATCGTAAAACCATCCATGAGTTTATTTGAAAAACAAAAAATTCAATCTTTGACAAATAAATCCAATCTGCATAATAACTTGGAATGCGGTGTATATATATAGATAGAAAATTATTGGAATCTGACTGTAAAGATGGTAAGTGAAGCAAGCTTTTGGGACACTATGGCCCGGATCTTGCTTCACTTACCATCTTTTCAGTTAGTCATTAAAAGGCATCAACCACTGAGGACGCTAAGTCCAATATATTTCTATCTGTGTGTAATTCTGCATTTTTCATTTGTCATTTTATACAAAATTAAATGTCTGTATAAAAAATTAGGATGCTTGGGGTAAAAGCATAGTGGATTACTGATTTTTAGGCAGTGTTTGGAGATACTGGGGAACGTGTAAGTCGCTCAAAAATCCAGCAATAGTGATTAATATCTGGTAATGTTTCTTGGGTCTGTTTTCTTATGGCAGAACTGCTGTGAGCCCAACTCCAGCACTTTAGATGTAAGTCTTCTGCCTTTAGACTTCTACTCACCCTCTGCCGTATTCATCCTTTTCCAGCATCACTCCTTTCGGTCTGCAGTTAGATGTGACTTGCTGTCAGCTCCTGTATTTCATGAAGTGCTCCGAGGTCAAAACTCCATACAAGTCTATAGGAGCCTCGTTCTTGCTCTCATAGATTTGCATTGGACTCTTGTGATGTAACTTCTGATTTCCAGCCAGTCAGAAGCTATGGGCACAAGATGGCAGGACATGAGCAGTGCAAAAAATAATAAAGCCGCTGAGGGTTAGTATAAGACAGGGAGCAGGGGGCTTACATTTAAAGTGCCACTCCAGTGATGAAAAAAAATGCTGTAGTGGTGCTTGAGGGAAAAAAGACCCATCCACTCTTCTTACAAGTCTGTATTAGTAAATACTTGTATTTCCCATGAAATATCTATTCTGGAACGTCTCTTATATCTGTTCTTACAGCTTTATAGTGTGGCATTCCTCTGTTATTCTTTCTAAAGATGTAAGAATGCATGAAAACTTGGTGTCATTATTCCCCTTGTAAGGGGAAATTGCAACAATGAGTTGTAAATTTTTCTATATTTCTATATATCAAGCAAGAACAACAGAGTAGATGTACACAGAGATCCCAGGAAAGCTGAATAGTGATGGGCGAGCCTGAACACCTAGTGTCCGTGCACGGACCCTGAACATGGACTTCCCTGAGATGTCTGTGTTAATGCTCAGGTTCAGCAAACTGGTAAGGGCTGGGGGGCGGCAAAAGGAAGCAAAGTGGCAATGAAAGCAGTAGCATCATACTTGCCAGTCTCAGCGCTGCGGTCACACTACTTCCAGCTTCTGCTCATCAAGCCTCATGGATATTCACTGCATCCCCCCTCAACCCCCTCTGTTACAGCATCTGTGATTGGTTGTTGCAGTCAAACTGTGCCCCCACCCTCTGTGACAGCGTCTGTGATTGGTTGTCATACACGTCAGTATATGGCAAGCAAGCTGCCATTATATTAGAGTGCAAATAAATTTATTATAAAAAAAAAATGGCAGCTCCAACCATTGTCAGGTTTGTTGAATACAAATCGTTATTAAAGCAAACCATTCCAGAGAGCTGACGGCTCCTTGTTAAAATGACTGTACGTGTTCTACTATGGCACCAGCTCTGGGGCACAAGGTGCATTGTTGTAATTGATCTTTTCTCTTCTGCCATAGCTAAGTACCTTCCTCCCGGTGCCAATAAGGATTCTGCATCCCCCATTGAAGACAACGCGCTGCACTTAGGTCGGCTGCCTCAGAAACAAATCCCCAAAGAACCTAAGTCCATGATATTCCCCAATATAAAGCAGAGTGAGTATATCATGAATTTCTTGGGAAATCCTCATGCAATCACTGCATATATCCTGTTATAACAGAAAGGACCACAGTAGTGTTAAATTAAACCTCTAAAAAAGGTGTCATTTGTAATGTTGGCTATTCCTGGTGTTTTAAAGTCGTCATTCTCCGGCATTCTCACCCCTGACAAGCAGACTCTCACTTCTAGTAGAAATGTAGAATATCGGCCCCATATGACAGCATGAGAAAGCCTATTAACTAATGGAGACCTTAGAGAGCTGTGGCAGAGGGATGTGCTGCCATCCTGTGGTCTGCTCAGGTATTGCTACTTATGTGTATATAGAAAATCAAATGCCTTTCCACTTCCTATACACATTGCTTTGGCCTTACATTTTGTGTACACAAATGTTTTACCCTTAGATAATTCTCTAAAAAAATTCTCCTTTTCGATCAGTTTTAGAAAAAGCTTTGTCACATGTAAGATGCTTGCCAAAAGTATGAGATGCCATATTGGTAGTCACCCAGCTTTCCCGAAAACTAAGCTTATAAAGAGTGTTATTTCCTGTTTAAGTTTCTAAAGTTCTAACATTCACGTGTATTTGTTACAGGCAACACAACAATTAACACTTTGGTGCTCCCTGACTAATTCTGGGAAGCAAATAAAGTCCCGGCATCTGCCTCCTAGTTAGAGGGGTATAGATTATTAACAGAAATGAGCTGAAAATGACAAGAGTCCACTTACCGGTGTAATAATGTAGATTGTATCTTCCTCATCAGCACAGGCCCTGCTTGTATTGAGTAAAGTGCAGCTTTCCTTGGAGACCCTGCCCATCCTTGTATTACGGAGGGGTATTGATTCTACTTGGTTGATTCTGCACACTTCTAATCTCTGGAGATTTCTGAATCCAGATCCACAATGAGTCAGTTACCCATTTTGGCTTCGGGGGTCGCCCGTCGGGTTCCACTGTTGTTGCTGGCCAGAATAGTGTAAGCTGCAGTGCTATAAAATATAATCACTATAGAAAACCCCCCACCAGAGTCTGGAAGTAAATAGCATCAATCCTAATGGTCGGGTCTACAGATAAGAATAGATACTAGTCTGATTGCCGTATGTGGAGTCAGAAAGGAATTTTTCCCCTTATATGGGGCAATTAGCATCTGCCTCCTAGGGTTCTTGTCTTTTTCTGGTTCAACATGTTGGGTTATAGATTGAACTTCTGTCTATTGTTATGTTCAATCACTATGAAAGTACAGAGTAATATTTGCTAGCTGAAATACAGTACCACCCTGCCAAAATACAAAAATGATATGTGCAGGTCACCCTCATTGGTCTGTATAAAGCATGTGTAATGTGTGTCCATCAGCCATAGCATTAAAACCACTGATGGGAAAAGTGAATACCACTTTTGGCGATGACAGCTGTCCAGGGCATGGATAGATGAGGCAGCAAGTGAACAGCCATTTCTCAAAGTAAATGAATTAAAAGCAAAATTGGCAAGTGTGAGGATGTGAGCTGCTCACAAGGGTGGCATTGTGATGGCTAGATAATTGGATCAGAGGGACCCTTATTTATCACACATTTGACGACATATACACAGGACATGCCACAGCGTGCCTATCCTAAATCCCACTGTCAAAAGCGCCACCATGGGCACATGTGAATCAGAACTCAGCCACAGAACAGTGGAAGAAGAAGGCCTAGACCGATAAATGATATTTTGTTTGACATCTTGGTTGTATATGTATTGTGACTATGCAATGAAAGAAGAGAAGCTGGCAGAGGCAGTATGCCACTCTGAGCATTTGTTACTTTTTCTGAATGACAAGCAGCTCATAGTGGGTTGAGATCTGAAAATTTATAGACCAGGTCTTTTATCGAGCATGTGTTGGATGTTTTGAGGGTGGGCGGGAGGAAAGTCTGATCCATGGAGGCCGCGCCTTACAATTTACAGGACTTAAGGCGTTGTTTTCGTCTTCCAAAACACACTGCTCCTCTTCCTGTCATCTTCCTGTGTGCCGGACAATGGTGCACTCCACAAAGGTACTGTTACAAACAGAGATATCTGTGCAGACATTGCTTGCAATTTGCTGGTTGCAGTGAAATCATGGACACATTGTTCCATTTTGTTGCCGTGTAGAAAATGCAACAATGTGTCGATGATTTCACTGCAACCAGTGAGTTGCAAGCAATGTCTGCACAGATATCTCTGTGTGTAACGTTGCCTTAAGGTTTACATTTTGGGCGAGCACCATGTTTGTACTTCTGCGCTCCTGTATGCCGCAAGCAGAGGCAGCTTTTCTTCTATGCCATGGGAGAAGTGCAGGAACTGAAGCTCCATAGATCCCGCCAGCATCAGATCAGCTGCAGGTACTGCATTCCTTACTGAAGACACCTGGCACCTCAGATGGGCTGCGGCAGTGGCCGCTAAGCCTAGTGTCACATAACATTTTTTTCCTGTCCGTGGGATCCTACTTTTTGTAGGACCCCATGGACAGGAAAGGACACCACAGGAGGTGACCTATTCTGTGTCCGGGTCCGCGATTATCACGCATCTGGACACAGCGGGGCACTTTCACGTCCGCAATGTATAATATACATTGCGGAAGTGAAATTAAGTAGAAGAAAGAGTTAAAAATAAAAAATCTGTATGCTCACCTGTCCGCGATCCACTGCTGCCTCCAGCAAGGTCTGGGTGCTTATAGGGCCTGCGGTGATGCCACAACCATGGTAACTGCGGTCATGTGACCCGATGACGCTGATGGGTTGTGACATCACGGCAGGTCCTATCACCCGGAGCTTGCTGGAGGCAGCGGTGGATCACGGATAGGTGAGCATACAGATTTTTTATTTTTAACTCTTTCTTTAACTTAATTTCACTTCTGCAATGTATGTATATACATTGCAGAAGTGAAATTAGAGGGTTAGGAGCAATTTTAGTGTACTGAGCATGCTCAGTACACTAAAATCGTGTCCGAGGAACGATCAACTGTTTCCTCGGACCTGCGCTCATTGACCCCCATGTTAAACCCCTAGGATCGGATTTGGCCTAATTGCCATCCGATTTTGTGGGATCCGATTTTTTTGCTGTGCCCAAAATCGGAGCAGTCTCTGATTTGGGGCACAGCAAAAAATCGGACACAAATCGGATCCCACAAAATCGGATGGCAATTAGGCCAAATCCGATCCGACCCCCATAGGATAACATGGGGGTCAAATTGCATCCGTGGCTGTCCTTTTTACAATGGAAAGCCACGGTTCCAACAAAATCGTGATGTGAAAGCACCCTTAACCAGGCAACCAGCAGTATACTATTACATTACAAAAACCCTCCATTTGTGAGAATGGACAGGATTTTTAATAACTTAAATTGCACATTTGTTTGTTTTTACAAGCACTTTGCAATTTTTAGCCATTTAAGAAGTTGAGAGAACCCCCTTTAAAGGGCCTGTCACACGCGTCAATGTCGTCAGTGAGATGATCGCTGACGACATTGACGGCTGATCGCTGGTGAGCTGTCACACAGGCAGACTCACCAGCGATCAATTGACCAGAGACATCATGGAAACGATTTAAATATCGTTTCCATGATGTCCTGCTCCCGCTGCCAGCCTGCTGGAAGCGGGAGCAGGCTGGTCTCCAATGTAAACTGCGGGTATCTAGGCAGCGCGCGCTGCCTAGATACCCGACGTGTACCTTAGTTACCAGCCTCCTCCGCTCACCGGCTGGTATCTAAGGTACACAGCGGGTAACTAGGGACCCTAGTTACCCGCTGTGTACCTTAGATACCAGCCGGTGAGCGGAGGAGGCTGGTAACTAAGGTACACGTCGGGTATCTAGGCAGCGCGCGCTGCCTAGATACCCGCAGTTTACCTTGGATACCAGCTCCCAGCGCTTGTGAGAGGCGCTGGGAGCTGGAATATCGCTACTCCCGGTGTCACACGCAGCGATGCTGCGTGTCCACCGGGCGACAATCGCCAGGTTTTAGAGCAGGTTCTAAAACCTGGCGATCATCAACCAGCGATTTATCGCTGGTTGATTCAGTATGTCACACGCGTCAATATCGCTGCAACGTCACGTGCAGCCGATATCGTGCAGGCGATATTGACGCGTGTGACAGGCCCTTAAGGGTTCTGCGGCTAAGATCATGTTCTCTGATCGCAACAGATACCTTCAGGGAGTCCATGCCTCAAAGGGTCAGGGCTGTCTATACGGCACCAGGGGGCCTACCACACAGTGTTAGACTTTTTGATTTAATGTTATGGCTGCCAGTGTACACTCCTATGCCGTCCATTGGTCCTCCCCACGCTACATCATTTTAATCACATCTTGACTATAGCTACTTGTGTAACGCATGCCTTGAGTTGTTTGATTAAACTTTTGGCCTCTCTTCATTAATAATTGACATATGTAGAAATAATACATGGAGTGTGGAGTTACGCTGGCACGCTGCAGTTATCAGCATGGCGGAATAATGGAAACTGATGCCGTGTTTACTACACAATCAAAAGATGATTCATCCGGATGTCACCTGTGAGCGGACATTCTGTCATAAGAAAAATTCCTTTGTACATCACACACAATAGAAATATATGAGCCCTTTCCTCCACATCTCTTCAAAACTATTTGTTAATACAATTTCTTCTTACTCTCAGAACCATTCTTACATTTCATTAAAAGAAAAGAGGAAAATGAATAAGCGGTTTGATTGTAAGGAAGCTACGTCTCCACATAGTTGATGTAGGTAGGGCGCGTTCTCCAATACCGGCAGTGGAGGCCTCGGGCAATATCCACACTTACCAAAATATGCAGCGCAGCATAATACTGACTGGTAAAAACTCCATTTTTTTTTTTATCTTTCTCAAACACATCTGGTAATAGCAGCGGCTTCAGGAGGGTTTTCAGAAATAGGCCACGTTCACACATTCAGTATTTAGTGAGTTTTTTACCTCAGGATTTGTGAGACAAAACAAGGAATGGGTGATAAATACAGAAGTGGTGAAGTCTTTCCAGTGGGCCATGTTCACATGTAGAGTATTTGGTGAGTTTTTTACCTCAGAATTTGTAGCCATAACCAGGAGTGGGTGATAAATCCAGAAGTGGTGACGTGTTTCTATTATACTTTTCCTCTGATTTGTTCCACTCCTGGTTTTGTCTCACAAATACTGAGGTAAAAAAATCACCAAATACCCAACCTGTGCACATCAGGGCTGTGGAGTCAGTAAGCCAAACCTCCAACTCTTAATTTCCCTGAATTCAACCCCGACTTCAACAAAATAAATACCGACTCCGACCCCATGAATCCAACTCCACTGCTTTGGCTGTGAAGTCAGGAAGCCAAAGACTCGACTCTTCAATTTCTATGAATCCGACTCCACCAAAATGGACACTTACTTCACGACTCCAACTCCACAATCTTGGAGAACGTGGCCTAAAGCTGCTAAATGAGGCTATTCCTTATGGGCTATGGTAATGAGCAGTGGCGTAACTTGAGGCAAATGGGCCCCGTTGCAAAAGCTCCAGCAGGTCCCCAATTATTGCAAGTCTTTAATAGCATTGGTCTTTTCATATATGTCAAAGGGACTTTTTGGGCCCCCTAAGCTTCAAGACCCGTGTGTGATTCCAACCCCTGCACCTATTGAAGTTACACCCCTGGTAATGAGACTTGTATAGTCTCCACTCTCTACCACTATGAGTTGAGCCAGGTTCACACAACCATATTTTTGGTCCAAGTGTGATCCGACAAAACATCAGAGCAAACTTAATACAATGTTACTCTATGGGGCCATTCACATGTCTAATTTTTTTTTCACACTGTACAAAGAAAAAATAGCTGCATGTCAAGGTTTGATCTGATTATCGGATCGTGCTCAGCCATGCAAGTCAATGAGTGTGTATAAAACATCGTCGTGCAGTGAGAGAATCTGAGCACTTTATGCTCAGACTCTGATCATCCTATCATTTGCATAATTGACACAATCGTCTTGGATAAGCAAATCTTCAGTCATCTTACCAAGCTCTTAAGACTGGAAACACACTATCCTACTCACATGCGAGTCTCTCGGACAAGACTCGGATCAGTCACCCTGAATGGCTTCCCCCCCCCCCTCTCTGGACAGGAGTGTCAGCTACTCGTGTTTTGGTGCACCATCACACTCCCGTCCAGAGAGGGGGGAGGCTGTTCAGGGTGACTGATCTGAGTCTCGTCCAAGAGACTCGCATGTGAGTTGGACAGTGTGTTTCCAGCCTAAGGGCCAAATACACCGCACCTTTATCAGGAACAAGCCTCCTAGACTGGTTTCCCAATAATCACACAGTCTAAGCAGAATGCTGGTCATCTAATAAATGACACAAGGCCCATTTGTTGGGTGAAGTGATCTTTAGTTTGCTTATAATGGTGGGTTTACACGTCCCGATATCGGGACGATATCGCTATACAACGGCGCGGGAGCGCGCATTTTTAGTGCGCTTTTTCCGATATCGCATCGGCGGTTTACGGGAAACAACGTCCCTCCGATGTCTACGCCCACCAACCCAGTAACGATCATTTAACATGGGAGTTAATGGGTAGCGTCGGCGTACACATCGGAGTTGGGCTGTCACACGGGACGATGCGGCTAAAACGGCCATACGATATCGGGCGGTTGAAGAGCACGCTCATTCAACCCCGATATCGTTTTGGCATCGTTCCAGCATCGCATTGTAAGTTCAAACCGTACAACGCACGAACGATATCGGGTCCAACTCCCGAACCACGTGACTTTTTGTCGGAGTTGGATCGGAGTTGGACGCCGATATCGCGGCGTGTAAACCCACCATTAGATTGTTGTTCTCGGCAGCACATCGTCCTGTGTAATCAGGCTCGAGAACTTGGCAGCCTGTGTGCACTGATCTATCGATCACTGATCATTCTGAGCAGTCAGCCTGTGTAAACTGCCTAATGACCGGCGACCAGCAAACAAGTAGTCGATCAGTAGTTGTTTTGTGCCACAAGTAAGGTGTAAACACATTTTTCAGGCTACATTCCCAGCTATGTTTTTGCTTTGTATTAATTTTCAGGAAGTCTGCTGCATTATCTTGTGCACTTTATGGGGAAAATAACCATATTGTAAATTTTCACAAGAACTGCATGATTAAGATCCTCACCTTGTGAATTGAAGATTATTATTATTATTTATTTATATAGCGCCATTAGGTTCCATGGCGCTTTACATGAGGATAGGGGAGACAAGCACAATTACAATAACTCTAGACAATCAGGACATATAGGTACAGGAGGGGAGGGGACTCTGTCCACAAGGGCTCACAGTCTGAGGGGCGGGTGGGGATACAGTAGGCTGGGGGAGTGTCAGTTATGGGGCGGTCACCTGGGTCTCATGGCAGGTCGTAGGCTTGACGGAATAGGTGAGTCTTCAGGTGACACTTGAAGCTTCTCGGGGTCGGAGAGTGTCTGACGTGTTGGGTCAGGGAGTTCCAGAGTATGGCAGATGCCCGGGCGAAGTCCTGAACGCGGTTGTGCGAAGAGGAGATGAGGGGGGAGCATAGGAGGAGTTCTTGGGAGGAACAGAGGTTGCGTGAGGGTAGGTATCGGGAGACCAGGGCGGAGATGTATGGTAGGGACAGGTTGTGTATCGCTTTGTATGCAATGGTTAGTGTTTAGAACTGGGATCTCTTGGAGGCCGGGAGCCAGTGAAAGGCTTGGCAGAGGAGGGAGACAGGGGAGTAGCGGGAGGACAGATGGATTAGTCGGGCAGCAGAATTGAGGATAGATTGGAGAGGTGTGAGGGGAGTTGGATGGGAGGCCAGTGAGAAGGAGGTTGCAGTAGTCAAGGCGGGAGAAGATAAGGGCATGAATAAGTGTTTTAGCGGTGTCGTGGGTAAGGAAGGAGCGGATCTGTGAGATGTTTCTAAGCTGGAGCCGGAGGGATGTGGAGATGGCTTCGATGTGGGTCTTGAAGGATAGGGAGGAGTCAAGGATTACCCCGAGGCACTTGGCTTGGGAGACTGGGGAGAGGGCGCAGTCATTGACACAGATGGATAGGTTGGGAAGTGGGGGGGAATTTCTTGAGGGGGGGGAGAAGACTATGAATTCAGTTTTGTCCATGTTGAGTGTAAGGAAGCGAGCAGAGAAAAAGGATGAGATGGCAGAAAGGCATTGTGGGATTTTGGAGAGTAGGGAGGTGATGTCTGGGTCGGACAAGTAGATTTGGGTGTCGTCGGCGTAGAGGTGGTACTGGAGGCCGTGAGACTCAATGAGTTGTTCTACGCCGAGAGTGTATATGGAGAAAAGTAGTGGTCCCAGGACCGAACCTTGGGGGACTCCGATAGAAAGGGGGTAGGCCGAGGAGGAGGTATGGGAGTGGGAGACACTGAAGGTCCGGTCTGCTAGGTATGAGGAGATCCTAGAGAGGGCAAGGTGGGTGATGCCGAGGGTTTCCAGGATCAGGAGAAGAAGGGAGTGGTCAACCGTGTCGAAGGCGGTGGACAGGTCGAAGAGGAGGAGGATGGAGTAGTGGCGTTTTTTCTTGGCAGCAAGTAGGTCGTTGGTGACTTTGGTCAGGGCTGTTTCGGTGGAATGGAGGGGTCGGACGTCGGACTGTAGGCGGTCGAAGTGGGAGCAGAAGGAGAGGTGAGAGGACAGTTCAGAGTGGATGTGCTGTTCGAGTAGCTTAGAGGCGAATGGGAGAAGAGATATAGGACGATAGTTGGCGACAGAGGTAGGGTCGAAGGGTTTTTTTTTTTAAGGATGAGCGTGATTAGGGCATGTTTGAAGGCCGAGGAGAAGGCGCCAGTGGTAAGTGATGATAGGTTTAAGAGGTGGGTGAGGGCTGGGATGAAAATGGAGGTGTGGTTGGGAATGAGGTGGGATGGGAGCGGGTAATGGGCGCTGGTGGTGAGGTGTGATTTCGACAGGAGGGAGAAGAGTTGGTCTTCAGTTATTGGGGGGAAGTGGCTAATGGAGGAGGAGGGCAGTGTAGGTGAGAGGGGGAGTTGTGGGGAAAGTGGGCCAAAGCTGTTTCTGATCTTGTCAATCTTCTCCTTGAAGAAGGTCGCAAAGTCTTCAGCGGAGATGAGGGGAGAGGGGGGAGGAGTGGGCGGGCGGAGTAAGGAGTTGAAAGTTTTGAAGAGCTGTTTGGGGTTGCAGGACAGAGAGGTTATTAGGGATGAGAAGAAGGCTTGCTTGGCAGTAGCAAGTGCTGTCTTGAAGTCAGTGAGGGATTGTTTGAACAGAGCAAAGTGCTCGAAGGTGCAGGACTTTTTCCATCTCCTCTCGGCGACCCTGGACGCCCGTCTTAGGTTTTTAGTGAGGGTCGTATGCCAGGGTTGCCTGTTAGTGCGTGGAGCGTGGAATGTGAGGGGGGCAGCTAGGTCGAGGGCGTTCGTTATTATGGTGTTGTATAGGGTGGTGGCAGTGTCTATGTCACCAGCGGAGGGTATGTCGGTGAGAGGGAGGAGGGATTCGGAGAATAAAAGGAGGTCAAGATCTCTTAGGTTTCAGCGAGGGTGATCAAGTTTGCGGGGAGGGGGTAGCGTGGCAGTGGAGGAGAGGGCGGAGAAGGTCAAGAGATGGTGGTCAGATAGGGGGAGTTCTGAGGTTGTGAGGTTGGAGAGGGAGCAGAGGCGGGTAAAGATGAGGTCAAGCGTGTGGCCTTGTTCATGGGTGAGAGAGGAGGACCATTGGGAGAGCCCTAGGGAAGTGGTCAGGGAAAGAAGGTTGGGGCAGCTGGGCGGGGAGTGTCAATGGGGATATTGAAGTTGCCCATGATGTCACTACAACTTTTGATTTTCCCCTTTGCAATGCAAAGAGTGAAAAGTGTGGTTCCCCTGCACAGTGATGCACACAGCAGACAACACTACGGGACTGCCGCAGTCCATGGGAATGCAGTGTTACAGGTTTCCAGGTGTAAACTAAACCAATAATCCACAAAGTAGCCTATCCCCCTAGTAACTGGACATAGTTCATAGGGAGAGGTAAGGCAAATAGTGACTACTCTAAGAATAGATTAAAAGATTAAATGTATAATAATGGCAACTAAAGGGTTATTATTGCAGAGCAGCCTAGAGACCGGACCCTCAAAATCCTGTGAGCACCATCCCCTTGGTAAATAGCATAAAAAGTAGCCCTAAGAGGCCTGCATCTCTAGAATCGTATGATAGATTTATAAAAACCTACTAAGGTGAGCGGCGGGCTGCAATCCTGTAGAGTTGTTATGTCAGTAGTGGCCAGTATTTGCCTATATATATTTTTTTTTTTTCCCGCTTCTCACCTTTAGTAAGTTTTTATAAATCTGTCACACAATTCTAGAGATGCAAGCCTCTTACTCAGGGCTACTTTTTATACTGTTTACTAAGGGGATAGTACTCACAGGATTTTGATGGGTGCTATCTCTAGGCCCCACTCTGCATTATCATCTTGGGAGCAACGCCTCATTCTAAATACTAAAGGGTTATTACCTGAAAGTAATAACATGCCCCCATGTGAAAATAGATGAAACGTATGTCGGGGCTTTAGGGACTCTGGACCAGTTGGCAACGCTGACATACATACTAAACTTTCAGGTAATAACCCTTTAGATGCCATTACTGCAGTGTGAGGTGTCTTCCAGTCAGGAAAATTGTGCATCAAAACTTTATCAGGTTTTCAAAAAAACACACCAAAAACATATTGTGTTTTTGAGTAGTGCGTTTTTCAAAGAATGGGGATTATGGAGAAAATGCATAAATTAATTGACATGCTGCTTGTTTTCCTGATCAAGTTTTTGCACCAAATCTGATCAGGTGAAAATGCAGCACATCATTTCGGCAATCTCCTAGACTATGCTGGAATGACAAAAATTGATCCTTTTTTGTACAAAAGCACAGCACAAAAAAAGGATGAAAAATGCACTGTGTGCACATAGCCTTAATTATTTGTGTGTCTGTGTGTGTGTGTATGTGTAATATCTATATAATAATTGCCGTAGCGACTTCCGTCGCATACGGCGCCACTTCCGTGGCTTTGTTCGGATCCATGGCTCCGGGGGCGGCGACAACTATCTCCAAGATGGCGTCCGGGAACTCTCGCGAGACTTCCCGGACGCCATATTGGATCCTGAACTCCAGGGGCGGCGACATAGCGGCGGAGGACGATACACCTGCATCGCGCCGCTGGAGCCCGGACAGGTAAGAATAACATATGCTTCGCTATTTGGAACCCCTGTCGTCTACAAGACAGGAGGGGGAGAGGGGAGCACCGGGGCCTGCAAGGGGGAGACCAGCACTCTCACCTCTGTGCGCATACTACCTGCGACAACATTCTCACCTCTGTGTGTATACCACCTGCAGCACCATTGTCACCTCTGTGTGTATACCACTTGCAGCACCATTGTCACCTCTGTGCGCATGCTACCTGCAGCACCATTGTCACCTCTGTGCGCATGCTACCTGCAGCACCATTGTCACCTCTGTGCGCATGCTACCTGCAGCACCATTGTCACCTCTGTGCGCATGCTACCTGCAGCACCATTGTCACCTCTGTGCGCATGCTACCTGCAGCACCATTGTCACCTCTGTGCGCATGCTACCTGCAGCACCATTGTCACCTCTGTGCGCATGCTACCTGCAGCACCATTGTCACCTCTGTGCGCATGCTACCTGCAGCACCATTGTCACCTCTGTGCGCATGCTACCTGCAGCACCATTGTCACCTCTGTGCGCATGCTACCTGCAGCACCATTGTCACCTCTGTGCGCATGCTACCTGCAGCACCATTGTCACCTCTGTGCGCATGCTACCTGCAGCACCATTGTCACCTCTGTGCGCATGCTACCTGCAGCACCATTGTCACCTCTGTGCGCATGCTACCTGCAGCACCATTGTCACCTCTGTGCGCATGCTACCTGCAGCACCATTGTCACCTCTGTGCGCATGCTACCTGCAGCACCATTGTCACCTCTGTGCGCATGCTACCTGCAGCACCATTGTCACCTCTGTGCGCATGCTACCTGCAGCACCATTGTCACCTCTGAGTGTACATAGTACCAGCAGCATTGTCACCTCTGTGCGCATGCTACCTGCAGCACCATTGTCACCTCTGTGCGCATGCTACCTGCAGCACCATTGTCACCTCTGTGCGCATGCTACCTGCAGCACCATTGTTACCTCTGTGTTACCAGCAGCATTGTCACCTCTGTGCGCATGCTACCTGCAGCACCATTGTCACCTCTGTGCGCATGCTACCTGCAGCACCATTGCCACCTCTGTGCGCATGCTACCTGCAGCACCATTGTTACCTCTGTGTTACCAGCAGCATTGTCACCTCTGTGCGCATGCTACCTGCAGCACCATTGTCACCTCTGTGCGCATGCTACCTGCAGCACCATTGCCACCTCTGTGCGCATGCTACCTGCAGCACCATTGTCACCTCTCTACGCATACTACCTGCAGCACCATTGTCACCTCTGTCTGCATACTACCTGCAGCACCATTGTCACCTGTGTGTATTGTACTAGCAGCATTGTCACCTGTGTGTAGAGTACCACCAGCATCAGCACTGTCACCTGTGTGTATTGTACCAGCAGCACTGTCGCCTGTGTGTATAGTACCAGCAGCATTGTCACCTGTGTGTATAGTACCACCAGCATCAGCACTGTCACCTGTGTGTATAGTACCACCAGCACTGTCACCTGTGTGTATAGTACCAGAGGGGTCTGGACCCCTCTTGCCACCCCCCACTGCGGTTTCCTGTCTCCCTCCTGCCCGAACCTGCCTGCTGCTCCCCGGCCCCCTCCTGCCCGCACCCGCCTGCTTTTCCACAGCTTGCTCCTGCCCGCACACACCCGCTGTGCCCTCCTGCAAGCAATCAAAGATATTGTCACAGGATTGACCCCAGCTTCGCATTATTCTTAAATCTTCATAAATAAACTACATACATAGTCTAGAATACCCGATTCTTTAGAATCGGGCCGACATCTAGTGTGTGTATATATATATATATATATATATATATATATATATATATATATATATATATATATATATATATATATATATATATTATAATAATTTGTCTATTAATAAACATTTAATCTTTTAAAGGGATCCTGTCACCTCCAAAACGCCTCCTAAGCTAGCAAATAGCAAAACATGTTCCTGCAGCATCCCATCGCCATTCTCACATTCCTTTTGTCTCCTAAAAGCATCCTGTAAAAGTGGAGACAAACATTTAATACTCACTCATTAGTGATTATAATTAGCAGGGGCTATATTCTTTAGTCACCAGGGCGGGCTGTTTTGCAGCCTCGAGGATCCACCCTCTCTCTGTCTGTGCTGCTGTGATGTGCAGCTGAAGGCAGGACTAATGATTTGCATTCTGTGAGTGATAGAGAGGGGGGAGGGTAAAGCCTGCACAAGCAGAGCAAACAGACAGAGAGTGGGTGGATCCTGGAGCCTGCAAAACAGCCCGCCTTGGTGACTAAAGAATATACCCCTGCTAATTATAATCACTATATCACTATATCACATTATAATGAGTAAGTGTTAAAACGAGTGTGAGATTAGTGATAGGATGCTGCAGGGACATGTTTTGGTGGCTTAGGGAGGCGTTCTGGAGGTGACAGGATCCCTTTAATCTATTCTTTGAATAGTCACTATTAATGAGAAGTGAACCTTTTAAGGTTTGGTGGCCGAACAAATCTGTGGATGTTGGTTTTGTTGGCGCTGTCCAGGACCCGAACTTGACCAGATCCGTCTTTGGCGGCCGTCACACGGTTCAATTTAATGCACGATATCGCTTAAGCGATCTGCATTTTGATCGCTTAAGCGATATCGTTTGTGCATCGCTGCGTGCAATCAAGCGATTTTACAATGTAAAATAGCTTGATCGTGACATCGCAGATATGGGAGCCGGAGCGCATATCAAGCGATAAACGCTTGTTCAATCTGCTTCATCGTGGTGTGTGACACCACGATGAACGATCTCCCAGCGGCAGAGCCTATGCTGGGAGATGGTATCTATGGTAAACATCGGGTCACTAAGCGCCGCGCGGCGCCTAGTAACCTGATGTGTACCATAGTTACCAGCGATCTCGCTGCTCCACATCGCTGGTGAGTCTGTCTGTGTGACAGCTCACCAGCGATGTGAGCGATATCGTTAGCGATTGCGCGTGCACGTGATCGCTTACAATATCGCTCACGATATAGATACGTGTGACGGCGCCCTAGGCTGATCAGCCCATCGCCCACATACAGCCAGCCATAGGCAAAACACTTCCGGGGGCAGGAAGGTTTTTTTTTTTTTTTTTAAGAGGACAGCACACTACAGAAGAAAACTCAGATTTTACCCTCAGTACAAACCGATCACACACTGCAAGTGGCTTGCACTGGGCCAAGCAACAAGCGTACTGGAGCACAGTGCTGCACGCTCCTGCACTTTGGACATGCAAACCATCCGAACTCCAGACCCCAAACTGGTACGCTCATCCCTAGTCACCATTTGCCTTGCCATCCCTATGCACTATGCTCAGGTTTCTGTGTGGATTATTGCATTCTATCCCCCCCAGTAACTATCAGGTGATTTGTAAATAATTTAGGGACTTTTTTTGATTGTAAACTAAACTAATGCAGGATTCACAAGTTAACACCATGATGCATCCAGCAGTGTGCAGTTGGCAATGGACGTGGAGCATAGCAATAGCTGTAAATACAGAGCTTTGATCCTGATAATTATCTGGCCATGTATCAGAGTATAGGCTCCGTCCTGTGGTGTCCCTGTATTATGGCCAAGTAGTAATCATTGAGATATAGGATGAAGGACTTGTTGGCTTTTTCTGATCTTTTTCCTATTGTTAATTTACTAATGGCTGATTTCCCAGTCTTGTATACTCGCCACCTATCACTCCTGTAATAAATGAATCAACACTACCTCTTATCCTGCGATACCGCTCATCCCTTCCTGTATAACTGTATATGTACTTATTGACAACTGGGTGTTACCATACCTCTTATCAAAGGGGCATGTTCACTAATAGTCCACACTGTTTGGACAGTAATGGGGCTGGTAAGTGACAATCCCCAACTAGTCAGACGCAGAGCAGTCAGTTCAACCATAGATTGTCATCAGGAATAGATAGACGAGCAACACAACACGGATCTAGAAAAAATAAACTCCAGAAATGGGGAATACAAGTATCTTCTAAAACAAAGATTTTGGGAGTGCAGACAGATCCGATCAGTGCCTGATGTTCAGCATTATCACTGCTATGTTTGATTAGTACTTTTTATATTTTGGTTTGGAGCCACTTTGTTTCTATGTCTTTTTTTTTTTTTTTTTTTTTTTTTTTTGCTAATGACCCCTAAAAGAAATGGCAACTTGTGGTGTCCCGAGGTTCTCGTACTAATGTTATATTAGATGTATGTATGTATGTATAGCGCCTTATAAAAGTATTCATACCCTGTGAACATACCGTATATACTCGTGTATAAGCCGACCCGTGTATAAGCCGACCCCCCTACTTTTGCCCCCAAAAACTGGGAAAGCTTATTGACTCGCGTATAAGCCGAGGGTGGACTCCAGCACAGGTATACAACCCCCAGCAGTGAGGTATACAGCAGCCTCCCCAGTGGTAGTATACAGCAGCAGCCCCAGTGGTAGTATACAGCAGCCCCAGAGGTATATACAGCCCCAGAGGTATATGCAGCTCCAGAGGTATATGCAGCCCCATATGCAGCCCCAGAGGTATATGCAGCCCCAGAGGTATATGCAGCCCCAGAGGTATATGCAGCCCCAGAGGTATATGCAGCCCCATATGCAGCCCCAGAGGTATATGCAGCCCCAGAGGTATATGCAGCCCCATAGGTATATGCAGCCCCATAGGTATATGCAGCCCCATAGGTATATGCAGCCCCATAGGTATATGCAGCCCCATAGGTATATGCAGCCCCATAGGTATATGCAGCCCCATAGGTATATGCAGCCCCATAGGTATATGCAGCCCCAGAGGTATATGCAGCCCCAGAGGTATATGCAGCCCCATATGCAGCCCCAGAGGTATATACAGCAGCAGCAGCCCCAGTGGTATATACATCAGCAGCCCCAGTGGTAGTATACAGCAGCCCCAGAGGTATATGCAGCCCCAGAGGTATATGCAGCCCCAGAGGTATATGCAGCCCCAGAGGTATATGCAGCCCCAGAGGTATATGCAGCCCCAGAGGTATATGCAGCCCCATATGCAGCCCCATATGCAGCCCCAGAGGTATATACAGCAGCAGCAGCCCCAGGGCTGTATACAGCCGCAGCCCCAGGGCTGTATACAGCCGCAGCCCCAGGGCTGTATACAGCCGCAGCCCCAGGGCTGTATACAGCCGCAGCCCCGGAGGTATACAGGCCCCCCATCAAGTTCCAGGGCCTCCCCCACCTTGCGCGCCAGCCTGTAAAGGAAAATCATACTTACCAGTGTCCAGTCGCGCCGTCCGCAGCTGCCGACATGACGATCCCGGGCTCCATTCAGCGTCTTCCGGCTTCCGACTTCCTGTGCGCGCGGGCAATGACGTCATTGCCCGCGACTACAGGAAATGCGGAAGACGCTGAATGGAGCCCGGGATCGTCATGTCGGCAGCTGCGGACGGCGCGACTGGCACTGGTAAGTATGATTTTCCTTTACAGGCTGCGCGCAAGGTGGGGGGGGGCCCTGGAACTTGATGGGGGGCCTGTATACCTCCGGGGCTGCTGCGGTATTTTTTTATTTTTTTTTATATACTCGCGTATAAGCCGAGGGGGGACTTTTCAGCCCAAACTTTGGGCTGAAACACTCGGCTTATACGCGAGTATATACGGTACTTTTTTTTTCATGTGACAGCCACAAACTAAGGCTGCTTTCACATCAGCGGTTTTCGCTGATCACGGCAGTTGCGGTTAAAAAACCGCAGCTGCCACGATTACCGCATAACGGGCGCACTTGCGGTATGCTGCGGGTTTTTCGCGGCCGCACCTGCCGCAAGTGCCTAAACCGCACCTGCCGCACACTTACCGCAAGCCCCATAGACATTGTATGGGGCTTGCCACAAGTGCGGCCGTTATGCGGTAATCGCGGCAGTTGCGGTTTTTTTCACCGCAACTGCCGTGATCAGCGAAAACCGCTGATGTGAAAGCAGCCTAAAGAGCCTTTCACACTTGCGTTTTTTCCTGATCTTTACAGGATTCATTTTTTTGCCCGTTCACTTTAATGATTTCAGGTAGAATCTTGTTGCTTCATGTTTTCTCCTGAAATCATTAAAGTGAATGGGCAAAAAAATGAATCCTGCAAGAATCAGGTTTTTTCCTGATCTTCCAGATACAACGGCCATACGATATCGGGCGGTTGAAGAGCATGCTCATTCAACCCCGATATCGTTTTGGCATCGTTCCAGCATCGCATTGTACGTTCAAACCGTACAACGCGCACACGATATCGGGTCCAACTCCCGAACCACTTGACTTTTTGTTGGAGTTGGATCGGAGTTGGACGCCGATATCGCGGCGTGTAAACCCACCATAAGGCTGGTTTCACACTGCAGTTTTTTTCCTGGTCAGGTTCCATCCAGTTTGTGTGCCAAAACCAGTAGTGTCTCCAAAACTCAGAACAGGTGTCAATCTCTCAGTTATAGTTTTTCTCTGCAAGTTCCTCTCCTGGTTTTGGTACTCAAACACTGATGAACAATGATCAGTGAAAAACTGCAGTGTGAAGGGGGCCTAAGTAGCAAGTATTTGTGAAGTGTAAAGGAAATGATACATGGGTTTTTAATTAGTGTAGAAATCTAAAATTGAAAATTGTGACTTGCAGTTGTATTCAGCCCCTGAGTGATTACTTTGTAAGGCCACCGTTCACTGCAATTACTACTGTAAAGGTACCGTCACACGTGGCAATTTTGCTAGGCAATTTCACTGGCAATTTGCTGGTTGCAGTGAAATCATGGACACATTGTTCCATTTGTACACAGCCACAAAATAGAATAATGTGTCCATGATTTCACTGAAACCAGCAAATTGACAGTGAAATTGCCTAGCAATATTGCCGCATGTGACGGTACCTTTAAGTTACCATTACACACAGAGATATATTGGTTGCAATTCACTGGTTGTAGTGAAATCATGGACACATTGTTCCATTTTATTGCCGTGTACAAATGGAACAATGTGTCCATGATTTCACTGCAACCAGTGAGTTGCAACCAATATATCTCTGTGTGTAACGGTACCTTTAGTCTTTTGGGGTATACGACTACTAGCTTTACTCCTCTAGAGGCTGACATTTTTGAACATTCTTCTTTGCAAAATAGCTCTAGTTCAGAGAGATTGAATGGAGGCGTCTGTGATCAGCAGTTTTCAAGTCTTGTCACAGATTCTCAATAGCATTTAGGACTGGGCCATTCACAAACATGAATATGCCTTGATCTAAACAATTCTGGCTGAAGAAAAGCCTCCCCACAGCTTGATGCTCCCACCACCATATTTGTTTTCAGGGTGATATGCATTGTTAGTTTTGTGCCACACATGGCGTTTTGCATTTAGGCCAAAATGTCCTTCTCGCACATGTCATGGAGGGGGCTCAGTTAGGGTTATGCATGCTTTTTCAATGCACTGTATACACACACACACACACACACACACACACACACACACACACACACACACACACACACACACACACACACACACGTACACCTACACACCTATTTAGATCCCTTACTTAAAGTGAACCTGTTACCCCTTTTGTGCATTATAACCTGTATCCAGCACCTTAAACATATTGTAATTGGGGTTCTGGTAACCCCTTTATACCCCCAGACTGGCCCCTCTTTACCTCAGAAACTTTGAATGTGTTCCGCACCATATAGTAATTAGCTCTATAAGGTCAGGTGGGATGTGGCTCACTTCAGTCTGAGACACTTCTGTGCCTGTAAAACCCGCCCCGTCACCTGTAATATGCCACCCCTCCTGTGTATGTATGGAAGCCGTGACGGCATTTGCGCCTGCGCAGTGGGGCGGGTCCCTGTGCTCTCTTGAAGCCGCAGTGACTAATGTCTCGTGAGACTTTGTGCGGCTCCACTTTGTGCGGCTCCAATAGAACACGGGTGACAGGTTCACTTTAAGGCCTAACCCTTATTTTAACTTTTATTTCATAAATCAATAGTTCACATGAAAATAAACAACTTTGCAATATATCTTATCAGACCAATTTGTTTCTTTCTTTGCCAGAATTGATCAGTCATTCTCAAAATTCTCAATTCTGAGGTGCAGATAGTTGTTATTGATGAGATTCTATGAAGACAGGTGGAAGTAGGGTCTACAGACAGAGGGAGGAGCTACAGATGGAGGGAGGGGCTAGATACAGAGCTCCACCCCCTCCTCACTCCTCTATCTACATAGAATCTCCTCAGTAACAGCTGCCATCTCCTATCTCAGTAATGGGAAAGTCTTCACTGAATACAGATTTTACTTCAGAATTGAGAATGTTCATGACTGACCGAAAAAGAAGCAGCTTTGTCTGATAAGAAGTATTACAAAGTTATTTACTTTCATGTGAACTATTGAATTAGGGAATAAAAATGATGATAAAACGACAGTAATGGTACCTTTACACGCCGCGACGGCAGGCTGGATACATCCCGCTACAGGCTACAAATGTAGCTTGTAGCGCCAATGTAGCCCGTCGTAGCGGCGTCTGAAGACGTGACGCTACAGCCGGCAACAGATACATCTGTTTCCTAGCTCTGCTCGAAAACTGATGGCTACAACGCCGATGGTAGCGAGCTGTATCGGCGTGTAAAGAGGCAACGGAAGGGAACTTGGGACAGCCTGCGATGTAGCTGCAATGTAGCTAAGGCGTGACCCTGGCTCCGTGTTACCGCGCCCCATGTGCGATCATTGGTGGAAGCTGCTGCATGACGATTGGTAGTCGCTGCATAGGGAGGCATATTTAAAGGAGCCGACGAGTCACACTACAGAATTGCTCGAGCGTGCTGTATTACTCAGCCTCCTGCGTTGCCTGCCCAATCAGGATGTTATTGCTTCGTCCTATCAGCGTACGGACGGCTCTTAATCCACAATTGTAGCACGCCTATGTGCTGGCCCTGCTGCACCAGGTACGCCCATAGTAGCTGGTTGTAGCGGTGTGTAAATGAGCTACAGCTGGCTACTTGAGACACCCAGCGATGTAGCTAGCTATAGATGTAGCGTGGCGTAGCGCACCTTGTGGCGGCGTGTAAAGAGGGTGCGTTGACCGTTTGTAACCGTTTGAGCGTGCTCGTGCACGTGAAGTAGCGGGATGTATCCAGCCTGCCGTCGCGGCGTGTAAAGGTACCTTAAGGGCCCCTTTACACACGGCTACATTTGTAGCTTGTCACCAGGTAACTTACTGGTTGCAGTGAAATCATGGATACATGATTCCATTTGTACACAGCAACAAGATAGAACCATGTATCCATGATTTCACTGCAACCAGTAAGTTACCTGGTGACAAGCTACAAATGTAGCCGTGTGTAAAGGTACCCTAAGGGATTATCCCTGGAGACATTTCTGCCATAACTGTCTGATACATGCGGGTTCCACCTCTGTGAGTCGCACCTGTCTTCAGGATTTGGGATCTGGATCCCTCATCTCAGTCCTGTGTGAAGGGGGTGGTTTCTCTCCCCATTCTTTCCTATAGGAGTTGCCTTTTGTATTCAGAAAGACCATAATAGTGAGTGTAGAGTGGATTCACATGTTCATCCAGCCCTCCTCTCACCGGTAGTCAGATATACTATACCACCCCTTTATAGTCTTCTTGGTAGCACAGCCTTCTTAATGCATTATCCCCTTGTTAATCTACCATGCATGTGCCCTTGTTCTGGGTTTTGGCATGCACCCCATCTACAGTCCACACTATCTCAATTCTTTGCTGTTTTGATTGATATCAGTATTCTTATTTTTGTATTTTTCACTGTTTCTTTTTTCTGTAACGGATTGATCCCTTTTCCTTTGTATAATTTACACTATGCTATTATTTTATGTGCCCAATTTTCTGTAACTAATGCATCAGAGTTGCAGAATGCTATTTAATGCAGAAAGCGAGACTCCAGTTTGTATGAAACTGCTATTCCCAGCATGGCTGCTGCAGGCTGTCGGGGCATGATGGGAGTTGTAGTTCCCCAACAGCTTGAGTGCTGCAGGTTGCTGACCTTTCCCTTCCCCACCCTTTATTAAACCCTTCAAGCTTTCTGAGATAGAGGTATTATAGATCTCCCTGACGTTGCTCATTTTTAGGTCTCGGCATTGCTTTTGACAAGCGCAGTGATCCTCACATGACGACTCTTTGGGGTAAAGTTCTGTCCTGTCTTTTCTGATGGTTCCTAATTTTTCTCTCATTTTCCCTTCTTCTCTCCTGCCCTTCTATCCCCCTTTTGCTCCTTCCTGCTCCCGACTTCCCAGGTCGGTTTTTTGATGAGAATGAGTCCCCCGTAGATGCTCAACATGGTTCTAAAGTGGCAGATTATAACGGGGATGATGGTAACGTGGGTGAGTACGAGGCAGACAAGCAGGCAGAGCTGGCCTACAATGAGGAAGAGGATGGTGATGGGGGAGAAGAAGACGTACAAGGTGAGCGTGGGCTCTGCCTGCGTCAAATTATCCCCATGTTCTAAACAATCCAGCTCCGGATTATCCAGGTCACATGACTCCCGGCACAAGCGAGTCTGCTATTTATAACCCATTCACAGCTATGGCTTTCAATACATTTATTGCTGGAGACATTGGATGACTGTGGTGTTTTGTGCTTCATTCTGCATGCCCAATTTCTGTGCATGAATTCTCCACTAGCGGCTGCCTAGGTGTTGTACCTTGTCAGGTGTGACGCTCTGCACATTTAGCATTAGACTGCATGTTTCTCCTCCATTTCTGTCTTCTTGCTAATCTATGTATGTTGCATTTTGCTCACCGGCATCAGTCATGTGTGGTTTGTGGTGTTGCAGCCATGTCATCTTTCTCTGCATTCATTAGAAGCAGCATGACGTATCTGCCGTTGGAGCTAATTGTGTCACTTAGTGTCGCCCATGCTTCCTGTGATGCCAATTTTCCACTGTTCCAGAGAGAATGTACATGATAATTAGAAAGAAGGCTTTTCTTAATGTTTGTCACTAATGATGACTTTTTGCATTAGCTCTGGGTTTGGATGGGTTTATACTGAGCAATCATGATCCGTATATTGTTTTATCATCAAATTTAGTTTATGGGCACTCCTGGGAGGGAAGTTTTTTTTCTTTAATAGCACAGAAAAGGTGGCCTTACCCTTAAGGGCATTTTCCAAGAATAAGTTTTATTTGTTTTTGTTAGGTTGAAATAATAAAGAGCTGCTATTCATCCTCCTCTGCTCCAGCACTACCACTGGTGCCGCTGCTCTGGTCTTTGTTGACAGACTGCAGCAGTAAACTCACATCTGCTGTACAGCGCACATCACTGCTGCAGACCATCACTTGGCTCAGCAATAGTGATGAGTGAGTGTAATCGTTACTATTCGCACGAATAGTACAGTATTCATGATAATTGTTACTCGGTGAGTATCGTTGGTGCTCGTGAGTGATGTGTCAATCCTTATCGATCTGACACCAATTGCCGGCTCCCTTCAGTAAACTATGGGAGCTGGCACCTCACAGAGAAGATTGGGGGCACAGCAAGATGTTTAGATCTTAAAATTGTTAAAAAGCCCAGAAAGACTAATTTTATAGCCAGATGTGTGTGGGCTAAGCCTATCACTAATTGACTAACATTAGACTCGCTATTCGGACGAATATGCGAGTATTAAAAAGTACTCGTTATGAATATTGAGTGCGAATGTTATGCCAACTACGTTGTCGGAGCCACTGGTATCAGTAAGGGCCGCTACACACTGCGGCATGATCCGGCCTGGTTCTGTCCAGGAGGACCCAGACAGCCGCGGACTGGATCATCACACAGGACTGGGGGGCTTTTATGCCTTCCGGTCCTGTGTGCAGCGCACGCAGCTGCAGCCGCTGACAGGTCTGGACCGCGGCGCCTGCAGTCCTGACTTATCAGCAGCGGGAACTGCGTGCGCTGCACACAGGACCAGAGGGCATAATAGCCCCCCAGTCCTGTGTGATGATCCAGTCCGCGGCTGTCTGGGTCCTCCTGGACAGAACCGGACCGGATCATGCCGCAGTGTGAAGCGGCCCTAAGTGAGCAATAGTCACCACTGAAGCCAACAAAGCCCAGAGCAGCAGTGAAGACGCCATGCTGGAGCAGAGGAGGGTGAATAACTACTCTGTTTTTCAATTCTTATTCTTGGTAAACCCCTTTAAGATAGCTGTTTGTCAATGTCAGTCTCCAGACAGCTATTTCTCCTGACACAATCAAAAGCATGCACCCTTAGCTGAGCAAACCTGGTTCCTCAAACTGGAGGGATTGTGCTTGGGCTGCCTAACGCCTTGGATTTGGTTAGCCCTCATGGTGTAAGAAATATACTTACGTGCTCTAATATGGTCCTAGGCAAGATGGAGGAGGGGAGCTTTCCAATACTCAATTACTAAAAAAACGTTCTGTGAACGATCACAGAAGACCAGAGTAACCTACATCTGAGCATTTAAAGGGAACCCGTCATCTCATTATGCTGCTCAAATCACAGGTCGGGGACTATATGATAAGATGAGTTCAGGGCCGCTCTAAGCTGGCTCTTTCCAGCGTTGCTCAAAGTGATTGACCTGTTTCTCCTGTGGCAATGAACTTGTCAATCTCCTGCAGAGCAGCAGGGAGAGCCGGCTTGGGGCATGCAGGACTAGTCTCACCTCTCGTTATGGTCCCCAGACAGATCTTTAAATGATAATTTTTCTGAAATGTCGGAGCATCTCGGAGAAAATCCTGCAGCCAGGATCTAATTCATGTGGTCTGGGCACCTTGAGTCAGATGACAGATTCTCTTTAACCAAATCTAATTTATCCCGCAGCCTTTGCTCTTTGTTTTATTGTGCATACATTTAGCCTTTTTTACAATATGGTCAAAGGTCTGTGCAGCATATAAAATTGTGCAATATAAAATCATCTTAAAAATGAATCAATATGGTTTTTGGACGTTGAGGACTAGGTCCCCTATAAAGTGCTACCATATTCCCCTCTGATTGTAGATTGACCCGTGTGAAATATATTCTGTACTAGGCCTTGGGTTAGGTGCACATTCAAGTAAAGGAAGGCATGATATAGCTGTTCCTAGTGATAAATCATGTGTTCAGTGCAGGCTGATGTGTGTTAGGTGTTTAGTTTATCATATTCCAGGTATGTGGAGAATATAATAGATTTTGGATCTCCGATTTATTGAACAGTTATCAGTCCAAGTTGACTTTTAGTCTCACGCATATTGAGAAAGAATGGAACAATATGCATGAAATTAAAGAGCAGACACAGATCCTCTAAGGCCAAAGTCACATCATTGTATTGCAGTCCGTACTGGCCCTAGATACAGGGATTTCTATGAGGTCGTCAAGTTCAGGTTCGGAGACTCACAATTAGACTATTCATTGCAGCCAGACTATGACCCATAATGCACTGAACTGATGTGCTTTAGTCAAGGGTTTCTCTACTCCAGGCTTTAAGTAGCCTCAACAATTCACGATTTGAGGAAAATACATAGAACAATTCTAAATTGGCAATTCGTGATTTACTGATTATTATTATATTTAATATTAAGTAGGGTCAGACAGTGCAATCTCAGCACAGAAGAAGCCGTGTCCACCTGTGCCCGCCTATTGGCCATCACAGTAGGCAGAGGTTCAGCTGCACCATCTAGCTCTGCCCTTAGGATATTGACACCACCACCTGATGGGAGGAACTTAGAGGTTTTCCACCATTATTGTGACCCATTTATTTTCTTCTAACTATTCCTAACAAACACTTTCCCAATATACTTCTGCTACCTACCTTGATCCTGTAAGCTTATCTCTCTGAGGCTCATAAATACGTTTGTTATTCTAGCTTTGATTCTTCCTGTCTGGAGACTGGAATCGGACCAACTGAGCGAGCAAGGCATGTTACTGGTGGGGGCTGAGAGTAGAGCGAAGTGTGATTTGGGCATGTGTGCCCTGACTGCAGTCACTCACTTAGAGGCAGCCCCGCCCCCACCAGTGACGTGCCCTGCTCAGTTGGTCTGATTCTGGTCTCCAGATCAAAAAGATCAAAGCTGCAATAACAATAAAGGTATTTACGAGCCTCTGAGAGATATAAACTTACAGGAGCATGGCATGTAGCATACGTGTATTGGGAAAATGTTACTTAGGAATAGCCAGGGAAAAAGAATTGGGTTCAGATTAGTAGTGGAAAACCTCTTTAAGGGCTGGAAAGCAGAAAAACAAATAAGTAGTGAATTTGGGTATCCCTGTAGTATAATTAACTTTAATGTGACTGATAAACATGAGGGGTATAAAGGGAAAATCTGCTCATTCTTAGGCCAGAATTGCATGCTCAGTATTTGATCAGTATTATACCTCAGTATTTGTAGCCAAAACCAGGAGTGGGGGATAAATACAGAAGTGGTGACCTGTTTCTATTATACTTTCCCTCTGATTGTTCCACTCCTGATTTTGGCTGCAAATACTGCGGTAAAAAACTCACCAAATATTGCACATGTGAACATGGCCTTAGCTCCAGTCATGTCCCAAATGGTGCACAAAGGCCAGGTTTAGAGTATTAGGAGTAGGCAATAACATGAGCTTTCTCTTCTTATATAATCTAGCTATGAAGAGTTCCTTTCATCTCATCAGAAAATGGATAGAGCAATAATGTGAGAGCATACATTGTTCTCCGGCACCACAACCAAAGACAAAGATTTTACTTAAGTAAAAAATAAAGGCTTAGTTAGGCTGGTTTCACACTGGGATTTTTTGCCATCTGTGTGTATCCAGCTTAAACTAGATGCACTGGCATCAGATTTTGGCTCCATTGACTTTCAATGGGGCCGGAAGAACCTATGGGTGCATCCAGTTCTTCCTGTTTGCCCCTCATGCTGGTGTCACAGGTTTTTTCACGGAGACCAAAACTGCATTTTGTTGCGATTTTGGTCCCGTGACAAAACCTGAAAGCACCCGGATTTGGGGCACTTGAGGTTGATTTAAAATAAGGCTCTATGTAACCCAGATCCAGCAGACTACGGATCCCTGTGGATCCAGACGCCGGATCTGGGTTTTGGAATTGCACATGCCTAGAACGCAGTTCTAATGACACACCCACTAGGGGGCGTGTCATTTGTCCCTGGATCCGGTGGAAACAGGTACACAGCTGGAAGCAACTGTCTGCTCCCGCACTTTTATCATCACTGAGTTAGGCCCCTTTTACATTAGCGTTTTCGCTGATTTGCGGCAGATCCGGCAGATTTACCGCATCTGCCGCCTAATGGCCAACTTGCGGTACACTTGTGACAAGCCCCCGTTCATTCTCTATGATCCGACAGTTGCGGACGTGCAAAATAACCGCAGCTGAATGTGTTTTTGTGCGGCAGGATTTGCCGGTTCTCGGCAAAACCTCAAATGCCGCATTTGCTGCAAGCCCCATTGAGAATGAATGGAGGCTTGCCGCAAGTGTACCGAAAGTTGGCTGTTAGGCAGCAGATGCGGTATTTCTGCCGGATCCGGACATAAACGCTGATGTGAAAGGGGCCTTACACCGGTGCATCAGCTTTTACAATTCCGGGGGGATGCATCCCGCGGATTTAAAAAACCCCAAGTGTGAACCCAGCCTCACTGGTGTAAAATACGTGAGAGAGCCCCCTTTTGAAAAGTTTATTTAATGAAATAATGCCTTTTCAAAATGTGGACCATCTGTCTATAAAATCATGTAAGGCCTGGTTCAGAGTAGCATTTCATGGACCGTAATGCCCATATAGACCATGGATCAGACCGGGCATTACAGTCCATATGCTAAGAAATACAACCATCTGTACCTAGTGGTAGCATTAGATGCCAACCATTACTGCAGTCATTATGAGATTGGTGTCACGTAGGGCCCTTTCACATCAGCGGTATTTTCAAATCGCGGCAGACGCGGTGAAAAAACCGCATCTGCCGCGATTACTGCATAACCGCGACACTTGCGGCACACTTGCGGCAAGCCCCATGCAATGTCTATGGGGCTTGCGGTAAGGGTGCGGCAAGTGCGGTTTCGGCACTTGCCGCAGGTGCGGCCGCGGAAAAAAACGCTGCTTGCAGCGTTTTTTTCCGCGGCCGCACCTGCGGCAAGTGCCGAAACCGCACTTGCCGCACCTGCCGCACCCTTACCGCAAGCCCCATAGACATTGCATGGGGCTTGCCGCAAGTGTGCCGCAAGTGTCGCGGTTATGCGGTAATCGCGGCAGATGCGGTTTTTTCACCGCATCTGCCGCGATTAGAAAATTCCGCTGATGTGAAAGGGCCCTAAGAGAAAGTTTTTTTTGTTTTTCTTCCCACTTTGTCCCATGAGGAGTTTCCTCTGCAGGGACATGTGATCTGGTGGTCTCTTGTTAGCGTATAAAATGTCCTAGTGACTATAAGCATGGAGATCCAGTACTGTTACTTCCCTGCTTAGGCTAGGTTCACACTGCTTTCCTTTTTCTTCCGGAGTTTTTGGAGTGAAAACTTTTAAAAACCAAGAGTTTTGGTTGTAGAGTTGGAGACTTTCTGCTCCGAAACTCCTGAGAAGACCTGTGTGTCCTCTGCATGCCGCTCACTGACCCCACAGATTGCCCTATAGGTCTGATACAGTAGTGTTCGCTTTCTCTTTTTTGCATGTGAGTTTGCATTTTTAACATGTTAACACTTGTCATTTTATTTGGGGGGAAGTAACCATTTCTTTTTTTTTTTTTTTACTTTACTTAGATGATGAAAACGATGGACAAGTGGATGCAGCTGAATACAGAAAAGATCATTTTGGTGAGACCCTGTAACCTGTGGCCTGGATAAACGGAAGAATGGAATCAAACGTGCCAAGTGCTGGGGTCTTTCTCTAGTCTATGATTTGTACTGTAAGAGGAGGCTTAAAGACCAGGAGCAGATGACGTTCATTCTGGTGCCGGGAGGATCAGACCTGCTCTATAGTTACTTGCCTCTTTCTTTATTGTTCGGGGCATTACGCAGTTGTAGTTGGGTCTACTCCTACAAAGACCATCACAGTCCACTTGTGGCTGTAGAAGTTGAGCTTCCTTATTGATTTGACTTTAATATTCTTTTTTTTTTTCTTCCCCTCCTTGGGCTGTAAATAAGAACTTTTTGCTGGAAATTTTATTCTGGATTGAGCACGAGTAAGTTCTTAAACGAAATCCCTGGACGCCGACGTCTGTCCTGTACATATTATCTTCCTGGGAACGTCCAATGTAGAGGATCCGCTGCGCACATGATCACGTGGTCGGACACGTTAGGAGTTTTACTCTCCCAGTACAATTGTGACCTAGGGATTCTGACCTTCTGATGCAAACCCCCCACATCATGGGACGTCTGTGACCGGCACTGTGTGAATTGAAGGGCCGCGTCTTAGGACATTTTTCTGAAGCAGCGTCCAATCTTCCTAGTGTAAGCAGTGCAGCCAAGTAAAAGATTCTCTGCAAATATATTTATATAATATTTGTATTTTGTATGTAAGATGTGTATATAGACTCATGCACTGTACCATGTAACGCGTATGATCAAGCAGGAGATCCTGCACCTTTAAGACGAGTTCATATCCGTCCTCACGGTCTGTATATCATTAGGTGTCATTAGGGGTCCGAGAGATTGCTGTTGGCTGATTCATCACAAATACCCCTTATAGACTGCCATGTTTCCTCTGTGGGGGTTTTCAGCATTGGGACGTAGATCAATGTGCTCGTATAGTAAAGCGGGCATTATTTGTATTCACTCTAGGGATCGTATGGCACAAGCAGTTGGGTAACTTTTTATTTTTTAGAGGACGTCACATACAGCCTTAATTAACTCCAGTGAATAGGGAAGGACATAGCAATCTAATCCTGATGAAGGGATCAAACCGCTAACACTATTCTGCACCTCCTAGTAGAAATAGACCTCTAGTTCTGGAGTCCTGTGCCCAGCTTTGCTCTGCTCGCATCTGTAATATAGACTGGCACTCACCGCCCATGTAAAGACTTTATCTGAATGGCATTCTCTTTCCTGTGCTAGTTTTCTCCATATTGAGAATTGGATTCCAGTGATTGGGAAAATGAAGACATTATCGTTTGGGGAAGGTTTTCTTTCTTATGTAAACCCTAAGAAAAGTCCAAGCTCTATGCGTATTTATTGGTTTTCTGTGGATCTGGCACTAGTGCTCAGTGGCGCCATCTACTGGGCTCAACTGTCTAGTGTTATTTTAGGATTTTTGAATATTCGTTCTCCCAATTAATTAATTGGTTTGCCAAAAATGGACAGATATAACACCGGTACGGCAAACATGTCCCACATCATTATGTTCCATCACAAGGACAATTTTATTTGTGCAAAGAATGAAGGAGGGACTAAAGGACTCATCTGCCTTGTTTCCCAGATCCTTTTATCTCAATTGTAAGACTGTATGTCATGTGCTGTTTCTAGGCTGAGCGACAAGGAGTAAAACCCCCACTATAATTAGTGTAGGGGGGATGTCATTTGGTTTCATTGGCAAAGTATTACTGCGAAAAGTGGCAGAAAAACTGGGTAGCATCCCAAGGCAAAGCTGAAATAGCAGTGTTTTAGTTTCCAGACGTCGATCTTAACAATAAGATGTTGCATTTATCTTTGTCATTTTTGTGGACTCAAATGTGAACAGACAAGACCCGTTTCTATTGCTATTGCACAGCTTTTATTGTCCCTGGCAATACCCTTCTGACATACATGTTTCTTCTGTTAATTTTACAATTGAAGAAGATTTGGTATTGGTTGTGTTAACATTTGTATGTTTTTGTGTATGATCTGGCCACGTGCCATAGACTGCATTGGTGCTGTCTACAACTTGCCCTAAAACCTGTGTCCTTGTCCTACAGTGTGGGAGAGCAACCTGTGTGGGACGTTCTTAATAAAGGTAGTAAAAAGAATTTTTTTTTTTTTTTGGGTGTGTACGTTATTCCAGTGCTCTTACTGGATAAATTCTATCGCTTTACATTAAAGTAGACTGAAATGGCTTTGACTGAGAAATGGAGAGTGACCAAGACCCTCTTGTCCCCCAATACACAGATCAGCCTTCAATAATAAAGCGGACTATATTCTTCTTCACTAACCTCTCATGACACTCGTCAACCAAATGAAGCATCTCTTTGGGGCTTCACAGCATCTTGTCCCTGGTCTGGCTGCAGATCTCAGACCTGAACTATCGGCATTATCAGCAGGGCCGGCTCCAGGTTTTTGTGGGCCCTGGGCGAAACAGTCTTAGTGGGCCCCTTTAAAGTGGCCGTCACACGCTACGATATCTTGAAAGATATCGCGTGAACGATGTCTCTGCGTGTGACGGCAAGATACGACGAGCAAGAATTGTTCAAATCGCAAAATCGTGATCTGAGCTCCGGAGCTCACATCTTGCGATGAACGATTTAACAAACAGCTTCATCGTGGTGTATAACACCACGATGAACGATCTCCCAGCGGCAGAGCCTATGCTGGGAGATGGTAACTATGGTAAACGTCGGGTTACTAAGCGACGCGCGGCCCTAGTAACCCGATGTGTACCATAGTTACCAGCGATCTCGCTGGTCCACATCGCTGGTGAGTCTGTCTGTGTGACATCTCACCAGCGATGTGAACGATATCGTTAGCGATCACGCGTGCACGTGATCGCTAACAATATCGCTAGCGATATGGAAGCGTGTGACGGCCGCTTAACACATACCACGATTCATGAATCTAACATAGAAGCTGTGGGCTGTGTATATAATATAAAGACTCCTGGGTGGGTTTTATATATAATATTAAAGCTGTGCAACGCTGTATATATTTGGAGGCTGGGCCAGCCCAGCACAGCCTCCAACTATATACAACCCAGCACAACTTCCAAATAATACATACAGCCCAGCCTCCAATTTATATATAAGCCTGCACAGCCTCCAAATAAGCCCTGCACAGCCTCCATGTCCTGCACAGCCTCCACAGAGCCCTGCACAGCCTCCACAGAGTCCCCATAGAGCCCTGCACAGCCTCCACAGAGCCCTGCACAGCCTCCATGTCCTGCACAGCCTCCACAGAGCCCTGCACAGCCTCTACAGAGTCCCCATAGAGCCCTGCACAGCCTCCACAGAGCCCTGCACAGCCTTCACAGAGCCCTGCACAGCCTCCACAGAGCCCTGCACAGCCTTCACAGAGCCCTGCACAGCCTCCACAGAGCCCTGCACAGCCTTCACAGAGCCCTGCACAGCCTCCACAGAGCCCTGCACAGCCTCCACAGAGCCCTGCACAGCCTTCACAGAGCCCTGCACAGCCTCCACAGAGCCCTGCACAGCCTCCATAAAGTCCCCACAGAGTCCTGCACAGCCTCCATAGAGTCCCCATAGAGCCCTGCACAGCCTCCACAGAGCCCTGCACAGCCTCCATAGAGTCCCCCATAGAGCCCTGCACAGCCTCCACAGAGCCCTGCACAGCCTCCACAGAGCCCTGCACAGCCTCCACAGAGTCTTGCACAGCCTCCATAGAGTCCTGCACAGCCTCCATAGAGCCCTGCACAGCCTCTAAATACTCCAGCTCTCCCCCTGTGCCTGTCTACCCACTGCTTGCAGGGGGCCCCTGGACACTGTGTTATTTTCTCCTGGCAGGGGGCCCCTATGTAATATGCCCCTGACAAGGGATCTCCTGTGCAATTTGCCCCTGGGGGCCCCTGAGTGCTGTTTCTTCCCCCCACCTCCCCCTCTCTCCCTCCTAACCTGAGCGGCAGCATCTGACTGTAGTGAGCAGCAGCAGATATGCCGCTGCTGCTCAGTGTGGGGGAAAAGAGGGGCAGCACAGAGGTTCACAGGGGGCCTACCTGCTAGACCAGGGCCCGGGTGCTAAAGACTGGCCCTGGACACCCCAGCCCCCAGCCCCCCCTGGATACCCCAGCCCCCAGCCCTAGTCACCTGCAGGCTGGCATCATGATCTTCCTCCTCTTCTGCGTTCCACAGGAAGAAAAAGAAAAGGGGCGGAGCGCGGGTCCCTCTTCTATGCATTCCAAAATGTGGAACGCATAATCAGCTGCCCTGCCTGATGTGATGTGCAGGTCAGATGCGGAAGCTGGCGGCCGGCTTTTCAATGAATGGAAGTCCGCGCCAGAGCCGCCGGTAAGACAAATAACAATACCGGCGGCGCAATGTGGGCGGGCGGAGGCGCGATGTGGGCGGGCGGCGGCGGCGGTGGGCCCCTCAGTCACGGCTGGGCCCCGGCACTTGCCCGGGTACGCCGGGTGCTGACGCCGGCCCTGATTATCAGGGCTGTGGAATCGGAGTCGTTGTCCATTTTGGGTGGAGACCGAGTCGGATTCATGGAAATTGAGGAGTTAGAGGTAAGGCCCCGTTACACGGCACAACATCGTTAATGACCGCTGATACGTCACGGGTTTGGAGACGTTCCAGCGACCTCGTTACGACCTCGTTGCGTGTGACTGGCAAGTTGTAACGATAAATCGTTCTCAACCATGTTCTCAAACCACACTATCTGCGATCGGCCAACCTGCTATATCGTTGTGTGTGACACTGCGATAACGATGTCGTTTACGACTTCGCCCATTCACAGCAATGAGCAGTGATCGTTCGCTGGGTTGCACGAACAATACCTGCTCACTACATTGTTGGTGAGTCGTCCACGATATGTAGACATGTGACATCTCACCAACGATGTCTCAAACGACCGCGCGCCCACGAGATCATTGCTGACATCGTTCCAACGTCATGCCGTGTAGCGGGGCCTTCAAATTTGAATGTTTGGTTTACTGACTTCACAGCCATGGGCATTATGTCATTTGGCTCTCCGCACCCTCTATCTGTCTGGGACCTTCAGCTCTAATATAGATGAAAAAAAAATAAAAAACACCCACTACATGGCTAGATGAACTAACCCTAATTCTTGGCACTCGATGCACGGGAGCTAAAGTATTTTTTCATGTATGACTAGCTGGAAAAGATTTTATGTACGTAATAATGCAGCCATCCTATTCAATGCGTTTCCATTACCATGGATGACCTGCGGATGTATTTGGTTATCCATATAACCACAAACTAAAATCTTAGTATGAGGAATTGAAACTTCTATGACCAATGTTTCATAACTAAACTGACCTGTGCTGGCATCAAATGAGCCAAATGTATAAACAATGGGGCCCAAAGGTTTAAATTTACGCCTGCTGTGAGCGGGCATGAATATTTGCCACATATGGCACCAATATTGGCATTATTGCATAATACGTTTGTCGGAGCGATGGTAGCTGCTCACCATGTGCACTTTACAAAGTTGGCAACAGAGGAAAAAGTTGCACCAAATTTTTAAGACCTTTTTTATTTTTTTACCAGAGAACTGGTGCAAAGTGAATGTAAAGTTAGCGAAAAAGTTTTTCTTTTTTATAATAATAATAATATTTATTCATTTATATAACGCTATTAATTTCATAGCACTTTACAAACATACATTTGCAACACTGTCGCCATTGGAGCTCACAATCTAAACATCCTATCAGTATGTCATTCAAATGCTGGAGGAAACCGGAGTGCCAGGAGGAAACCCACGCAAACACGGGGAGAAAATACAAACTCAATGCAGATGTTATCCTTGGTGGGAATTGAACCCAGGACCTCAGCGCTGTAAGTCTGCACTGCTAACCACTGAGCCGCCATTATAAAGTGATTAGACTTTATTTGCATGAAATAAATTTACAAAGTTAAAGGTTTTTTTTTACCTAAAAAGAGGCCTTGATTTTTTTCAAAGCTTTTATGCCAGTATTATGGTATAAAAAGATATATAAAGTCTTTTTCACCCAGCTCTGACAAAGTGGTTGAAGCTGGGACGGAGGTGTGGTGACCACCCTTCAAATTCAAGATGAACAGCATTGTTTCCTAAGCCACAAATCTTACTCCAGCAGGGACCATAGTCAGATTTGTGGCGAGGTGCACACAAGTTATCCGGTGCTTCTGATTTATAAAAACAATGCTTCATGAATTGGGAGCATACAACGTCATACATCACCTCATCAAGACTGGTGTGAACACCACCACTGTTGATGAATCGAGGTTAAAATGTATCGCTCGTTCACAGTATAGGGCAGTGATGGCGAACCTTTCTGAGGCCGAGTGCCCAAACTGCAACCTAAAACAAAATTATTTATGGCGAAGTGCAACACGATAATATAACCTAAATTACAGCAGGAGTGGTAATCACAAGCGCTGCACAGGGGGGAGAGCCAGCAGATGCTAACTCTCTTCCCTGTACAGGGCTTGTAGTCCTGAAACATTGATGATCAATTCAATTATTTTAACAATTAATTGATTTTAAATTTACCTTTGCAGTGTTCTCTTCGGCAGTGGTCAGACAGCTCATGTGTACTGCACATTGAAGCTGAGCTGCTCCCATTGCCCTTTCTAGAAACAGCAGGTGGACTGATCTGTATGGAAAAAATGCAGAATATTAGACAGATAGATTTTATCATGGAATGCAAGCAGATTTCATACTGAAATCCTGGTCCTCATCTTGTAGTAATATCTCCATCCTGACCCTCTCCTTGTAGTAATATCTCCATCCTGACCCTCTCCTTGTAGCTATGTGCTCCATCCTGACCCTCTCCTTGTAGCTATGTGCTCCATCCTCACCCTCTCCTTGTAGTAGTGTTTCCCATCCTGACCTTCCCCTTGTAGTTATGTGCTCCATCTTGTCCTTCCCCTTCTAGCTATGTGCTCCATCCTGACCCTCTCCTTCTAGTTACGGGCTCCATCCTGATCCTCTTTGTAGTAATTTACTCCATCCTGACTCTCTTCTTGTAGTAATGTGCTCCATTCTGATCGTCTCCTTCTAGTAATGTGTCCTATCCTGACCCTCTCATTCTAGTAATGTGTCCCATCCTGACCCTCTCCTTGTAGTTATGTGCTCCATCCTGACCCCATCCTTCTAGCTATGTTCTCCATCCTGATCCTCTCCTTCTAGCTTTTTGCTCCATTCTGATCGTCTCCTAGCTATATGATCCATCCTTACCCTCTCCTTGCAGTTGTGATCCATCCTGACCCTCTCCTGGCAGTAATGTTCCTATCCTGACCCCCTTCTTGTAGTAATGTCTTCATCCTTATCCCCTTGTAGTATACCCCATCATTGTCCCCTTCGGTAATGTCCCATCCTTGTCCCCTTGTGGTAATATCCCTATCCTGCCCCATCATGTAGTAATGCCCCATCCTGTTGTAATGCCCTATCCTTGTCCTCTTGCAGCAATATGCCCCATCCTGCAGTAATGCCCTATCCTTCTCCCCTTGTAGTAATATGCTCCATCCGTGTCTCCTTGAACTAATATGCCCCATCCTGCAGTAATGTGTCTCATCCTTGTCCACTTGCCATTAATATGCCCCACCCTTATTCCTTTGCAGTAATATGCCCCATCCTGCACTAATGTAGCCTCATCTTTGTCCCGCTGCAGTAATATACCCCGTCCTGCACTAATGTGCCTCATCCTTGTCCCCATGTAGTAATATACCTCATCCAGCAGTAATGTGCCTCATCCTTGTCCCTTGGTATTATTGCACCACCCTTGTCCCCATCACATAGTAATATGCCCCAACTTGCCCCCTGGTAGTATTGACCTATTCTTGCCTCCATCACATAGTAATCCTTCCCCATCACATAATAATATGCCCCATCCTGCACCCATCACATAATAATATGCCGCATCCTGCCCCATCACACAATAATATGCCCTATTAGCCCCATCACATAACAATATGTGCCCCATCACATAATATGCCCCATCCTTTCCCCTGTTATATTGCCCCATCCTGCCTCTTATTATTGCCCCATGCATTCATCCTTCTCTTAGTATTGCCCCATGCATCCTGACTCCTCTTCATATTGCCCCATCCATCCATCCTCCTCTTAGTATTGCCCCATCCATCCATCCTCCTCTTAGTATTGCCCCATCCATCCATCCTCCTCTTAGTATTGCCCCATCCATCCTCCTCCTCTTATAGTATTTTGTTTTCCCATCCATCCATCCTCTTGGTATTGCCCCATCCATCCATCCCCTCCTAGTATTGCCTCATCCATCCATTCCTCCTAGTATTGCCCCATCATCCACCATCCTCCTAGTATTGGCCCATCCTGGCTGCTGGTAAAAAAAAAAAAGTCATACTCACATCTTCTGTTGTCTTCCGCGCTGAGGGCGGTCACGTGATGCCGGGCGCGTCACATGACCGCTGTCACATGACGCAGGGCGGGTCTAGGAGAGAGGAGAAATGTCTCCTCTGATCCGACACACCTTTGAACTACCGGCGGCGCGTGACACGCCGGTAGATCAAAGCGGCAGTGTAGTGGCGAGGCCACGTGCCAGCCGAGACAGCTCTGGATGCCATAGGTTCGCCATCACTCGTATAGGGGATTAGTGATCGCTGAGGGTAATGAGAATGGGGGAGACCTGTGTTCCCGTTTTGAATGGATAGTGATGATGATAATAGCACTCCACCATCTCTGTCAGTCCTACAGTCTTTAAATTGAGCATAAAGGGGTTTTCTCAGAAACAAAATTCATTTCAAAGTTAATTTTAATCAATAGATCTTGGAATAGAAGTAACCACAATTGGATGTGTATAAAAAAAATAAATAAAAAATATAAAAATTAAAAAAAAAAAAAAGGTTCGAGATAATCTCATATGTGTCCCTGCTATGTACTTTGTAGTGGTCGTGTGACCGTACAGGGTCATGGTCTGATCATACCATATCTCCTGTGCTGAGATAATTTTATATATGTTTCCCTGCTATATACTGTGTAATGGATGTGTCTGACCATACAGGGACATCGGTTTGATTATACCACATCTCCTGGGCAGGGGAAATGGGAAAGAGTATACAGACATTACAGCACGGGATCACAGCTGATTTTTTTTTTTGTGATGTAAAACATTTTGCTGCCTGTTTGGTAAAATATTTTAACTCCAAGAATTATTTGTAATCCTGTGCTGTAATATCTATATACTATTTTGTAATTAAAGAGATGACTGGCATCATCTTTATGTGAAGGTGCTAGAAGAAAAAAACATGTAAATTAAAGAATATATCTGCTGCAACACTACACATTATAAGATATGTGAAATAGCACTGCTATTCATTGTTAGCCATTTTGCTATCTGCACAGCTAATTCAGATATAAGGAAAGTGACGTGGCAAAAACTGCTTGAGAATATAAGGAAACTTGATAAAACTTAGCTTTAGCAATGGCCACTGCGAAAGTACCCGAGAACTGCACCAAGATGTATCTCATCTTATCTGGTCCTAACCGGATGTTATTTTTGCCATGTCACTTTCCTTATATTTGTATTAGCTGTGCAGATAGGTCTGCTATTCATTGTTAGCCATTTTGCTATTTCACATATTTTATAATGTGTAGTGTATACTCTTTTGTGGCCTTCCCGACTCCGGAGATGTGGTATGATCAGACCATGCCCCTGTACGGTCAGACACATCTATTAGGCTGGGTTCACATTTGGGGATCCGCAATGTGACCGCAGCGGCTGCGAGCTCCTATCTTTATAATGGGAGCGCACGGTGCTGTGCTTGACAGCGCATGACCGTGCGCACCCATTCACTCCCATATGTGATCTGTGCGCAGGTACTGTTCTGGGAAAAGGGTCGCGTTCCCCATTTATTTCCATTATAATCAGTACTTGATTTGGCCATCACCCCAACTTGTGAGCACCCGACTATGGTGGTGCTCACTCATCACACACTATTAGGCCACGTGCCCATCTTGAGTATTTGGTGTGTTGTTTACCTCAGGATTTGTAAGGCCATGTGTTCATGTTGAATATTTGGTCCTTATTTTAGCTCAAGATTTGTAAGGTTACATACTCATATTAAGCATTTGGTCCTTATTTTACTTCAGGATTTGTAAGACCACCTACACTTGTTCTGTATTTGGTGAGTTTTAAGGCCACGTCACACGCTAGGATATAGGTAAACGATATTGTTGAAACGTCACGGATGTTAGTGCGTCGTTGTGTGTAAACGAACGATATAGGAAGGAAAAATCGTTAGACGGTCATCAAAAATTTGAGATCCTGACCTCAAATCTATCGTTTGTCGTTCAATTAACGTTCTGGGAAGCCGCAACATTGTTCAGTGTGAACCTTTTTGAACGGTGTTGTTCATATTTCTCCTATTCCAGCCGCTTTTTAGCATCGTTCAAATCGTTCTTCTCAAAATAGCTGGAGCGTTACCAAAGTTAAGATCATTAATTGATATCCTTGTGTGTGACAATGCACTACCGATGTCGGAAGGATCGCAGTCACGTGACATAGCTAACGATCTCGTTCACCTATATCCTAGCTTGTGAAGTGGCCTTTACCTCAGGATTTGTAGTTAAAACCAGGAATAGAACAATCAGAGGAAAAGTATAATACATCATGTTCCAAATCATTATGCAAATGTTCTTTTTCTCTGATTTTCCTAAATGGTCGGTGCAAATGACAGTCGTGTAATAAAAGTCATCACGAGTTAAGGTACCGTTACACAGATATATTGCTTGCAACTCACTGGTTGCAGTGAAATCATGGACACATTGTTCCATTTTGCTGCCGTGTACAAATGGAACAATGTGTCCATTATTTCACTGCAACCAATGAGTTGCAAGCAATATATCTGTGTGTAACGGTACCTTTAGAGTATACATTGAATTTTATTGATGAAACCTCCCAATGATAATATTATCTTCATAACTTAAAAAAAACTCTAAATGCACTATTCCAAATTATTAGGCGCAGTAGAGTTTCTAAACATTTGATATTTTTGAAAGAACTGAAAATTCTCATTTGTTGAATTTGCCGCATTAGGAGGTCACATTCACTGAAATAAAAAGCTATTTTACTCCAAAACATAGGAACCCTTCTTTGATATCACCTTCACAATTCTTGCATGCATTGAACTTGTGAGTTTCTGGAGAGTTTCTGCTTGTATTTCTTTGCATGATGTCAGAATAGCCTCCCAGAGCTGCTGATTTGATGTGAACTGCCTTCCACCCTCATAGATCTTTTGCTTGATTATACTCCAAAGGTTCTCTATAGGGTTGAGGTCAGGGGAAGATGGTGGCCACACCATGAGTTTATCTCCTTTTATGCCCATAGCAGCCAATGACAAAGAGGTATTCTTTGCAGCATGAGATGATGCATTGTCATGCATGAAGATGATTTTTCTCCTGAAGGCGCATTTTTGCTTTTTGTACCATGGAAGAAAATTCTCAGTCAGAAACTCAATATACTTTGCAGAGGTCATTTTCACACCTTCAGGAACTTTAAGGGCCCCTTTACACGCGGCTACATTCTTGGGTGGCTACAGTAACTTACTGGTTGCAGTGAATCATGAACAAGGTTCTATCTTGTTGCGTGTACAAATGGAATAATCTCTCCATGATTTCACTGCAACCATAAGTTACCTGTAGCCACCCTAGAAATGTAGCCGCGTGTAAAGGGCCCTAAAGGGCCTTCCAGCTGTTTCCATTTCGGCCCAAAACATGACTCTTCCACCTCCTCAGCACTCATCAGTAACAAGACTGTTTGAAAATTAGTCTTCATGTATGTCTGGACCCACTGCAACCATTTCTGCTTGTGAGCACTGTTTAGGGGTGGCCGAATAGTAGGTTTATGCACCACAGCAAGCCTTTGGAGGATCCTACACCTTGAGGTTCGAGGGACTCTAGAGGCACCTGCAGCTTCAAATATCTGTTTGTTGGTTTGTAAGGCCTTTTTAGCAGCTGCTCTCTTAATCCAATGAACTTGCCTGGCAGAAACCTTCCTCATTCTGCCTTTATCGGCACAAACACGTCTGTGCTCAGAATCAGCCACAAATCTCTTCACAGTACGATAATCACGCTTAAGTTTTTGTGAAATATCTAATGTTTTCATTCCTTGGTCAAGGTAGTGCACTATTTGTTGCTTTTTGGCAGCAGAGAGATCCTTTTTCTTTCCCATGTTAGGCTGGCTTCACATCATGGCAGCATCAGGTCCGGGGCTGTCCGGTGTAAACAAGACAGCCCTGGACCCGATTTTGCTGTAATGTAGCCCTATGCGGCCGGATGGAACGGATGACAGCTATGTGCCAGCCAGTTTCCATCTGTCCGGGAGGATCTGAAACAATTCGGATTTTCCCCCTGGACACAAACATTGCTTGCAGCGTTTTTGTGTCCGGGGGAAAATCTGCCCAAATTGGATCCTCCCGGATCCGCGGCAATCCGGCGCTCCCTAACTGACTAGATCCGGGAACTGGACACCGGTGCCTAAAGTTTAGCAGCGAGCGCTGCTAAACTTCAGCACCACCAGTTGTCCCCTGCTGCGTTTCAGGACCGCGGCTAGCAGGGAGCGATCTTGAAATTTCAGCAGCTGTAATTGAGGACTCCGGCTGCAAACCAGACCAGAGGGCATATTTTCCCTCCGGTTCTGTTTGCTAATCGGGTCCGGGGCTGTCTGATGCGAATCGGACAGCCCCGGACCTGATCACACCGTGGTGTGAAAACCCGCCTTAATCAGACCAAACCAAGGAACCTCTTAACTGTAAAGTTTACAAAGTGTGTGATTTTTTTTCGGGATACAGGGGGCTAAAGCCTTAGTACACAGCTTCCCTGAATACAGCATACACGCTGCATTCAGTGGTGCTGTCACTTTTGAAAGCACTAGGAGGGTGACTGGTCCTCTTTCACAGGCCAAGTTAATTGTTAATATAGGACCCCTCTTTGATATCACTTTCACAATTCTTGCATCCATTAAACTTGTGAGTTTTTGGATAGTTACAGCTTGAATTTCTTTGCCGCAGTGTGATGCCGGACTTGGGCTGGATTCACACTGCAGTTTTTTCCTGATCAGGTTCGATCAGGTTTGTGTGTCAAACCAGGAGTGTCTCCAAAACTCAGAACAGGTGTCAATTTTTCAATTAGGCTGGGGTCACATTTGGCCAGCCAATTGTGTTCACCGCATCCAGATCTGGATGCGGTGAACACAATTGGCTTCACACACATTTTTAAGCAAAAATGTGTGCTGAAAACCGCAATCCGGTAACTGGATTGCTCTGGATATGAACAAAGTGTTAAGTGTTTAATAAAACATTACATATGAATATTAGTTGTGTGCAACATGTCTCTAGGGTTTGCCCACCACCCCTAGAGACATGCTGCCCACTCCTGTGGGCATGTCAGGGGTTAATAACCCATTTACAGTAAGCCGGCTATTGTCGGCTTTCTAAAATTTTATCAATGAAGCCGCGGCTTCTGACAGTTGCGCAGATACTGTATGTAATGTATGTATAGTATCTGCCGCTGTCCAGGGTCCTGTAGGCATTTACATTAGACCTATGGGCAGCGCTCCGCCATAGATCTAATGTAAATGCCTACTGGACCTCGGACAGTGGCAGATACTATACGTACATTACGTACAGTATCTGCGCAACTGTCAGGAGCCGCGGCTTCATTGATAAAATTGTACAAAGCCAAAAATAGCCGACTTACTGTAAATGGGTTATTAACCCCTGACATGCCCACAGAAGAGGGCAGCATGTCTCTAGGGGGGGTCCACCCCCCTAGAGACATGCTGTCCACTCACGATGGCATGTCGGGGGTTAACTTAGCTGTTAACCCCATCGCCGCTATTGTTGGCTTTCATTCATTCTCTATTACAAGCCGCCGGCTCCCAGCCTCAGGACCACTATGCTACGCACTTTGCGTTAGCATTTTAAAGTACAGCATCCTCAGAATGCTATACTGTAAAATACTTACGCAAAGTGCCTAGCATAGTGGTCCTGATGCTGGGAGCCGATGGCTTGTAATAAAGAATGAATGAAAGCCGACAATAGCGGCGATGGGGTTAACAGCTAAGTTAACCCCCGACATGCCATCCTGATTGGCCCTGCCCTAGAGACATGCTTTTCATATGCATTCTTATTATTTAACCTTTTGTTCATCCCTGCGGCAGCAGGGATGAACAAAGCATGCGGCTGCCGCAGGCATTCACGTATGCCTTGCGGCAGCCGCATGGGCTCCCGTAAGAGCCCATTATAACAAATCTGCTGCTGCAGGGATACCGCTCCGAAAACTGCAGCCTGCTTGATTTTTCAGGCAGGCTGCAAATCCGGATGCGTTAACCGGATTGCATTACATGCAATCCGGTTGTTATAATGGGCTCCTATGTGCTGTGGTTCCTGATCCGGTTTTGAGCATTTTTAATGCTCAAAACCCGATCAGGATCTGCATAGCCCTGCCGCATGTGTGACCCTAGCCTTCTAGTTTTTCTCTGCAATTTCCTCTCCTGGTTTTGGCACACAAACCTGATAGGCTGGTTTCACACTGTAGTTTTTTCCTTGATCAGGTTCGATCAGGTTTGTGTGCCAAAACCAGGAGAGGAACCTACCGAGAAAAACTATAATTGAAAGATTGACACCTGTTCTGAGTTTTGGAGTCACTCCTGGTTTTGACACACCAACCTGATTGAACCTGATCAGGGAAAAACTGCAGTGTGAAAGCAGCCTTCCTTGATAATTGTGGCCTGCTTAATATTGTGGAACATCCAGTTTTCCTTTTAGGGCGGCTTCACACTGCGGTCAGGTCAGGTCAGGTCCGGTCCAGGGCTGTCAGGTTCATCCCTGACAGCCCCGGACCGGATCAGCACACAGAACTGGAGGGCTAATTTGCCCTCCGGTCCGGTGTGCAGCTGCCGCCGCTGATAGGTCAGGTCCACGGCTAGCTCCCTGACCTATCAGCGGCGGCAGCTGCACACCGGACCGGAGGGCAAATTAGCCCTCCAGTTCTGTGTGCTGATCCATTCCGGGACTGTCAGGTCCATACCTGACAGCCCCGGACAGGACTTCACCACAGTGTGAAGCTGCCCTAACAAATCCACTAAAAGTCAATGGGGAGTTCCGGATACTGAAACAGTTCAAAGTATTCGGTTGGAGCCATATCTTACTACTCGCTTCATCACTAAAACGTATCCTTAACCAAAATATCTACAACATCCAGAATAACCCTAATTGTTGATTTATGTTCATTGCTGCAAACTTAGTCCTACATTCTTGTATCTATCCTTGCATCCAGCCAGTAGTGATTTGATTAGTTGGAGATATAAACTTCCTACAACACTGAACAGCTTTAATTTTTTATCTGTACATCAATTTAATTCAATGCTGTTGTTCACATGGCGCCTTCTAATTTTCCAACACTGGAAAAACATTTGTCCTGGGCATGTGATTGACACACAGGTGCTTGGCTTGTTACAATATATACAAATGTTATCTTGTATTTGTTGTGAAAGCAAATCTGTCAACATGTTTTTGCTATACAATCTGAAGACAGCATGAGGTACGGGTTAACAGACTTTTCAACCATATTTCTCTAATTGCACCATTAATCTGCAATGTTTGTTTTAGCAGTGGAAGGTTATCATTGCTGCGACTAGCTGGCCAATGGGCATTTTTCTGGTACACACCACTCTGTAATTACCAGCTTCTCACTGGCTATAGACTTTGTATACAGAGCCTGGTGTTGATGGGGGGGCTGGGGGCAGCTCTCTCACCTCTGATACATGGCTTCATCTAAAATCCTTGATTATGTCAGAAATGCTGCACCCAGTAACCTAAATGATAGTGTTGGAATCAGGGTTTCTTTGCCTACATAATGCTGCTCTCAGATGAGGTAGAAAAAAAAACTACTGTCAAATTTCCTTTAATCATTCGGTAACACTCACCATGATCATTCTTGTTTAGCCTCTTTCTGATAGCCATTGTTGCACTTAGGGACTATAAGGGTAAGTGCACACTTACCGGCAGGTTTGTCGGCGGCGGCTGGGCGGAACCCGCCAGGAAGCTCTGGCGCCGTCCACCGGCTTCCTGGCGGGTATGTGCGGCTGGAGCCGGGCGGGTGACGGGCGGGAGCCGGCGGTTGCACAGCGGGTTCTCGGTGGCGGGTCTGCTGCGGCTGGAAGCAGCACATGATTCTGCTTGCAGCCGCTGCAGAACCGCCGTTTTATAGAACAAGCTCATTCTTTGCTAACCCGCTGGGAAACCTGCGGGTTAGCAACGGATGAGGCTGTGTAAACCGCCGGAGTGTGCACAGCCTTGGTCGGTTTACATTGGTTTTAATGTTAATCCAAACGCCGGTTTGGATTAACATAAATTTACATAAAACTAATGTAAACAAACCGGCGGTTTACACAGGTAAACCGCCCAAAACCCGGCAAGTGCGCACATAGCCTAAGGGCCCTTTCACATCAGCGTTTTTCGTAATTCGCGGCAGATGCGGTGAAAAAAACGCATCTGCCGCGTTTGCCGCATAACCGTTCCACTTGCGGCACGGTTGCGGTTTTTCCCATAGGAAGTATAGGGGGACATGCGGCAAGTGCGGTTTTGGACTTGCGGCAGGTGCGGCAGCGAAAAAAACCGCGGCTGACCGCGGTTTTTTTCGCTGCCGCACCTGCCGCAAGTGCAAAACCGCACTTGCCGCATCTGCCGCAAGTCCCCCTATACTTCCTATGGGAAAAACCGCAACCGTGCCACAAGTGGAACGGTTATGCGGCAAACGCGGCAGATGCGGTTTTTTCACCGCATCTGCCGCGAATTACGAAAAACGCTGATGTGAAAGCACCCTTAGTGTCCTCAAAAAAAAAGGCAGTTTTACGTTTTTGATCTGTGATGAATATCACACTCACCCATACAAATAAAGGGTGCTAGAAAAAGAATAAATAAAAGGATCGCACACAGGTACCCTAAGAAAATAAAAAGACCCCTGAATGGTAATGGCTTTTTATTCAAATGTATCGGTAAGGCTGGGGAAGTCACACATTGCACTCAGCCCAACGATATGTGATGAGGCAGCTCAGATTTGAAATGTTTTTCCCAGCCCTAATCTAAGGAAAAAATGGCAGCATGCTGTGAATGATGGCGTCTCGGGTCACTCAAACCCAAACAAGTCTATGGGTGCATGTGAAACATCGCAGTGCACTCGAATGTAAAGGTCCCGTCACACTTGGCAGCACACCAGTGATCCCGACAGCGATCCGACCTGCCGGGATCGCTGGAGATATGTCAAACAGTCAGATCTCATCAGCGATGCAGCAACGATCCGGAATGATACGGAGGTCATTGGGATCCTGTTTCTAGACCTGTAGTATTGAGATCTTTGTTCGTTGTTTCTGTCAAACACAGCGATGCATGCTGCCCAGCGGGACCCCAACGATCAAAAAATGGTCCAGAACAGTTTGTAACGAGCAGCGATCTCACGGCAGGGGCCTGGTTGCTGCCAAGTGTCACACAAAGCGAGATTGCTTTTGAGGTCGCTGTTGTGTCACAAAATTTGTGACTCAGCAGCGATCTCGCTAGCCATCTCGTTTAATTCCCCGTCACACTTTCCAACATCGCAGCCTAGCTGTCACACAGCAAGATGTTGCCGGTGACAGCGTTGCGATGTTGGCGGCGCGATCGCTCGCTGAGCTGGGATCAACCCAGTGAGCGATCTGCTGCAATGCAGTGAATAGGTGGGATCGGCCATGACATCGCTATTGCGGTGTCACACCAAACGACGCCACAGGTTGTTTAAGTTGAAGTTGACAGGTTTTCCTGCATGAAGGAAAACCTGTCAATTCCGACTTGAACAACTATCGTTGTTGAATCGTGCGTTTACACGCAACGACGATGTCGTTTCAACATCGTTCCTAATGTCAGTTTTGAACGACGTCGGAAACAATGTTGAAAGGTAAGACGGGGCCATGACAGAAGCTTTATCCAATATATATGCAGAGACAGACAATGGAGGAGATCGAGAGATTAGTCTCTCCCTCTTGCCTCCACTTTTGTTCTGATCTCAGGATCAGAGCACTGTAGAATGATAATTGCATCATGCCCGCAGCTGAATCTGAGCCAAGTGTCATTAATATATCGTAGGTGATTCTCACGTTAGTTTGATATCAGCCTTAGGCGGCCGTCACACGGTACAATATCGTGAGCGATATTGTAAGCGATCACGTGCACGCGTGATCGCTAACTATATCGCTCACATCGCTGGTGAGCTGTCACACAGACAGACTCACCAGCGATGTGGGCCAGCGAGATCGCTGGTAACTATGGTACACATCGGGTTACTAGGCGCCGCGCGGCGCTTAGTAACCCGACGTTTACCATAGATACCATCTCCCAGCATAGGCTCTGCCGCTGGGAGATCGTTCATCGTGGTGTCACACACCACGATGAAGCAAATTGAACAGGCGATGATCGCTAGATATGAGCTCCGGCTCTCATATCTGCGATCTAGCGATCAAGCGATTTTACATTGTAAAATCGCTTGATCGCATGTAACGATGCACAAACGATATCGCTTAAGCGATCAAAAAGCAGATCGCTTAAACGATATCGCTCACGATATTGAACCGTGTGACGGCCGCCTTAGTAACAGCTACTGTATATAAAGATATAAAGAGGGAACCTTCTGATTTAAGGCCCCGTTACATGCTTCAATGTCTCAGCGATCCCACCGACGATCGAGATTGCTGGGACATTGAAGGCTGATCGCTGATGAGCTGTCACACAGGCAGACTCACCAGCGATCCAGACCACCGACCACGCTGGTATCCAAGGTAAACAGCGGGTAACTAAGTGCCGCGCAGCGCCTAGTTACCTCATGTTTACCTTGGATACCAGCTTCCAGTGTTGCTGTGCAGCACTGGGAGCTTGTTGATCGTTGGTCTCCCGCTGTCACACACAGCGATGCTGCGCGTTCAGTGGGCGACCACCGATAGATTTATGAACTGGTTCATGAATCTGCGATCAACAATCAATGACTGATTGTTGATAGGTGTCACACACAAAGAAGTAGTTTAGCCATCGCTGCAAAATCACCAAACTGATGACGTTGGAACAATATCGTTACCGATATCGTTGTGTGTGACGGGCCTTTTACATTCATGTTTCATGGATCTGCATAGACTTCAATAGTTTGATCAACTTACACAGATGAGGATAGGATCTGTTTGGAGACTCATGGTTCTCAGGGTACCGTTACACGTCGCAATATTGTTCCGATATCGCATACAATTTCACGGGAGCGCGCACGTTTTTGGCACTTGACCAAGATCACATAGGAGCTGTCACACAGGGAGATATCTGCAGGCAACGCAACTAGGCTGTTGTCCTCAACGTTTGTGCGCTGGGTATGAGCAACCCAGGGACCGAGCATTATCATTGCAGTGAATAGGGGAAGTTGCAAACAAGATCGTAGTTGCGCCGTCACACAGCACGATCATGCCAGATCGCACATGCAATATCGTACGGTTGAGGTGCTTGCACAATCTTTCTTGCAATATCGTACCTACGATTTTTTCCCGTCGCATTGCCCTGTTACACGACACAATGCACCAACGATATCAACTGCAACGACTTTTTGTCGATGTTGCATTGCGATATCGCGACGTGTAACGGTACCCTCACACTTGGGCCTCATTCACACATCTGTGCAAAGAAAATGCATGCGTGGGCTGTTTTTTAATAACCGTGTGCGATTTTGTATATTTAGGCTGCCTTCAGACTTGCAGATGCATCTGCAGCGTTTTGCAGATGCATCTGCAAGCATCTGCATGCAGACCGCGGCCCCTATGTTTATAATGGAGCGCACGGCGGTCTGCAGATGCTTGCAGATCGCCGTGCGCTCTCATTGCCCGCCATTAGTGATCTGTGCGCAGGCGGATGCCTGCGTACAGATCACACACTCTCGCCCGCACCAGGGACGCGACATGCTGCGTCCCGGGTGCGGACGCGGGACACCGGAAGGAGCAGATATGGTCCGCATCCGCACCCGAATGCAGCAAACGCTGCCAAACGCAGGCACTATGCGTTCCTATGTTAAACATAGGACCGCAGTGCGCATGCGTTTGAATGCGTATGGGAACGCAGCATAAGCTGCGTTCACATACGCAAATGTGAAGGCAGCCTTACCTGTCTCCAGTGCTGCTGTCACACTCTCTTCTGGAGTCACTGCAGCAGTCAGTGCAGTGAATATTCATGAGCCTAATGAGTGGCCCCAGAAGCAAGAGAAACAGGAGCAGTACTGAAGTCAGGTAAGTATAAATTCCATTTATTTTTAAATGAAAAATATTTGCTCTGGTCCCTGCACACAGATGTGAAACGAACGACTTTCATGTGCATGACCTTTTTGCCATGTACCCATTGACCTGCTGTTCAAATACAGACTGGTCGCTGTGTGAAGCATACGGACACGCATCTGCTCCACACGGAGACACGGTCCATGCAGATTCACGGACATGTGAAAGTGATAATTCATTAACATTAGTGTACATATGTCCATTTCTCTAGGATGTGGCTGTGTGGACAGCAGATGTACCGGAGACACAGACATGTGAAAGAGGCCTTAAGGCCCCGTTACACTCTGCAATATCCCAGCGATCCAACCAATGATCCGACGTCGCCGGGATCACTGGGACATCGTTATCTGGTTGCTGGTGACCTGTCAAACAGGCAGACTCACCAGCGATCAGCGAGAATGCTGGTATCCAGGGTAAACATCGGTTAATTAAGCAGAGCGCTGCGCTTAGTTACCTGCTGTTTACCCTGGTTAGCAGCTCCCAGCGCTTGCTGTGCGGCGCTGGGAGGTCATTGATTGTTGGTCTCCCGTTATCACACACACGCCGATGCTGGCCGTCCAGCGGGAGACCAATGATAAATGTATGGTCCTGGCCATTCTTCCACGATCAACGAACTTATCGTTGGTCGTTGATACGTGTCACACGCAACAATGTCGTTTTGACATCATTAATATCGTAGCGTGTAACGGGGCCTTTAGATCTGATTTTTCCAGATGTGTGAATGGATACAATCAACTCTATTGGCTTGATTCATCAAGATTGGCATTGTTCAACCTGGACTTGAAAAGAGTCTGACTTTCACCTCTCTGGGACCCTCAGAGAAGGCGTGCACCTCGCTTAAAATCCTAAGCCAGTCCGTGCTGGAGTAATATGGGTAACCTAGTTAATGCCGCCTGTTGTCAGGCCAAGATCAGCTTACTTTGTCAGAACAGAATGAAAAAGGTGTGAGCATGCCAATTGTTCCACCATTTTAGCGCAGCCTCCAGTTCTGCCTACATGACGAGGCTTTTCAAAGCTTTTTTTGAACAGCTTTGATGAATCGAGGCCTATATTAGTTTGTGCTGTCAAATTTAAAAAATCCATACTGCACACGGAGATCTCACACAGGTGTTACTGTAGCCTCATGGTAAGGACTGAGACACCGATGGCTCTTGTACCTGTGATAGTCTGTGGCGCCAGTCACATGTCTGAAGAGAATCGCAGAGCCGTCCGATTATGGTCTGAGGTTGGATCAATATTGGCCAGGTAAGTTTATGGGTCCATGGAAAAAAAAATCGTACTGAACTTGGCTGACATCTGAGTGTGGTCTGATTTTCCCAGACTGTCAAGAGAAGGTGGAGAATGTGTATTTATTTTTTTAATGTTTGTTGTTCCATGAATGAGAAAAACACTTGGACCCAATGCAAATCAAGAAACCCGGTCTGGATGATCTGCAGTACATGGAATATCCCGCTGTCTTCGGCGACCTTTAGTCTCTTCACATACAGGTTTCCCTAAAGGTACTGTTACACACTGCAATGTTGTAACAGTATCACTAACGATCGCGGGGGGCGCTGTCGTTAGGACATCGTTGTGAGATGTCACACATCTAGATATCGTGCACGACGCACCAACGATGTAGTGAGCAGCTATCGTCCGCACAACCCAGCGCATGATACTTGTTCACTGATGTGAATGGGCGAAGTCGTTAACGACATCCTTATCGCGGTGTCACACAGACCGATGCAGCAGGTTGGCTGGTTGAGGATTGTTTGATTTGAGAACGTCCTCAAACCTGCAATCAACGATCCAACGATTTATCGTAGTCGTAGGATGTTGTTACATGCACCGACGTCCTAACGATGTCGTTTCAACGACTCCAAACCCGTGATGTTTGAGTGATATCGATCGCGATCTCGTACTGTGATTTTTTTTCCCTGTCTTGTGTGTGCTAGAATTTGCAGTGTGTCAGTTTTTCTATTAGATTTTATAGCAAAACAATCCATAATAGGAGGGTCTACGTTCAGCTTTGTGTTCATCAAAAACTCATAATATGCTGTTCTAGTTGATTTCCATGGGTAATACACATTGCTGATCAGACAATAGTTTTTTTGTGAGATTTTTATTTGGTTTTCTGGCTCACAATTTGACACTATTGAGACCAGAGGCTGCAAAACACTGTGTCACCCTGAAATATATCTCCGCCTCAAAGAACACTTAGTGTGAACATGCGCCAGCTCAGGATTTGCAGGTTGGATTTTGCGCATCAGAACTGCGTTCACATGGAGCAGAAAAATCCAGATACGAATGACAGCGTGACCATGGGCCCAAGTGTGCAGCATTACGTGTGCACTGGTGTGTGGACACAGCTGTGTTGTGCCTGAACTGGCCGTGCCCGACTGCATGCAGAGATTTTCCATTTCACTATTGGACTGCAGATATTATCAGACTTCTATTACCTGACCTGTAAATAGTGAGAAAAATTATATTGAATAAAGCATGTAAGACTGTGTGTGGCCCTGGTAGCCCTGCCCAGTACATGCCAAACCCGAGACAACCAGTACATGCCAGCTCAGAGACGCCCAGTAATGCCTGCCACGAATGCCCAGTATATGCCAGAAAGATGCCCAGTAATGCAGAGTGAGCCCAGTACATGCAGCCCGATGTTCCAGCCTAGAGATGCCCTGTACATGCCAGCCCAGAGTGTGGTACTGCCAGCCTAAAGACCCTGTACATGCCAGCCCAGTACATGCCAGCCAGACATCAGTACAAGCCACCACATGCCCTGTACATGCAGCCTAGAACTATCCAGTACAAGCCAGCCCACACATGCCCTGTTCATGCAGCTAGAACATCCAGTTACAAACAAGCCCACACATGCCCTGTACATGCCAGCCCCACATGCCTGTAATCACAGGCTAGAACTATCCAGTACAAGCCAGCCCACACAGGGCCCTGATGCAGCCTAGAACTATCCAGTACAAGCCAGCCCACACATGCCCTGTACATGCCAGCCTAGAACTATCCAGTACAAGCCAGCCCACACATGCCCTGTACATGCCAGCCTAGAACTATCCAGTACAAGCCAGCCCACACATGCCCTGTACATGCCAGCCTAGAACTATCCAGTACAAGCCAGCCCACACATGCCCTGTACATGCCAGCCTAGAAATGTCCAGCACATGTAGTAGAAAGGATATCTGGTGCCACTGTTCAGATGATGTATAACAGGTCTTTATTCAAAAATCTTCATAGAAAACTATCCTGTGACCCCAGGAAGGACGATTGTCAGCAATCCCACTGTGTATAGTCACAGGATGATTTTATATGAAGATTTTTGAATAAAGACCTGTTATACATCATCTGAACAGTGGCACCGGATTTCCTTTCTACTACAATGTCACGGGTGGATGCCAATCACCTAGAATGGCTGCCTGGGAGCCCTGGATGATTACCTTGTGAGCTGCACAACTCCTGTTCCCTTTCCCTCAACTTATGCCCAGTACATACCAGCCCTGGGATACCAATACAGCCAGCCCGAGATGCCCAGTACACATGCCAGCCTAGGATACCCAGTACATGCCAAGCCCAGAGATACCCAGTAATGCCAGCCCGAGATGCCCAGAGCATGCAGCCAGATACCCATACATGCCAGCCCGGAGATGCCCAGTACATGCCAGCCCGGAGATACCCAGTACATGCCAGCCCGGAGATACCCAGTACATGCCAGCCCAGAGATGCCCAGTACATGCCAGCCCAGAGATGCCCAGTACATGCCAGCCCAGAGATGCCCAGTACATGCCAGCCCAGAGATACCCAGTACATGCCAGCCCAGAGATCCCAGTACATGCCAGCCCAGAGATACCCAGTTACATGCCAGCCCAGAGATGCCCAGTACATGCCAGCCCAGAGATACCCAGTACATGCCAGCCCGAGATACCCAGTACATGCCAGCCCAGAGATACCCAGTACATGCCAGCCCAGGAGATACCCAGTACATGCCAGCCCGGAGATACCCAGTACATGCCAGCCTAGAGCTGCCCATTAGCTGTTCTCGGGGCCGCGCACACAACCTGCCATTGTATCCCATCCTTCCCCCCGCACATTCCCTCCCCCCCTCCCTCAGTGTCTCCGCGCATGCGCACTGCCGTGTATCCGGGTCCTGCGTTCCCTTGGTCGGCGGGAAATGGCGCCCGGGATTTAGCAGCCGCGGTCCGTGTATACGGAGGACACCGGCCACGGGGAGGCCGAGAGCAAGACCGCAGCACCTGGTGACCTCACCGCCCATCACCCGGAGGACGCCGGGGCCCTGCAGGTGTGAGGGGAGCGGGGCCGGGGATGGGGAGAGGCCTGCGGGGAGCAGAGGCCCGGGAATGGCCGGTGTGTGCACAGGTAGCCGCCGCCACCTCCTCCAGGGCCCACACCGGGGACGGTGCAGGGGGGATGGTGGATAATACAGACAATGTATATAATACATTGTGTGTGTTATATAATACAGTGGTGTGTAATAATATATATATATAAATATATATATTATATATATAAATAGTGTGTGTGTATATATAATACAGTGTGTTATAATATATATATGTGTATATATATATATATATTTATAATATATAATTATAATATGTGTGTGTGTTATATAATACAGTGTGTGTGTATATAATACAGTGTGGTGTATAATATATATATATATATATATAATATGTTGTATGTATATATAATACAGTGTGTGTATATATAATAGTATATATAATATTTATATATATATATATATAATAGTGTGTGTATAATATGTGTGTGTATATATTTAATATTGTGTGTGTATATAATACATTGTGTGTATATATAATAATAGTGTGTGTATATATATATAATATTTTGTATATTAGTGTGTGTTATATATAATAGTGTGTGTATATATAATACATGTGTATAGTGTGTGTATATAATGTGTGATTTAGTGTGTGTGTGTGTATATATATATTTATATAATATGACAAATAGTGTGTGTGTTATATATAATATGTGATATATATATTATTATAAAAATACAGTGTGTGTATTTTAAATAGTGTGTAATAACAGTGTGTAATACAGTGTGTATACAATGTACAGGGGGGTTATTCTATAAATATATATACAGAGGATATGTGTATGGACGGGGGGGGGGGGGTATATACATACACAGGGTTTGTGTGTGTGTGTACTATTATGTACAGAGAGGGGATAATTGAGGGATGCATGTGAGTAATGTTTGGAGGGGTATTATCTTTATATGTTTACGACTATAGTTACTGTGTATAACTTGTTTGCATGGGTATATATATATGTGTGTGCGCATATCGGTGTATATAATGTTTAAATATGGGGGTGTATACTTGTTGTTGTGTGTTTGTGTGTGTGTGTATATAAAATATGTTTATATATAATCTCTGTGTGGGGGTGTGTATAATATAATCTCTGTGTGGGGGGTGTGTATATATAATCTCTGTATGGGGGTGTGTTTGCACATGTGTAGATATATAATCTGTGTACACCTGGGCCTTGCACCCCTGTGTTTGTGCCTTTCACAGGGACTGAGTGTATTTGCCCCAGATTTGTACCTTTATTACCACCTCTGCCCTGGGCAGTAGGGGGTGTACAGGTAGATATCCCCGCCTGCAGTAACAGATGCCTTGCTGTGATGCTCCCAGGTGTATTATGTGTGTATATGTATAATAGTTATAGTGTGTGTATGAGCACACGGGGATCTGATCTCCTGTCCCCACATCATAAAAATGAGCCTCTGGTCCCCCATCTGATTTTAGTGGTGCCCTGGTGTGTGCACCTCTGATCTGGTCATTATTGACGGAGGTGGTGGAGTCAGCACTCGTCCATAGAGATGGAGGGGAGTATATCTGCTCCATTCACACTGAGCCCCAGCGTTCGGATTGGAAGTCTTTCATTTACTATTGTTACCTAATGGTGGGTTTACACACACCAATTTATCTGTTCAATATCTGAACAGATCTCTAGTTGCAGTGAAATCATGGACACATAGTTCCATTTTGTGGCTGTGTACAACATGAAGCAATGTGTCCATGATTTCACTGCAACCAGAGATCTGTTCAGATATTGAACAGATAAATTGGTGTGTGTGTAAACCCACCATAAGACTAAAACTTTATAGAAAACTAATTGTCTGAAACCCCAAAATGTTGAGAGAAAATTATTTAGCAAATAAAGCCAGTTTACACTTAAAGTGACACTGGATCTCACTTTTTATGTAGAGGGGAGGACATGTTCAGGGTCCAATACATAGGATACCAGGAGAGTAATATCGAGTACCCATAGCAGCTCATCCTGACACTGGTATACAAATGTACAGGATGTGTAGTTCCACACTGTGCTGTAGGAGGCGCTACTATTCTTACCAGTGCATACACTTCACTATACAGGTGTTTATAGTGACGGACCGTGCTGATTGGCTGCGTTGTCCTGTCATTCACTTGTGCCGCGGATCCGGAGTCTCTGGCATTGTAATGTGGTTTCAGGTTACAATGTCTCAATGCTGTACAAGCTTAAAATATTGTTTTCCTCGAGCCATTGTAACTTAAAGGGGATGAACCACCAACAGAGTTCATTTTAACCAGTAGATCTTGGAATAATAATTTACACAATTGGATATGTTTAAAATAGTGCTCCTGTGCTGAGATAATCTTATATATGTGTCCCTTCTATGTACTGTGTAATGGATGGGCCTGACCGTACAGGGACATGGTCTGATCATACCATATCTCCTGTGGAAAGGATGAAGACAATACAGCATTGAATCGTAGATGATACTTTATTTGATGTGAAACTTTAAAAAAAAAAAAAAAGACAAGGAAATGTTTTACCTCAAAGAATTATTTGCGATCTCTCACTGTAATGTTTGTATACTCATTTTAATGTTTTCCCTATAGGACTTGCGGTCAGGTGCGGCAAGATGCGTCGTTTTTGCCACAAATCCGGCACTTGTGGCTGCGCTGTTAGCAGCGTTTTTTTGACGCGCACTTGCTGCACATGTCTGCAAGTCCCATAGGGATGAATTAGGTGGCACACAGGCTTGCCGCAAATGTCCCATTTAGGCTGCAGAGGTGGCAAAACTGCAGGATCTGCCCACAAATTTCAAGAATTGCTGATGTGTAAGCAGCCTAGTTGACATGCTCATTGTTTATCTGTATTCGTTTTCTGCCCCAAAAACTGACCAGTAAGAAATACAGCGTCTGCACAGTATTTCTGAAAACTCATTGACTTTGCTGTGCATCATGGAAAATGATCCATTTTCCATGCAAAAAAAAACAGATCAAAAACACACAGTGTGAACATGGCCTTAGGCTGCTTTCACATTACGAAATTTGGATTTCCGATGTGTCCGATAAATATCGGACAGCATCGAATCCGAATTTGCCCCCATGCAGCCCTATGGGCATCGGACCGAATCGGATGTGCACTAAATGCCATCCGATTCTGGTCCGATCCGATTCTGTCCGATTTTTTTATCGGTGCAAAAATCGGAGCCTGCTCCGATTTTTGCACCGAAAATAAAATCTGACAGAATCGGATCGGACCGAATCGGATGGCATTTAGTGCACATCCGATCCGACCCGATCAATTTAACATGGGGCCCTAGGGAGATGGGTCCGAGGAAACATCTGATGTCTCCTCGGACCGATTTTACTGTACTGAGCATGCTCAGTACAGTAAACTTCTCCAAACAGGAAGGAAGGGGTTAAAAAAAAAAAAAAAAAAGTTTATGCTCACCTCACCCCGAGCCCCCGCCGTCTTCCTGCAGGCTCCCGGTATCTGCAGAGGTCTTCTTCATGTGTACAGGACCTGGGACCGCGTGGGGTTACCATGGTGGAACCTGCTGTCACGTGACTATGACATCACCGCAGGTCCTGTACACATGAAGAAGACCTCTGCAGACCGAGCTGGGAGCTCGGGGGGAGGTGAGCATAAACTTTTTTTTTTCTTTTTTTCAGCCCGGAGGCTACGATTTAATGCCGGAATCGGATGCCTATTTGGCATCCGATTCCAGGCATCAGAAGGGAGCCGATGCTGTCCGAATTTATCGGACAGCATTGGCTCCCTAATAAAATCGTAATGTGAAAGTAGCCTTAAAGGTACCGTCACACGGGGAGATATCGCCGGCGATGTCCCCGAGATCTGCCTGTTCAGGCGATGTTGAAGCGACATCGCCTGTGCGTCGCCGCGTGTAAAAAGGCGATTGAACGGCGATTAATCTCTGTTTCTGAGTTCAGAGATTTCCCAACAGTGTCGGGAAATCAGGCGATGTAGCATTGAGCGATCCGTATGCCTACTGCCTGTGACGCGGCGATAGCAATGGCACAGGCGATGTCTGTGTTCAGGCAATCCATTCTGTATGCCACATTGACGGTGAGGTGGTGCTGTGTGACACGGCGATCAGAAAAGCACACATCGCTTCAAGGTTGTTTCAGGCGATTCCGGAATCGCCTGATCGCCTGGGTTGCCGGCGATATTGCTACGTGTGACGTCTCACGAGCGATGCTGAAGCGATGTGCGCGTTCATGAGATCGCCGCAACATCGCCGGTGATATCTCCCCGTGTGACGGTACCTTAAGTGTCCCATGAACCTGCCTGTGAGATGTTCAGAAAGGACATAAAGTCTCCACTTCTGGAAGCGTTGGAGGCAATGTGTGTGGTTGGTATTGTCCCTGTAATGAGCGGCTGAGCTCCGATATTATTGTACAGAATGCAGAGGTTTCTGCCATTCTCCTGTAGGATCACTGCTGAGTACAGGCTGCCAGTTATTGCATGGCATATTGGCTACAACTATGTGCACACAGGCTTTAGGGTTGTCACAGATTTTTTCCCTGTGCTCTGCTTTGGTAGAAGATATTCCCCATTTATATAGGTGCAGAGTCCAATAATGACCTTCATCATTGTGTTCTCTAATGTGGAAAGAACCTTTTTAATTTTGGGCAGTTCCATATTAATTAGATTGTAAGCCATCCTGCTGAATCCCCGCTGCATCAAGTATCCTATACCCAGTGGTACAAAGAAACATTGAATTCAGTTGTCCCCATGCTGTCGCCTCCCGACAGTGAGGTCCTGCTGCTCCCTGGGTAGATGTTACTTTGGTCATGTCGACTACAAGGACCGCACGAAAATACAGTGACTTATGTAAATGAATGTGACCTGTCATTGTGTTCTAATACAGATCGATTTTACTATGAGAATTAGAGAAAAACACATCTCCACCTAAAGTTATTTTTAGAAAAAAATTTAATTAGAAGTTCAGCGTGAGATGATTTGTTGCCTCTCGGCTCTGCTGTGAGAGTAGACCACATTTAGTTTCCATACGACAATTTAATGCAGATTTTTCAAAAGATAAATTCAGATAGAGAATTTCTGTCATTTTGATGTCGTAATCTAAAATGTTGTTTTACTTTTGCTGCTGACTTAGGCTGGCTTCACACCACGGCAAGGTCCGGTCCAAGGCTGTCTTGTGTAAACCAGACAGCCCCGGACCGGGTCTTTGGCCCCATGGTAGCCTATGGAGCCGGATGGCAGAGAGCTGCCATCCGGTTTCCATCTCCGGATGGATCCGGGAGAATTCAGATTATTCTCACCGGACAAAAAAATGTTGCTTGCAACATTTTTGTGTCCGGGGAGAAAAATCACCCCAAAAAGCCGGATCCCAGATTTGCCCGAATTGTCCCGGATCCGGGGCAATCCGGTTCTCCCTAACATGGGAGCTTATGGGGCCGGATTGCCCCGGTCCGGGCGAATCCGGGAACCGGACACCTGCGGCTACACGCCACTGTTGTTTCCGGACCGCGGCTAACTCCATGCTAGCCGCGATCTTGACAAATCAGCAGCTTGACAAGTCGGCTGCAATTATAGCCATCCGGCTGCACACAGGACCGGAGGGCACATTTGCCTGGGCTCTGATGCAGATTGGCGTGCGCACCCATTCACTGTAATGTATGATTTGTACGCATGCAGATGCATGCACTCAAATTACACACTCGTCCACAGCAGTAACGCGACATGTCGCGAGAAGGTATGATTTGTGCGCAGGCATCCGCCTGCGTACAACTCGTACATTGCAGTGAATGGGTGCGCACGCCAATCTGCATCGGAGAGCAGGCACCTGCGTCCCCATGTTAAACATAGGGACTTGCGGTGCCTGCGCTCAGCCTGCGGATCCCCTCCGCAGGACGCTGTGGAGGGGTCTGCAAGTGTGAAGGCAGTTACAAGGGCAATTTTAGGCTATGTATAATAGGATATGATTGGTTAGTTTTTATTAAGTTTTGTGTTACAAAATGGGGAATTGATCTTTGGTGGGTATTTATATTTTTTTGGCTGTGGTCATATTTACATCGCAGTGTCTATTGCAGATTCATCCATATTAGGGTATGGGCAAACAATCCGGAGACACTGCTTCTCCGGACCTGGGGGAAGCTGCGGGTGAGCGAAGGCTCCCTGTGCCCACGATTTGCGTTCAGTTCAGGGCAGCTTTTTCTTTGCATTCACCCGCTGAGATCGTTTCTGACTCCGCAGCATTAAATTAACATGCTGTGGGATGCGGAAGCACAGCAACCCGCACCGCAGGTGAGATAATGCTGTGGCGAGGAAAAGCACAGTGGGCATGGCATTTCTGCATCCAAAACGCTGCTAATACTGATCGTCTTTACATACTCCAATAATGTATAAAACAGAATACCACACACAGATATTTTGGTAATTTCAAATAATTGTGAAAATACAGGAGACTGACACAAACCCAGCACATCCTATTAGGCTGCGGTAATGCCTGATCAGGAGGCTTCAGGATTTGGACGGATATGCACGCAAGACAAAATAATGCACGTGTGAAACTACTTGTAATTACAAGAGGCAGCGTTTGAAGGGAGCGGGGCGGTGCTGATCGTAGTTGAAACACCCATTGGACTGGAGCACACAATTTTCATATGTGGGACAAGTATAAAACTTTTTTTCTGAAGTATGCAGAGGCACATCTGAGAATATAAAGGGGTTACAGGAATCCCATTCACATGATGTTAAAGGTGATGGGCAGGGTTTATAAGACTGCTTTCACACTGCTACATTTTAATATCCGAGTGGATCCTTGAATTTCAATGACCACACGGACAGTCACGGATCTGTTCAAACGGATGGCAACTGATGCCCACGGAACTTTATGGCTCCGTCATCAGTTAGCAGAGAGGGCTGGGGGAGCTGTACCTTGCTTCTGAGCATGCTCAGTACAGCAAAACGGTCTGTTTTTTTCACGAATCCTTACGGATTTGTCCTCCATAGAGCTCCATGTTATTTGATGCGGACAGATACGGATCCGTGTCTGTCCGTTGGTTTCAGTGATTATCAATGCAGCCCACAATCTGAACAGTCTCCAATTCTGGGTGCATGAAAAAAAATTGACACTAATGGATCCATGACAAAACTGTCACACACTGATGGCCATTTAGGACTAAGTTCAAATCTCTCCTCTTTTGCCCCATTTAAAATAAAACTATTTAAAAAATTACTCATTTGGTATTGCCATGTTCAGAAATGCCCGATCTATCAAAATATAAAATCAGTTCATCAGATCTGTAAACTGTGTAATGACAAAAAGGCAAAACACCAAAATTATGTGTTTTGGTCGCCGCAGCATTGCAACACAGTGTAGTAACTGGCGATCAAAACATCACATCTACCCAAAAATGGTATCATTAGAAATATCCGCTCAGGATGCAAAAAATAAGCCATTACACAGCCCCAGATCACAAAAAAATGAGAATGGTACAGGGGTGGAAAATGGTGCCAAAAGTGTAATTCTTTTTTTATTTTTTTATTCATTCAACAAACTTCTGAATTTTTTCCCAACTAAGATAAAAGTACCGTATATACTCGTGTATAAGCCGACCCGTGTATAAGCCGACCCCCCTACTTTTGCCCCCAAAAACTGGGAAAACTTATTGACTCGCGTATAAGCCGAGGGTGGACTCCAGCACGGGTATACAGCAGGCCCCAGCAGTGGGGTATACAGCAGGCCCCAGCAGTGGGGTATACAGCAGGCCCCAGCAGTGGGGTATACAGCAGGCCCCAGCAGTGGGGTATACAGCAGGGCCCAGCAGTGGGGTATACAGCAGGCCCCAGCAGTGGGGTATACAGCAGGCCCCAGCAGTGGGGTATACAGCAGGCCCCAGCAGTGGGGTATACAGCAGGCCCCAGCAGTGGGGTATACAGCAGGCCCCAGCAGTGGGGTATACAGCAGGCCCCAGCAGTGGGGTATACAGCAGGCCCCAGCAGTGGGGTATACAGCAGGCCCCAGCAGTGGGGTATACAGCAGGCCCCAGCAGTGGGGTATACAGCAGGCCCCAGCAGTGGGGTATACAGCAGGCCCCAGCAGTGGGGTATACAGCAGGCCCCAGCAGTGGGGTATACAGCAGGCCCCAGCAGTGGGGTATACAGCAGGCCCCAGCAGTGGGGTATACAGCAGGCCCCAGCAGGGGGTATACAGCAGGCCCCAGCAGGGGGGTATACAGCAGGCCCCAGCAGGGGGGTATACAGCAGGCCCCAGCAGGGGGGTATACAGCAGGCCCCAGCAGGGGGGTATACAGCAGGCCCCAGCAGGGGGGTATACAGCAGGCCCCAGCAGGGGGGTATACAGCAGGCCCCAGCAGTGGGGTATACAGCAGGCCCCAGCAGTGGGGTATACAGCAGGCCCCAGCAGTGGGGTATACAGCAGGCCCCAGCAGTGGGGTATACAGCAGGCCCCAGCAGTGGGGTATACAGCAGGCCCCAGCAGTGGGGTATACAGCAGGCCCCAGCAGTGGGGTATACAGCAGTCCCCAGCAGTGGGGTATACAGCAGTCCCCAGCAGTGGGGTATACAGCAGTCCCCAGCAGTGGGGTATACAGCAGTCCCCAGCAGTGGGGTATACAGCAGGCCCCAGCAGTGGGGTATACAGCAGGCCCCCAGGGGAATACAGCAGGCCCCAGCAGTGGGGTATACAGCAGGCCCCCAGGGGAATACAGCAGGCCCCCAGGGGTGTAAGCAGGCCCCCAGGGGTATATACAGCAGGCCCCCAGTGTATACAGAAGCCCCAGTGGCACTCGCCCCCCCCCCCCCCCCATATTGAGAAGAGCCCCCAGACTTTGCAGAGCCCCCCAGTGTATACAGAAGCCCCAGTGGCACTCGCCCCCCCCATATTGAGAAGAGCCCCCACACTTTGCAGAACCCCTGAGTGTATACAGCAGCCCCCCAGTGTATACAGAAGCCCCCCCCAGTGGCACTCGCCCCCCCCATATTGAGAAGACCCCCACACTTTGCAGAGCCCCCCCGCTGCATAATCTTACCATCCAGGGTCTTCTTCACCGGAGGTCCTGCAGTCCATCTTCGCGCGCGCTGTGTTCCCGGTCTCTTGTGACCCGGCGGTCGCAGTCGAATGACGTCATCGCGCCGGGTCACGTGAGACCGGAACACAGCGCGATGATGACAGGACCCGCGGTGAAGACCCTGGATGGTAAGATTATGCAGCGGGGGGGCTCTGCAAAGTGTGGGGGTCTTCTCAATATGGGGGGGCGAGTGCCACTGGGGGGGGCTTCTGTATACACTGGGGGGCTCTGAAAAGTGTGGGGGCTCCTCTCAATATGGGGGGGCGAGTGCCACTGGGCTTCTGTATACACTGCGGGGCTCTGAAAAGTGTGGGGGCTCCTCTCAATATGGGGGGGCGAGTGCCACTGGGGCTTCTGTATACACTGGGGGGCTGCTGTATACACTGGGAGCTGTATGCACGGCTCCCCCTGCCGCTGTGATGGGCGGGGGGAGCCGTGCATATCTAATGAGCGGCCCCACGTGACGGGCCGCTGTCAGCAGCCTCCCCCCCCCGCCTCCTCCAGCCTCCCCCAGCACCCGGACCCATAGGATTACCGTATTGACCCGTGTATAAGCCGAGGGGGTGACTTTTCAGCCCAATTTTTGGGCTGAAAAACTCGGCTTATACACGAGTATATACGGTAAACATTTACATGGTTGGCATCTATGAACTCTTATCAATGCAATATATCGTACCAACAAGTCAGTTTAACCATGTGGTGAAAATGTTGATTAAAAAAAAAATTTGTGAAATTGTGCTTGCATTTTTCACTGCACTTTTTTTTTTCTTGTTTTCTAGAACACTATATGTTAAAATAAATGTCATTAAAAAAAAAATCATCCCGCAAAAATCAAGTCCTCAAATCTCTACACAGACAGGAAAATTAAAAAGTAAAGGCTCTTGGAAGAAAGGCTGGGAAAATCACAGGGTGGTTTGGGGGTTAAACCAGAAAGCTGTCACACAAAATAGTTAATAAGTAACAGTTCCCACATGTCTACTTTACATCAGCACAATTTTTGAAACATAATTTTTTTCTTGTTAGGAAGTTAGGCTGCTTTCACATCACGATTTTTGTGGATCCGTGGCTATCTGTTGTAAAACTAATAGCCAGGATCTGATTTTGCCCCTATGTATCCCTATGGGCACGGATTGGTCCTGTATGGCCATCTGATTGTGTCCGATTTTTTTTTATGTACCCAGAATCGGAGACTGCTCCGATTTTGGTCACAGTGGACCAAACCGGACAGAATTGGATATGACGCGATCCGCTGCAAATGACATGTGGCCTCCATAGAGCTCGGATCTGGGAAAAAGCAGGATCATTTCCTGCAACCGATTTTAGTGTACTGAGCATGCTCAGTACACTAAAACTGCTCTGTTTCCATGTTATTTCACTTTGTCAATGTATATACATACATTGCGAAAGTAAAATTAAATAAAGCAAGTGTTTAAAAAAAAAAAATCCTCACCTTTCCGCCATGTGTCCCGCGATGTATTCATCTCCGATGGCTTAGGCTGCTTTCACATAACGATTTTCGGATTTCCGATGCTGTCCGATCAAAATCGGACAGCATCGGATCCGAATTTGGCCCCCATGCATCCCTATGGTCATCGGACCGAATCGGATGTGCACTAAATGCCATCCGATTCTGTCCGATCCGATTCTGTCCGATTTTATTATCGGTGCAAAAATCGGAGCTTGCTCCGATTTTTGCACCGAAAATAAAATCTGACAGATTCGGATCGGACCAGATCGGATGGCATTTAGTGCACATCCGATCCGACCCGATCCCTATAACATGGGGCCCTATGGAGAAGGGTCCGAGGAAAACATCTATGTCTCCTCGGACCCCGTTTTACTGTACTGAGCATGCTCAGTACAGTAAAACTGCTCCTAACTAGGAGCACAAGAGTTAAAAAAAAAAAAAAAAAAGTTATTCTCACCTCCCCCCGAGCCCCCGCCGTCTTCCGCCATCTTCTTGGAGGCTCCCGGTGGCTCTCGCAGGCTGCCGGTGTCAGCAGAGCGCTTCCTCTGCCTTATAGGACCTGCCGTGATGTCACAGTCATGTGACCGCGGGTTACCATGGTGAACCCGCGGTCACGTGACTGTGACATCACCGCAGGTCCTGTGTACAGCAGAGGAAGCGCTCTGCTGACACCGGCAGCCTGCGAGAGCCACCGGGAGCCTCCAAGAAGATGGCGGAAGACGGCGGGGGCTCGGGGGGAGGTGAGAATAAGGTTTTTTTTTTTTCTTTTACACCCCGGAGACACCGATTTTATGCCGGAATCGGGTGCCTATTTGGCACCCGATTCCAGGCATCAGAAGGGAGCCGATGCTGTCCGATTTATATCGGACAGCATCGGCTCCCTAAAAATCGTAATGTGAAAGTAGCCTTAAGGGCCTGAATCTGCTGACCTGGTGGGGCAACCCTATCAGCTGATTGGTCACATGACCGCATCAGCTGAGCTGTTTAAATCGCCCGCCAAAGCCGATCGTCGTACGATTTAAACCGCGCTGATGTGGTCATGTGATCAATCAGCTGATTGGGTTGCACCGCCCGGTCAGCAGATTCAGGTCCTTAAGCCATCGGAGATGAATTCATCGCGGGACACACAGTGGAGAAGTGAGGATATTTTATTTTTAACCATTGCGTTATTTCATTTCACATTCACAATGTATGTATATACATTGAGAAAGTGACAGTCAGCCCCACTTGCCTGCACTTTGCAGCCTTGGGCTCCTCCATGCTCTTTCTGTGTTCGGATCTGTGAAAATCATGGATCCGGACACAGAAATGGCATCCGTATTTACACATCTGAGCCATGATGAGAAAGGGTCCTTAGGAGGGTGAAGAGTTCATCAGCAATTTCTCATTTTTCAAACAATGGTGGGACCACATCATATTTGAAGTGACTTTGAGGGGCTCATGTGATAAAAATCACCCAAAAGTGACACCAGGGGCTTATGTGGTAGAAAACACCCAAAAGTGACACCATTCTAAAAACTGAACCCATCAAACTACTCAAATCCACATTCAAGAAGATTATTAACCCCTCAAGTTCTTCACAGGAGCTAAAACAATGTGAAGAGAAAAAATGAAAATTTTACTTTTTTCTCTTCAAAAATGTTACTTTAGTCCCAAGTTTTACATTTTCACCAGGGTAAGAGGAGAGAATGTAGCCTAAAATTTGTTGTGCAATTTGTCCTGAGTACGCTGATACCCTATATGTGGTGGAAAACTACTGTTTGGGCGCACGGCAGGGCTCTGAAGAGAAGGAGTGCCAATTGACTTTTGAAACGCAAAATTAGCTGAAATCGATAGCTAACACCATGTGGTGTTTTAGACAACCCCCGATTTTGCTAAACAGAGAAACTCCCCACTTTGGAAACTAGAAACCTCAAGGAACTTGTGTAGATGTGTGGTGAGCACCTTGAACCCCCTGGAGCTTTAGGGTATGTGCACATCAGTCGTTTTTGCATCTTTGCAGACCGTCCGGAAACCGGTGGAGAATTGCAGAAACTGAGTTTTCTGACCTCAGCAGTGTCCATCGATTTTTTTTTAGCGTTTTTTGAGCGGTTTTATAGCGTTTATACAGCGTTTTGTCGGCGGTTTTTCTTAGCGTTTTCCAGACTGGTTTTTGGTGCACTTGTAAGCTAGATCCGCTGGAAAAACGCTCAAAAGAAGTCACTTGCTCTATCTTTGAAAACTGGTGGAAAACCGGTGAAAAAAGTGGAAAGGAGAAGAAAAAAACCGTTCTAATGTACACAGCGTTTTCTAAAAGCCATTGACTAGCATGTTAATCCAACCGGTGGTTAGGATTAACATAAATTAACATAAAACTCAGCGGAAACCGCCGACGGAAAACGTTCAAAAACAGCCCACAAAACGACTGATGTGCACATACCCTCAGGGTATGTGCACATCTGACGTTTCTGCATCTTTGCAGACCGTCCGGAAACCGGTGGAGAATGGCAGAAACTGAGTTTTCTGACACAGTGTCCATCGTTTTTTTTAGCCTTTTTTGAGCGGTTTTATAGCGTTTATACAGCGTTTTGTCGGCGGTTTTCTGGCGGTTTTTCTTAGCGGTTTTAAGACTGTTTTTTGTGCACTTGTAAGCTGGAACCGCTGGAAAAACGCTCAAAAGAAGTCACTTGCTCTATCTTTGAAAACCGGTGGAAAAAGTGGAAAGGAGAAGAAAAAAAACGTTCTAATGTACACAGCGTTTTCTAAAAGCCATTGACTAGCATGTTAATCCAACCGGTGGCTAGGATTAACATAAATTAACTTAAAACTCAGCGGAAACCACCGACGGAAAACGCTAAAAAACAACCCACAAAACGACTGATGTGCACATACCCTTACAGAATTTTAAAATGTTGAGCTGGGGAGAAAAAAAAATCTAATTTTTCTTATAAAAAATTGAGGGCTAAATATATATAAATACCGTATATACTCGCGTATAAGCCGAGTTTTTCAGCCCAAAAATTGGGCTGAAAAGTCCCCCCTCGGCTTATACGTGAGTCAATACGGTCCCCCTCAAAGTTTGGCGCCCCCACCTCACTTGCTGGGCCCCCCCGCATGCAGCGCTGCGCATATACATTACCTGTCTAGCAGCTGTTCACCCTCCGGTGGCGGATCGCGGCTCCCGGGCTCCGGGCTCCCATCTTCCTCTCTGTCTTCCTGCTTGTCACGTGACCGGCCGGCGTCGCGATGACGTCATCGCGATGAGCCCCGGTCACAAAGCAGGAAGACAGAGAGGAAGATGGAGCCCAGGAGCCGCGATCCGCCACCGGAGGGTGACAGCTGCTAGACAGGTAATGTATATGCGCAGGGCTGCATGAGGGGGGGCCCAGCAAGTGAGGTGGGGGCGCCAAATTATGAGGGGGGCCCTGCTGGGGCCCTGTATATTACCACTGGGGCTGTATATACTACTGGGGCTGTATGTATACTACCACTGGGGCTGTATATACCACTGGGGCTGCTGTATACTACCACTGGGGCTGCTGTATACTACCACTGGGGCTGCTGTATACTACCACTGGGGCTGCTGTATACTACCTCTGGGGCTGCTGTATACTACCTCTGGGGCTGCTGTATACTACCACTGGGGCTGCTGTATACTACCACTGGGGCTGCTGTACACTACCACTGGGGCTGCTGTACACTACCACTGGGGCTACTGTATACTACCACTGGGGCTGCTGTATACTACCACTGGGGCTGCTGTATACTACCACTGGGGCTGCTGTATACTACCACTGGGGCTGCTGTATACTACCACTGGGGCTGCTGTATACTACCACTGGGGCTGCTGTATACTAACTACCACTGGGGCTGTATGTATACTACCACTGGGGCTGTATGTATACTACCACTGGGCTGCATGTATACTACCACTGGGGCTGCATGTATACTACCACTGGGGCTGCATGTATACTACCACTGGGGCTGCATGTATACTACCACTGGGGCTGCATGTATACTACCACTGGGGCTGCATGTATACTACCACTGGGGCTGCATGTATACTACCACTGGGGCTGCATGTATACTACCACTGGGGCTGCATGTATACTACCACTGGGGCTGCATGTATACTACCACTGGGGCTGCATGTATACTACCACTGGGGCTGCATGTATACTACCACTGGGGCTGCATGTATACTACCACTGGGGCTGCATGTATACTACCACTGGGGCTGCATGTATACTACCACTGGGGCTGCATGTATACTACCACTGGGGCTGCATGTATACTACCACTGGGGCTGCATGTATACTACCACTGGGGCTGCATGTATACTACCACTGGGGCTGCATGTATACTACCACTGGGGCTGCATGTATACTACCACTGGGGCTGCATGTATACTACCACTGGGGCTGCATGTATACTACCACTGGGGCTGCATGTATACTACCACTGGGGCTGCATGTATACTACCACTGGGGCTGCATGTATACTACCACTGGGTGCTGTGCATGTATACTACCACTGGGGCTGCATGTATACTACCACTGGGGCTGTATGTATACTACCACTGGGGCTGTATGTATACTACCACTGGGGCTGTATGTATACTACCACTGGGGCTGTATGTATACTACCACTGGGGCTGTATGTATACTACCACTGGGCTGTATGTATACTACCACTGGGGCTGTATGTATACTACCACTGGGGCTGTATGTATACTACCACTGGGGCTGTATGTATACTACCACTGGGCTGTATGTATACTACCACTGGGGCTGTATGTATACTACCACTGGGGCTGTATGTATACTACCACTGGGGCTGTATGTATACTACCACTGGGGCTGTATGTATACTACCACTGGGGCTGTATGTATACTACCACTGGGGCTGTATGTATACTACCACTGGGGCTGTATGTATACTACCACTGGGCTGTATGTATACTACCACTGGGGCTGTATGTATACTACCACTGGGGCTGTATGTATGCTACCACTGGGGCTGTATGTATGCTACCACTGGGGCTGTATGTATGCTACCACTGGGGCTGTATGTATGCTACCACTGGGGCTGTATGTATGCTACCACTGGGGCTGTATGTATGCTACCACTGGGGCTGTATGTATGCTACCACTGGGGCTGTATGTATGCTACCACTGGGGCTGTATGTATGCTACCACTGGGCTGTATGTATGCTACCACTGGGGCTGTATGTATGCTACCACTGGGGCTGTATGTATGCTACCACTGGGGCTGTATGTATGCTACCACTGGGGCTGTATGTATGCTACCACTGGGGCTGTATGTATGCTACCACTGGGGCTGTATGTATGCTACCACTGGGGCTGTATGTATGCTACCACTGGGGCTGTATGTATGCTACCACTGGGGCTGTATGTATGCTACCACTGGGGCTGTATGTATGCTACCACTGGGCTGTATGTATGCTACCACTGGGGCTGTATGTATGCTACCACTGGGGCTGTATGTATGCTACCACTGGGGCTGTATGTATGCTACCACTGGGGCTGTATGTATGCTACCACTGGGGCTGTATGTATGCTACCACTGGGGCTGTATGTATGCTACCACTGGGGCTGTATGTATGCTACCACTGGGGCTGTATGTATGCTACCACTGGGGCTGTATGTATGCTACCACTGGGGCTGTATGTATGCTACCACTGGGGCTGTATGTATGCTACCACTGGGGCTGTATGTATGCTACCACTGGGGCTGTATGTATGCTACCACTGGGGCTGTATGTATGCTACCACTGGGGCTGTATGTATGCTACCACTGGGGCTGTATGTATGCTACCACTGGGGCTGTATGTATGCTACCACTGGGGCTGTATGTATGCTACCACTGGGCTGTATGTATGCTACCACTGGGGCTGTATGTATGCTACCACTGGGGCTGTATGTATGCTACCACTGGGGCTGTATGTATGCTACCACTGGGGCTGTATGTATGCTACCACTGGGGCTGTATGTATGCTACCACTGGGGCTGTATGTATGCTACCACTGGGGCTGTATGTATGCTACCACTGGGCTGTATGTATGCTACCACTGGGGCTGTATGTATGCTACCACTGGGGCTGTATGTATGCTACCACTGGGGCTGTATGTATGCTACCACTGGGGCTGTATGTATGCTACCACTGGGGCTGTATGTATGCTACCACTGGGGCTGTATGTATGCTACCACTGGGGCTGTATGTATGCTACCACTGGGGCTGTATGTATGCTACCACTGGGGCTGTATGTATGCTACCACTGGGGCTGTATGTATGCTACCACTGGGGCTGTATGTATGCTACCACTGGGGCTGCATGTATGCTACCACTGGGGCTGCATGTATGCTACCACTGGGGCTGCATGTATGCTACCACTGGGGCTGCATGTATGCTACCACTGGGGCTGCATGTATGCTACCACTGGGGCTGCATGTATGCTACCACTGGGGCTGCATGTATGCTACCACTGGGGCTGCATGTATGCTACCACTGGGGCTGCATGTATGCTACCACTGGGGCTGCATGTATGCTACCACTGGGGCTGCATGTATGCTACCACTGGGGCTGCATGTATGCTACCACTGGGGCTGCATGTATGCTACCACTGGGGCTGCATGTATGCTACCACTGGGGCTGCATGTATGCTACCACTGGGGCTGCATGTATGCTACCACTGGGGCTGCATGTATGCTACCACTGGGGCTGCATGTATGCTACCACTGGGGCTGCATGTATGCTACCACTGGGGCTGCATGTATGCTACACTGGGCGCTTTGCTACCACTGGGGCTGCATGTATGCTACCACTGGGGCTGCATGTATGCTACCACTGGGGCTGCATGTATGCTACCACTGGGGCTGCATGTATGCTACCACTGGGGCTGCATGTATGCTACCACTGGGCTGCATGTATGCTACCACTGGGGCTGCATGTATGCTACCACTGGGCTGCATGTATGCTACCACTGGGGCTGCATGTATGCTACCACTGGGGCTGCTGTATACCTCTGGGGCTGCGTGTATATTACCACTGGGGCTGTATATACCACTGGGGCTGCATGTATGCTACCACTGGGGCTGTAGTATGCACCACTGGGGCTGTATGTATACTACCACTGGGGCTGTATGTATACTACCACTGGGGCTGCTGTATACTACCACTGGGGCTGTATATACCTCTGGGGCTGCGTGTATATTACCACTGGGGCTGTATATACCACTGGGGCTGTATATACTACTGGGGCTGCGTGTATACTACCACTGGGGCTGCATGTATACTACCACTGGGGCTGCATGTATGCTACCACTGGGGCTGTATGTATACTACCACTGGGGCTGTATGTATACTACCACTGGGGCTGTATGTATACTACCACTGGGGCTGTATGTATACTACCACTGGGCTGCTGTATACTACCACTGGGGCTGTATATACCTCTGGGGCTGCGTGTATATACCACTGGGGCTGTATATACCACTGGGGCTGTATATACTACTGGGGCTGCGTGTATACTACCACTGGGGCTGTATATACCACTGGGGCTGCGTGTTATACTACCACTGGGGCTGTATGTATACTACCACATGGGCTGCTGCTGTAACACTGCTGGGGCCTGTATATACCACTGGGGAGGCTACTGTATACCACACTGCTGGGGCTGTATACCTGTGGGGGTCCACCCTCGGCTTATACACGAGTCAATAGATTTTCCCAGGTTTTGGGGACAAAAGTAGGGGGTCGGCTTATACACGGGTCGGCTTATACACGAGTATATACGGTATATTTATATTATAATGTATAATTTTTTTTTTCCACAAGTGTAATGGGAGAAAATGAACCATACATTTTGGTGGGTAATTTCTCATGAGTACACAGATACTTTGTATGTGATTCAAAACTACTTTTGAGGTACAGTGCAAAGCTAAGAAGGTAAAGAGCGACATTTTGGATCAGTTCACCTTTACCTTATGCTCTATATTGAGCACTTACATTTGGGTTTCATGGTAAATCTCTGAAATACGTGATTCAGGTGAAACCCCTTCCCTAACAGATCCATTAATTAATGAGGTGTTAGTTACTCTGGACTATGTTTGGCCTATGTATAGCAGTGTCCTTCTTTTCAAAGGTGCACAAAACTGTCGTTGACTGCACTTCTGTGCACGGCTAAAAAGACGCGCAAAAATATGGACTCCGCTGGATCACAGGCCAGATAGGAGTTCAGTGTGACTCCCTCTGTCTTGTTACAGTGAATTCTTTATTTGAAATTTTTTCTGAATCACGTTTTCAGAGATTTGCCGATGTGACGCTCAGCATAGAGTGCAGGATTAATGTGAGCTGAGCCCAACTGCAATGTTTGGGAGGCAAAATAAGGCTGGTTTCACAGTACTATTTGTCAATAAATATCCTTATGAATCCAGCTGGAACTGACGTTACACACATCCGTTTTCAGCCCCATTGACTTTCAATGGGGCCAAGGAACTTGCGGGTGCATCCAGTTGTTTACAGTTCCCCCTGATCTGGGTGTCCATAGTTTTTACACTGAAACAAAAACGTAGTTTGTAGCAATTTTGGTATCTTTTTCAAAACCGTGGACACCCGGGTCAGGGGCATGCTGGTTAAATTTTAATGGTGCTCTCTGGAACCTGGATCCGGCTGGATCTGGGTTTTGTTACAGAGCACGCCCAGAACCCAGTTTTAGGGTATGTGCACATCAGTCGTTTTGTGGGCTGCTTTTGGATGTTTTCCGTCGGCGTTTTCCGCTCAGTTTTATGTTAATTTATGTTAATCCTACCCTCCGGTTGGATTAACATGCTAGTCAATGGATTTTAGAAAACTCTGTCTTCACTAGAACGGTTTTCTTCTGGTCGTTTTCAGTCAAAACTGAGTTTTATCACCGTTTTCCAAAAATAGAGCAAGTGACTTCTTTCCTCCGTTTTTCCACCGGTTTCAGCTGAACAAGTGCACTAAAAACTCAGTTTTTAAAACCGCTCAGAAAAACAGCCGACAAAACCCAGCAGAAAACGAGCAAAAAACGAGCAAAAAACTAGGGACACTGCTGAGCACAGAAAACTCAGTTTCTGCTAAAAAAAACCCAGGTTTTTGGACGGTCTGCAGAGATGCACAAACGTCAGATGTGCACATAGCCTTAAATGACAAACCCACTAGGGGGCGTGCCACTTTCCACCAGATCCATTAAAAAAATAGAACAAATTGCGTGGGAATCGAGGGGGGGGGGGTATGCAGGTTTTACCCGCATTCCCCTGGATTCTAAAAACTGGTGAGACCAGCCTAAGCTAATCAGCAGCTGTTGAAGAATTGACTTTATTTTTACGTCATTCGCCTTGCAGTATAAGTGATAAGCCAGCTGTATTCCTCAGGTTGGTATGATTACAGCGATACCAGATTTATATTTTCTTTTTTAGGTTTGGCTACTATCGCACTAAAAACGCTTTTTTTACAAAATAAAGGTTTTCTGCATCACCAAATTTTGAAGACTAGTTCTTGCCACTGCATCCAAAACGCTGCGTAGTACAGTATCAGCATAGTGGATGAGACTTGGAGAAATCCCATGGCCACTATGCTTAACCTGACCGCAGCATTTTGATAGTTACGGTGCAGCTTGCCGGCATTATGCTCCTCCGCATGTTCATTTCAATCTGCGGAGTCGGAAGCAGCTCCCATTCGGTGACTGCAGGGAGAAGTCCCCTCACACCCACCGCACATGGTGAATACAGGGCGGCTGTGCTCTCCCTGCGGCCACTCGCAGGTTCACTCAGGTCCGTAGGAGCTGTGTCCATGTCCCAACATGCAGCTCCTCCAGACCGTGAGCACATACTGTAGGGCTTGATTTTTGTGGCATGAGTTGTGGTTTTTCTTCGTACCATTTTGGGCCACATAATGTTTTTTGATCACTCTCTATTTTGCCTTTTGTGAGGCAGAATCATGAAAAAAAAGTCAGGATTTTTTTTCTTATGCCGTCCACGTAAAAGTCATAAGACAGCTTTATTCTTTGGGTCAGCACAAACACAGCAATAATACATTTATATAGTTTTTTTTTTTTATTATTTTTTTTACACCAATAAAACAATTTCATGGAAAAAAATAATTTTTTTTGCACCTCTGTATTCTGAATGCTATAGCTTTTTTATTTTTTTGTTGACAGGTGTATTGCGGCTCTGAGTCCATTTTGGTGGACTTGGATTCAGGGAAATTCAAAAGTCTGAGTCGAATGTTTGACTAATGGTGGGTTTACACAGACCAACTTATCTGTCCAACTTCTGACCAACTTGCTGGTTGCAGTGAAATCATGGACACATTGTTCATTTGTACACAGCCACAAAATGGAGCAATGTGTCCATGATATCACTGCAACCAGCAAGTTGGTCGAAAGTTGGACAGATAAGTTGGTGTGTGTAAACCCACCATTGCTGACTTCACAACCCTGATTGATCGTAGCATTTATGGGATTAAACTGCCCGGAGCGGTGTCGGGTCTCGACTGTGTTTTATAAAAAAAAAAAAAATCTTATTTTCTGAAATATTATGTAATTTTTTTAAATTTCTTGAACCAGTGATTGTGATTATTGTGTGATGCCTTGGTAGGTGATACTTCAATGCACTATGTCCTGTTTCTTTTCTATGGAATGTATTTTCCGTTTATTTACTACAATATTGTTTAAGTATTTACAGTGGTATTGGTGATGTGCATATCTAGTAAAAATGTATTTTACAATGACTTCCTTTAGTGGCAGATGTCTGTATGATAGCCATCAATTGCAATTGTTTAACATATGCATCTGGCATATATGTTAAAGGGCACCAACCACTAGGATTTAATCACCTGTAAATCAGTGCTGCAGGTGATTGACGTGTGCAGGATGAAATCACTATTTTGGGTTGTTGTTTCTTTTTCCATTCCTCCCCTATGGGATTGTCTTTCTGCTGGAAGCCTACTCACCTCCCCCCCACTATCCAGACTTTACTTTTACTATCCTCCAGCGACATGATAGTGAAAGTAAGATGAAAGGCTGCATATGAGGGGGGGTTCGGCTTACAGCAGAAAGAAAAGCCCACAGGGGAAGAATAAAAAACCCAAATAGAGATGTCATGCTGCACACATCAATCACCTGCTGCACTGATTTACAGGTGGTTAAATCCTGGTTATTGCTTACCATTAAATAGCTTCCTAAAGTTACTAAGGTGACTTAAGGGCCTTTACACGGTACGAGATTGTGAACGATATCGGTCAAACGTCACGGGTTTGGAGTCGTTCTAGCGACATCATTAGGACGTTGTTGCGTGTAACATGAGATAATACTACGTTGGATCGTTGATCACAGATTTGAGAACATGTTCTCAAGTCACACGATCCCCGATCAGCCAACCTGCTGCATCGTTGTGTGCGACACCGCGATAACAATGTCATTAACGACTTCTATTCACAACAGTGAACAAGTATGGTTCGCTGGGTTGTGCGAACGATAGCTGCTCGCCACATTGTTGGTGCGTCGTCTACGATATCTAGATGTGTGACATCTCACCAACGATGTCATAAAGATGTCCTAACAACCGCGCTCCCGTGAGATCGTTGGTGATATCTTAACGACATTGAAGCGTGTAACGGTACCTTTAGTTGTAGCCCCCGCCTGACACCAACCTAGTTGGTACCCAATCATTGCATTATGGAGGCTGAGGAGCCTCCAACTCTGTGCCATGATCAGCACTGATTATCTGTTTGAATTAAGTGAAATACTGGGCCCAACGTTTCTTTTTCTGTCATAGTCTATCGTGTAGGAGGTGTGTAATTATTTGACCCATATCCTCAGATTAGTCTGTTTTGTTTGTAGTGCAAACCACACTTGCGTAATATGTAGATTTCTTTGCTTCTCTTTATTGTGTCCTCGTGTTGCGAGTTTAATAAATAAAAAAAAAAAAGGGTTTGAGAATAAGACAGACTGGGAACAACATTGTCTTCTATCCTGGCCACTAAAATGGGATGTCAACTGTGAAGTCTGTGCTCGCTGGAGCAGCCGCAGCTTTATCACTGTGACTTGCTATTAGGAGAAAGTTAAATCCATAGACGCCTTTGCCTTTACATAATACTACGTCATGGTGCTGATAAGGGTTACTGTCAACATTCATCTATTAAGCAAGGTGACAGGAGTAAAGGACGGCATTTTGTGTGTGTTACTTTTGTGTTCTGGTTTCCCATTGACTGATAGAAAAAAAATACAAACAAACCAGGAAAAGTTGGTGTCCAAGGGCCTGAGATCAATAGAAACCATTGTGTCTAGATGCAATAAGGAAACATGATTGATCTCCAGTAAATCCCATTGTGCTGGGCGGGCAGTGCATGCCAACCGTGGTCTCCCTGGGATGTCTACTGCGATTATTCCCCCCCTTATAAGTGAAGCTGTCCTCCTGATTGCTACTTGGCCAGAATGCTAGCTTTGTGCGACCCGCCCACATTACTAAGTGACAGCTGTCTGTCGTATTGACAGGAAGCTGCTAGCCATGGTGGTTGCGGAGTTATACAGCAGATGACTAGAAGGCACAGGAACCTAGTCCTGTAAATCTATTAACACAGATTTTATTGAAACTACAGAACACTCTAGTAAGTGACACATCACTAGCATCAGCTCTATCCCTTATAGCATCATTCCAGATTGCGAACCAATAATCTATTGGCAGATACCCTTTATGAGGTTTGGTTTTTTTTTTTTTTTTTTCTGTTTTAGAGGATCTGATGTAAATGCTGCTTCCCTCTTGAATCTGGCATTATTTTCTGTTTCTCCACCTCTCTTAACCTCTTTCAAATTGGCGTGGTACTGACTTCTATGGGATCTTGTTTCAGACCAGGTCCAGCTGACTACAAAGACTAGATGTACACAGGGAAGAGGGAGCTATATTTCAGGAATGGAGAGATGTTGAACAGTGGCTATACACCAATTATTACCTCTTCAAATTATCTATATCAGTTCCACAAACAGCACAGATGTTATCTTCTGAGTAATACTAATGACCCAATGCAGATTACATATTCTTTCATTGCATTATTCCTACCTATGAGTATCAGTGTAATTGACTGCTGCCCTGATAATCACCTGGTGATAAAACCATTTATTATAAGTAAATTAGTGATGAGCAGTGAAATACTCGGCTTCGGGAAATTCGTAGCAGGTAGTTTTTAATACTCCTATATTCGGCCAGATAGCGAATCCAGTGTTGGTCAATTGGTGGTAGGCTCTGCCCACACACATCTGGCCATAAAACGTGCATTTCTGGGACATGGCAGGAGGGTGGGCTTTTTTATGTTTCTATTGCATAAAACACCTTGCAGTGCCCCCCAGAGAAACCCTAACATTGAATCTGCTCTCAGTGAGGAAGGGAACTGTCCATTTGTGCCAAATCGATAGCAATCGACACATCACTCACGAGTAACGAGTATCGCGAATACCACTATCCATGCAAGCAGCAAATAGTAATAATTATACTCGCTTATCACTATGGTAAACAGCACACAGCCTAAATAGTGGCACATCTATGAATTCGTTCTTAAACCATACTTCATGCTGTCCTCAGATTACATTGCAATAACCTGCTGACAGATTCCCTTTAAAGGGTTGGTATATTGACATCCCTTGTATTTTAAAGCGGACATGACATGATTGTGGTGTGCTGGTGAGGGGGTCATATGATGACCACTGTCATGACACTTCCTGTGAGAGCCGGCATTCACATGAGATGGTCGTTTCTGCTGTGCAGAGCCATACAGCATAAGCGATCAGTTAGTGACATCTTCATGTCCCCTAAGAAAGGGTTCCCCAACTCCAGCCCTCAAGGCCTAGTAGCAGAGCATGTTTTCAGGATTTCCTTATACAGATGTTGAAATTACCACCTGTTTAGGTGATTAAATTATCACCTGAGCAATAATAAGGAAATCCTGAAAACATGCTCCTACTAGGCCTTGAGGGCTGCAGTTGGGGAACATTGCCCTAATGGTGGGTTTACACGCCGCGATATCGGCGTCCAACTCCGACCCAACTCCGACAAAAAGCCACGTGGGTCGCGAGTTGGACCCGATATCGGGTGCACGTTGTACTGTTTTAGCATCCAACGCGATGCTGGAACGATGCCAAAACGATATCGGAGTTGAATAGCAGAGCTATTCAACTCCCCGATATCGCAAGGCCGTTGTACCAGCATCGCTGCGTGTGACAGCCCAACTCCGATGCGTACTCGCACCTCACCCATTAACTCCCATGTTAAATGGTCGTTACTGGGTTGGTGGGCGTACACATCGGAGGGACGTTGTTTCCCGATATCGCAGCGTGTAAACCGGCGATGCGATATCTGGAAAAGTGCTCCCAAAATGCGCGCTCCAGCGGCGTTGTATGCGATATCGGGAGGATATCGCTACATGTAACCCCACCATCAGGAGACTAGTAAAAACAATGAAAAGTAGGGGCAAATTAAAAAAAAAACACAAGTTCAAATCCACCCATCTTTTGCCCCGTTGAAAATAAAACAAACAAAAACACATTTTGTATCGCCGCTATCAGAAATGCCCCAACTGTCAAAATATACAAGTACATCTCAATGAATTAGAAGACCATCACAAAGTTAATTTCAGTAATTCAATGCAAATAGTGAAACACATATATTATGTAGAGTCATTACAAACAGAGTGATCTATTTCAAGTGTTTATTTCAGTTAATGTTGATGATTATGGCTTACAGCCAATGAAAACCCAAAGGTGGTTATTTCAGAAAATTTAAGTAGGGAGGAAACCCCACTGCCGTATTCCACGAGACATCAAAGGCGGAAGATAATATTGATATATTAGTCAACGTGACTAAACGTACTGTTACACGCTTCAATGTCGTTTAGATATCACCAACGATCTCGGTCGTTAGGACATCTTTTTGACATTGTTGGTGAGATGTCGCACGTCTAGATATCGTGCATGTCTCACCAACAATGTGGTGAGCAGCTATTGATCGCACAACCCAGCGAATGATACTTGTTCACTGTTGTGAATAGAAGTCATTAACGGCATCGTTATCGCGGTGTCACACACAACGATGCAGCAGGTTGACTGTTCGTGGATCGTTTGATTTGAGAACATGTTCTCAAATCTGCGATCAACGATCCAACGATTTATCGTAGTCGTATCTCGGTGTTACACACAATGTACAAACAATGTCGTTTCAACTACTCCAAACCCGTGACGTTTGAGCGATATCGTTCATGAACTCGTACCGTGTAACTGAACCTTTAGAAACACCCTGAAACATGGCAATATTACATTGATTTTTGATGATATTCTAATTCATTGAGATGCACTAGTAACATTAACCTGATTGGTAAATTGCGTGATGGAAAAGAGTCAAAATGGCAAAATTGCGTTTTTATTTGGTTGCTGCAACATTACAATGAAATGCAATAACGGGCAATCAATACATCACATCTATTCAAAAATTGTATCATTAGAAATGTCGGCTCGGGGCACAACAAATAAGTCATCACACATCCCCAGAACCCGAAAAAGGAGAATGTCCGCAGGGCTGTGGTGTCTTAGCCGTAGAGTCGAAGTTAGTTTCTTAAGTTGGATTGATGGAAATTGAAGAGTTAAAGGTTTGGCTTAAGGTACCGTTACACGATAAGATATCGTGAATGACATCACATAAACGTCACGGGTTTGTACGTCGTTGCGTGTAACACCACAATACGACTACCATAAATTGTTGGATCGTTGATCGCAGATTTGAGAACATGTACTCAAAACAGACGATCCTCAATCAACCAACCTGCTGCATCATTCTGTGTGACACCGCGATAGCTCATTCACAACTTCGCCCATTCACATCAGTGAACAAATATCATTCGCAGGGTTGTGCGAACAATACCAGCTTGCTGGATGGTTGGTGCATCGTCCACGATATCTATACGTGTGACATCTCACCAATGATGTCCTAACAACTGCGCGCCCCGAGATCATTAGTGAGATCATTTCAACAATTGAAGCGTGTAACGGTACCTTAACCGACAACACAGCAATGGTTGGAAAATGGAGGTTAAATTGCAATGGTTTTTTTTTTGTTTGCTTGTTTTTTGTGCAAGTTTCAAAAATCTTTATCACCACCTAAATAAAAATAAAAAACTATACATGTTTGGTATCTACAAACTCGTACTGACCTAAGTACAATGTGAAATTCCAATTTTTTTTGCAATTTCATTGTGCTTGGAAGCCCCTTCCCCTCCCCTTCATGTTTTCTAGTACACTATATATGGTAAAATTAATGATGATGTTCAAAAGTACAACTTGTACTGCAAAAAGCAATCCCTTATATGCTATATTGACAGAAGAATAATAAAAGTTATGGCTCTTGGAAGAAGGGAAGGGAAAATGGCCTGGGGGTGTTGGACGTTAAGGGTCCTTTTAATCTTAACCCCTTCAGGACCCAGCCTATTTTGACCATAAAGGCCTTGGCATTTTTGTCAATTCTGACCAGTGTCCCTTTATGAAGTACCGTATATACTCGTGTATAAGCCGAGTTTTTCAGCCCAAAATTTGGGCTGAAAGTCTCCCCCTCGGCTTATACACGGGTCATATACGGTGGGGGCTGTGTCCCGGGGCTGTGGAGGCTGCAGGAGGCGGGGGGGGGCTGCTGTATGAGCGGCCCCGTCACGTGGGGCCGCTCATTAAATATGCACTGCTTCCCCTGTCAATCAGCGGCAGGGGGAAGCAGTGCATATAGCCCCAAATGCTGGCACTCGCCCCCCCCCTTGTAAGGGCCCCCCCCCCCCCTTATGGTTATATTACCATTCCGGACTTCTGATCAGCGCTGCTCCTCGGTGCTCCTCGCTGCTCCGTCCGTCCTGCTACATCCGGGATCTCCGGCCGTCGCAGGCATATGACGTCATCGCTCGACGGCGGGGATCCCGGATGTAGCAGGACGGGAGCCGCGAGGACGGAGCGTCGAGGAGCAGCGCTGATCAGAAGACCGGGATGGTAAGAGAAGCGGGGGGGGGGGCCCTTGCAAGGGGGGCGAGTGCCAGCATTTGGGGCTGCTGGGTACCCCAGGGGGCTGTTGGGTACCCCCAGGGGGCTGCTGTGTACCCCCTGGGGGCTGCTGTGTACCCCTGGGGGCCTGCTGTATACTACCACTGGGGCTGCTGTATACTACCACTGGGGCTGCTGTATACTACCACTGGGGCTGCTGTATACTACCACTGGGGCTGCTGTATACTACCACTGGGGCTGCTGTATACTACCACTGGGGCTGCTGTATACTACCACTGGGGCTGCTGTATACTACCACTGGGCTGCTGTATACTACCACTGGGGCTGCTGTATACTATCACTGGGGCTGCTGTATACTACCACTGGGAGGCCTGTATACCACATGCTGGGGCTGTATACCTGTGCTGGGGTCCACCCTCGGCTTATACACGAGTCAATAGGTTTTTCCAGATTTTTGGGGCAAAAGTAGGGGGTCGGCTTTACACGGGTCGGCTTATACACGAGTATATACGGTAATATATCTGGAACGCTTCAATGGATCCTAGCGATTCTGAGATTATTTTTTCGTGACATATTGGGCTTCATGTTAGTGGTAAATTCAGGTCAATAATTTTTGCGTTTATTTGTGAAAAAATCAAAAATTTGGCAAAAAGTTTGAAAATGTAGCAATTTTCAAAATTTGAATTTTTATTCTGCTAAACCAGAGAGTTATGTTACACAAAATAGTTAATAAATAACATTTCCCACGTCTACTTTACATCAGCACAATTTTGGGAAAAAAAAAATTTTGTGGGTGGGAAGTTATAAGGGTTCAAAGTTCATCAGCAATTTCTCATTTTTCCTGCAAAATTTCCAAACCATTTTTTTAGTGACCACATCACATTTGAGGTCCCTTTGAGGAGTGTACATGACAGAAAACACCCAAAAGTGACACCATTCCAAAAACTGCACCCCTCAAGCTACTCAAAACTACATCTAAGAAGATTATTAACCCTTCAGGTGCTTCACAGGAACTAAAGCAACATGGAAGGAAAAAATGGCCATTTTAATTTTTCTAACAAAAATGTTCTTTTAGCCTCAATTCTTTCATTTTCACATGGGCAACAGGATAAAATGGATCTTACTATTTGTTAGGTAAATTCTCCTTAGTACTCCGATACCTCATATGTGGTCATAAACCACTGTTTGGGCGTTACGGCAGGGCTCAGAAGGGAAGGAGCGCAATTTGACTTTTGGAGCTAATTTTCCATTCAAAAAGTGAAATGGCGCTCCTTCTCTTCTGAGCCCTGCCGTGCACCCAAACAGTGGTTTATGACCACATATGAAATATCAATGTACTCAGGAGAAATTGCCCAACAAATTTTGGGATGCATTTTATCCTTTTGCCCATGGGAAAATTAAAAACGTTAGGCTAAAAGTACATTTTTGTAAAAAAAAAATAATAATAATTAAAAAAAAAAAACATTATTACGGATCAATTTGTGAAACATCTGGGGGTTCAAAGTGCTCACCACCCATCTAGATAAGTTCCCTGGGGAGTCTAGTTTCCAAAATGGGGTCACTTGTGGGGGAGCTCCAATGTTTAGGTACACGGGGGGCTCTCCAAACGCGACATGGTGTCCGCTAACAATTTGAGCAGATTTTCCATTCAAATTGTTAGCGGACACCATGTTGCGTTTGGAGAGCCCCCGTGTACCTAAACATTGGAGCTCCCCCACAAGTGACCCCTTTTTGGAAACTAGACCCCCAGGGAACTTATCTAGATGGGTGGTGAGCATTTTGAACCCCCATTTGCTTCACAAATTAATCTGTAAAAATTAAAAAAGAAAATTTTTGTGCAAAAAAAAATTCTTTCATTATTACAGATCAATTTCTGAAACATCTGGGGATTCAAAGTGCTCACTATGCATCTACATAGGTTCCTTGGGGGGGGGTCTAGTTTCCAAAATGGGGTCCCTTGTGGGGGAGCTCCAATGTTTAGGCACACAGGAGCTCTCCATACGCGACATGGTGTCCGCTAACAATTCCAGTTGTTAGTGGACACAATGTCGCATATGGGGAGCCCCTATGTGCCTAAACATTGGAGCTCCCCCACAAGTGACCCCATTTTGGAAACTAGACCCCCAAAGGAACATATCTAGATGCATAGTGAGCACTTTGAACCCCCAGGTGCTTCACAAATTGATCCGTAAAAATGAAAAAAGATTTGTGTGAAAAAGAAAAAAAGTACTTTTTCCTTATTACAGATCAATTTTTGAAGCACCTGGGGGTTCAAAGTGCACACTGTGCATCTAGATATGTTCCTTGGGGGTTCTAGTTTCCAAAATGGGGTCACTTGTGGGGGAGCTCCAATGCTCAGGCACACAGGGAGGGGCTCTCCAATATGGTTTTGCTAACAATTGTAGCTAATTTTTCCATTGAAATTGTTAGCGGACACCATGTTGTGTATGGAGGACCCGTGTGCCACCAGCACAAGGGAAACTGGTAGAGTTGGGGTAAAGCACCAGAAAATGGCGCCTGTAATGAATGCACTATTTTCTGGGGTGGCTGTGGGTTGCAATTTGCAGCGTGGGGGCCCACGTTTGGGTCTCTCCATGCTGAGGATTCTTGCCCCCCAGCTGCCAAGTTGTACCTGGCTGGCAACCAAAAATACAGCGAAGCCCATTTTTGTTTTATTTCTAGAACTAATTCTAGAAGAAAAAATGACGTGGGGCTCCACCATATTTTTGGCTGAGGCAGGAACAACTAGGCACTGGGGGCTTCAGCATGGAGAGGCCCCAAGCGTTCTGGGCCCCACATGCTGCGAATTGCAGCCCACAGCCGCCCCAGAAAATGGTGCATTCATTGAAGCGCCATTTTCTGGCGGTGTACCCAGGCTCTTCCAGTTGCCCTAGTGCCGGTGGCAAACTGGGTAATAAAGGGTTTAATGCAAGCTTTTTATTGGCAGCTGGCACTAAGCCCGAGATTCATAATGTCGGGCCAATGTTAGACCGGGCCATTAGGAATCTCTAGTACATAGTCAAAAAAAATACACCACACAGAGAAAAATATTTTTATTTGAAAAAAACAAACAAATATCGGACTCCATCTTTGTTATAAAGATCCGACATAGTCTACAACAAAGGTCCCACGACGCTCGATCACCTCCGACGTAGTCCACAATGAAGGTCCTACAAAGCTCGATCGCCTCTGCTCAATCCAGACACTGCAGCAAGGGATCAGGTGTCCTTTTCTTTCAGTCTCTGGGGTCAGAGTTATGGTGCACTGTATGGCAATGATCTGTCTTACAGTGCACCATGACTATGATCCCCGAGACTACAACAAGAGGACACTTGATCTCTTGTTCCACCCATGCACTCATCCACCCATGCACTCATCCACCCATGCACTCATCCACCCATGCACTCATCCACCCATGCACTCATCCACCCATGCACTCATCCACCCATGCACTCATCCACCCATGCACTCATCCACCATGCACTCATCCACCCATGCACTCATCCACCATGCACTCATCCATCCATGCACTCATCCACCCATGCACTCATCCACCCATGCACTCATCCACCCATGCACTCATCCACCCATGCACTCATCCACCCATGCACTCATCCACCCATGCACTCATCCACCCATGCACTCATCCACCCATGCACTCATCCACCCATGCACTCATCCACCCATGCACTCATCCACCCATGCACTCATCCACCCATGCACTCATCCACCCATGCACTCATCCACCCATGCACTCATCCACCCATGCACTCATCCACCCATGCACTCATCCACCCATGCACTCATCCACCCATGCACTCATCCACCCATGCACTCATCCACCCATGCACTCATCCACCCATGCACTCATCCACCCATGCACTCATCCACCCATGCACTCATCCACCCATGCACTCATCCACCCATGCACTCATCCACCCATGCACTCATCCACCCATGCACTCACACACGCGTCTACCCATGCACGCGTCTACCCATGCACGCACCCATGCATCCATCCACCCTTGGTAAAAACCAGCATTTTTGCCCCTATGATTCCTACATGTGATGTCATCTGTCTTTATGATGACATATAATATAAGTAGTAATATTTTTTCATTCATAAGCAAGCAAATGTGAGGTTCTGGTGTGGTCCTTACTTGTTCTCCAGCTGTCCCAAGATCATCCACTAGAGTTGATTGGTGGATAATTGGTGAAGTACAACATTGGTGTTAGGCTGGTTTCACATCACGTTTTTTGTGATCCAGGCCGATCCGATGAGAACCGGATAGGCCCGGATCACATTTCAGCCCCATAGTTTGCCTATGGAGCCAGATGGCAACTATCTGCTATCCGGTTTCCATGTGTCCGGGTGAAAATCCGAGTCCTCCCGGATTCACCAGGACACAAAAATGCTGCATGCACGATTTTTGTGTCCGAGGAGAAAAATCTCCACAAACCGGATCCTTTCGGATTCTCCCGGATCCTCCTAGATCCGGGGCAATCATGCGCTCCCTAATATGGGGGCCTATGGGGCCGGATTGCCCCGATCCGGGAACCGACACCTGCGGCCGCAAGCCGCTGTTATTTCAGGACCACGGCTAGCTCCCTGCGAGCCGCGGTCCTGAATCATCATCAGCAGCTTTAGCTGCATGCGGCTGCACACCGGACCAGAGGGCATATTAGCCCTCCGGTTCTGTGTGCTGATCCGATCTGGGGCTGTCTGATCCACAATGGGCAACCCCGGATCGGATCAAAACGTGATGTGAAACCAGCCTTACCCCTAGGATTCAGCATTTCTCCAGTTACTTGTGGCAGTTAAAATGAATGAAAAACAGGGATTTAGTTTCCATTGACAACTACTGTTTGTACATATGGGATTCTGTTCATCTATAATCAGTGTACAGAGTGCAACTTCAGGATGGCACTGGACTTTCTAATTTAGCAATGATTTACAAAGATCTGTGTGAGCTTTCTACTCCCTTTTAACCAATTTTTATTTTTTATTGTAGCTTTTATGTGGCACTCATAAAGATGAGGCTAAGGACGCGGAAGGGGTCTCCGCGCAGCAGTCCTGCCGGGCGCACTGCACGCACTAAGAGGAAGCACTCAGAAGAGGAGGAGGAAGAGGAGAGCTCACCTCTAGCAGAAAAGTTGTCTAAACCAGACACTGGTCTGTTGTCCACCATCAAAAATTTCATCAAAGGCAGCACAACAAAGGTAAGCTTCGATAAGCCATATGTCTTCATTAACAATAGTCATTTAAACCACTTAAAGGGAGCCTGACAGTGGATACATGCTGCACAATCCATGGGAATCATGTATCAGACACGGACTGTGATTTTGCCCACATATGTTTCACTCTGAAACTCTTCAGTGTTCAGTGAATTAAAGGGAACCTGTCATGTCCTTTTTTTGTTTATCAACTACCCCTAATTTTGTTTAGGTCATGCGATGTACATCACTAACTTGATTTTTATAAAATTAAAACCCATGTATTTATCATAAAAATGCAGTTTAGATGCTTATATTTGCATTAGGTGCCTTCATGTTCAGTCATCGGGGTGGTACTTAATTCACTTCAGTCATGTAGTTTTTTTTAAATGTAGTCATGTTCCCCTCCCCCTGCATATTGACATCACTGAAGAAATTCACTTATGCCGAGCTCCGTTCATTATGGTCTCGTGGTCATGACATCACCACAGATCCTGTGAGAATTTGAACCATAAAGGGTGAAGCTCTGCATTGGAGTACTGATGGGTGGTGAAGGACCTGTGGTGAGGAGTGCTCAGCTGAAAAACACTTGCGTATGGGAGGAATGGCTAAGCCTCATTCATCCAACAGCCACCTAATGTGTATGTCCGGCTTGTCCCAGAGATGTAATGATACACTAAGTAATAACAGGACAGCTTTTTATTACTAGGAGGATCGAGAGAACCCCGCAAAGAGGAGCAGGGTGGAGCGTGACCTCGATAACAACCTCATCACCTCAACTCCACGTACCGGTGACAAACCAACCAAGCCCATTGCACGCGTCCGGAGGAAAAGTCAAGTTAATGGAGGTAGAGCTAGTGCATTAATCAACAGGTTTACTTAAAACATGTGCACACTTACTGTGTTTCAGTCACTAAAAATTACATCTAGTTTATCCTGTAATTTAGAAGTCAAACCTCTGGTACTAACAAATGTCCTCTATAGAGGGAAGGTCCCCTTCCCGAGCCCTACAACGGTGGTGAAACATTCTACCGAGGGGCAGCAGCCTGCAAACCTTCCAGCTGTTGTACAACTACAACTCCTAACATGCAGAGACTGCTGGATGCTGAAGTTGAAGTTTCAAAAAACCCAGAGTGTAAAATATTGCTACCCCTTGTTCCACATAATACTGGTAACATGTAGTAAGAGGCTGTGTTAATCTATTTGCTAGAATGATTTATAAGTTTGGTTCTTTCATTTAATTTTGTTCTGCCCAATTGTTCTTGTAGAAGCTGCAAGTTATGAGGTGACCCCTCAACATCTGAAACAAAATGGAAAGCTGGACGATGCATCTGTTGCAACCAGCCCACCCAGGACCACGCTGCTGGGGACCATTTTCTCACCAGTTTTCAACTTTTTCTCACCAGCAAATAAAAATGGTGAGTACTTTATGTAAACTGTTAAGTGTTTGTTTTTTTTTTTATGTGGCATTGGCTTTGTATACAGTTCATTGTATCAGACCTCAATCACTTGAACTCCAGAATAAAACCATCTTTATTTTAGGCACGTCAGGATCTGACTCTCCCGGTCAAGCAGTGGAAGCTGAGGAAATAGTAAAACAATTGGAAATGGAGCAAGTGGACGAGATCAGCACCAGCACCACCACATCAACTAATGGAACATCCTATCCCAGTCAGGGGACACCTGTCCGATCAGCAGCCAATAGCTGGCTGGAGGCTGGTGAAAATGCTCCCGAGCGGGAAATCCCTACATTAACAGGTTGGTGCGCTTATAATCATTTTTTGTGCGTATTTGGGAGTGTAAAAAAGATGCTTTATTTCCCTGCCACCTGTTATATTCTGATATAGACACACATATATTCCTTATTTTATTTTACATATTTGCTATAGATTTTAGTCTACTTTCTCTACACACCATTGATGCAACACTTATCTATTTTAACTTTTCTTCTGCACATTAATTTCAGCTACAACATAGTTCTAAAATCTATTATCATATCTGATTTCTTTATATTCCTTTCCATAACCACTAGAACATTGGTCCCTAACTTTTCTGACCTTGGGAGAGACCTCCAGCTCTCATCCCCCTCCTAGTGACATCCAGTAACCTATATGACAGCTAAAATATTTACACATAAAGCATACTGCGGCAGTATACCAGAATCCAGGGGTTACCACAATACCCCCATCTGGTATTCTTACATCAAGCACTTTTCCCCCACAGTAACATCTAGCTTAAGCACCTCCTCTGACAGGTAGTACCATCCTATCTTCAGCTTGCCATACTTAAAGTGTGACCGTCGTTTTAATTTTTATTTTACAAATCGATAGTGCACACAAAAATAAGCAGCTTTGCAATGTATCTTATCATACAAATGTGCTTCTCCTGGACTGATCTTTCATTCTCAAAATACTCAATACCTGATTAAATCTGTCTTCAGATTTTTATATTAATGAGATAAAAGACGTCAGATGGTTTTTATAACATTATCTGCACAGAGGGTGAGGAGGAACTCTGCCTCTAGCTCCTCCCTCTGCCTCTAGCTCCTCCCTCTGCCTCTAGCTCCTCCCTCTGCCTCTAGCTCCTCCCTCTGCCTCTAGCTCCTCCCTCTGCCTCTAGCTCCCTCTGCCTCTAGCTCCTCCTCTAGCTCCTCCCTCTGCCTCTAGCTCCTCCCCTGCCTCTAGCCCTCCTGCTCTTCCTTCTACAGTAGAACCTTGTTAGCACCAACTGTCATCTCTTATCTTAGTTAGGCCCCTTTCACATCTGGTTCCTAATGGCCGCACTTGCGGCAAGCCCCATACATTCTCTATGGGGCTTGCAGCAAGTGCGGTATTGCCGCGATCCAGCAGTTGTGACCGCGAAAAAAACCGCGGTGAGCTTTTTTTTTTTTTTCCGCGGCTGGATCTGCCGCATTCGGCAGAACCGCACTTGCCGCACCGGACCGCAAGCCCCATAGACAATGCATAGGGCTTGCCGGATCCGGGCCATAGGGAATGAATGGCGCCACCTGCCGGGTCAGCCACACATCAGCAAAAACGCTGATGTGAAAATGGCCTCTATGGGACCTTTCACATCTGCGTATTTGTAAATTTGCGGCAGATTTTAGCGGCGTATGCCGCGTAATGGCCAACTTGCGTTCAGCCTCATTCATTCACTATGGGATTTGTGGTCCGTTGCGGCAAGTGTGATTTTGCTGGATTGGCACTTGTGGCAAGTCAAAAAGAACGCTGCTAACAGCATTTTTTTCCGCTGCCGCAAGTGCCAGATTTGCCAGAACCGGCAAAACCGAACTTGCCGCGCCTGACCGCTAGTCCCACAGTTAATGAATTGGGCTTGCCGCAAGTTGACAGTTACGTGCCATATGCGCTAAAATCTGCAGGATCTGCCTTAAATTCACAAAATCGCAGATGTGAAAGCAGCCTAGGGCTGCATACTCACGATGAGTATACACAGCGTTTTGGACGCATCGTCTTGCAGCTGCGTCCAAAATGCTGTGTAGTACATTATAAGCATAGGGGATGGGATTTTAAGAAATCCCATCCTCACTATGCTTAACCCGACCGCAGCGTTCTTTTAGCTGCGGTGCGGGTTGCCGGCATTCCACTCCTCCACATGTTCATTTCATGCTGCGGAGTCGGAAGCGCCAGCCATCGGGTGCACGGAGAGGGAAGCCGCCCTGCATCCACCCCACATGGTCTCCCTGCAGCCACCCGCGGATTCACTCAGGTGCGGAGGAGCTGCGTCCAACATGCAGCTCCTTCGGACCGTGAGAACATACCCTAATACCCTAAGGCAGCTTTCACATCTGCGATTTTTTTATTCCCAAACCTGGTAGTTTTTCCACATCTGCCGCATAGCGGCTCACTTGCAGCAAGCCCCATTCATTCCCTATGGGACTTGCAGTCAGCTGCGGTTTTGCCAGATCCGGCAAATCCGCACTTACAGCAGTGCAAAAAAAAAAATAACAACCCGCTTCTACCAGTGTTTTCTCTAGTCACCTTCCACGACAGCATAGGAGGTAGCCTCGCCACGCCCTAATGGGGACAGGAACACAAGAGAGGTTAAAAGGCCCCTCCCACCTCCCATTAGCCAGTGTTTTTCCTGTCCCCATGGGGCATGGAGAGGTTTCCCTGTGCTGTGGGGTCGGCGACTGCAGCATACCTGAGGGTTTAGCCGGGCAGCGTTGGTCGGGGCTTCGGTCTCCTCCGGCTGCTCCTACCGCGCGTTTTTCGCGGTAGGACCGTGCCCTGGTCCTCCGGATCCTCCTTGGAGGTGATGCGGGCCTTGGGCGCCCCACCAGCGGCCTCTCGGTGCTCCCTGACCCGCCGGCTTCCCCTGCGCGCTCGCTGTCGCGCCGGCCGGATGTGACGTCACGCGCGTCACTTCCGGGTCACGTGCTTCCCCGGGGAGTGGCGCTTCCGGTTCCGGCGGTCGGAATCCGGAGGGACAGCGTGCAGGGCGCGCCTCTGCTGCTACTGCAAGCCGGCCTGGGACCCTGCGTGGGGGGAAGAGGCACACTATTGGAGCGGTGGGGCAGGCTTACATCATATAAGCTGCCCTGAAAACGTCAGTAAAGGTGAGCTGTACTATTGTCAGGATGGCTGATCTTGCTGCTGAGACCAGCTCTGCCCCAGCCACAGTGAGTCTGTGCCGAGGGGGGGTCCATGTGCCTGTTTACAGGCAGATTCTTATGGCGCCCTCTCTATTTTTTTTATAGGGAGAGAAGCCAGCTGTTAAAAAGCCCGGTGGGAAGCGATGCCCTGTTTGTAATAAGTTTTCTTCCCCCTGGACAAGAAACTCTGCCAGGAGTGTACAGATCATATTGTTCGGGCCGAACACCCCTCTTTAGTGGAGGAATTACGCTCCATGGTGAAACAGGAGATCCAGGCGTCTTTGGCTTCCCTGACTCCGGCTGCTCCCACCCCGGTCTCAGGTCCTCCGTCTCCAAAGAAACGGAAACGGCAGCAGGACCTGTCTGACTCTGACGCCCAGTTAGACTCAGACTCGGATAATTGGGATGATGGTTCTTCCCCCATGGCCTCTGACCCTAGCAGATTCCTGTTCTCTTCAGAGGATTTGGCGGGGCTCATTAGTGCTGTCCGTAGCACTATGGGTCTGGAGGAGGAACCGGTCCTCCACTCTGTCCAGGATGCTATGTTTGCTGGGCTTCGTCCGGTCAAACCGGTGGGATTTCCTGTCCATCCCAACATTCAGGATCTCATTGTTCAGGAGTGGGAATTTCCTGAAAAAAAGGGTTAAAGGTACCCTGAAAAACAGGTTTCCCCTGGAGGACACCCCATTTTCTTGGGATGTCCCCAAGGTGGATGTCCAGGTCACTCGGGTGGCTAAAAAGACCTCGCTCCCTTTCGAGGATACGTCCCAGCTGAGAGATCAGATGGATAGAAAGATTGAGGGGCTGATGAAGCGCTCGTGGGAGGCATCAACATCTACCTTGCAGGCGAATGTTGCTTCCACCTGCGTTTCCAGGTCAATCCTCAGATGGTTGGATCAGCTTGAGTGTCATATCTCCCAGGGTACTCCGAGGGAGGAGATTTTGGAATCCTTGCCTTTGTTAAAAAAGGCGACTGGATTTCTGGCTGACGCCTCTGCTGAATCGGTGCGCATGGCCGCCCGTACGTCCGTCCTTTCCAACTCGGCGCGGCGTGCACTCTGGTTAAAGATGTGGACAGGGGATTCCACATCTAAGACGCGCCTTTGTTCCATTCCCTTTAAGGGGGATTTGGTTTTTGGGCCTGCGCTGGATGACATCCTGGCCAAGGCCTCAGATAAGAAGGCTCTCCCTGAACAACGTATAGCGAAAAAGTCGTTTTTTCGTCCCCAGGTGCCTCAGGCCTCCCAGCCCAGAGGTAAGGGGAAGGGGGGTCGTTGGTCCTACCCGAAGGGTAGAGGGAGGAACATCTTTGTCCCCCCCCAACAGCGTCCTCCACAGGACAAACAGTGACTCGGTGCAGGTAGGGGGAAGACTCTCCGCTTTTCTTCCCATCTGGCGAGGCATTACCAACTGCCAGTGGGTGCTCAACATCTTAGCGGAGGGTCTCTTAATCGAGTTTGTGTCTCCTCCCCCTCCGGTTCTTCGAGTCACTACCCTGCCCTCAAGGGGATCTCAGGATCTCCTGTTTTCTAACCTGCTGGAACTCCTGGCTTCCAACGTCATTTCCAGAGTTCCGGAGTCGGAACGCGGCAGTGGACATTACTCCCGGCTCTTCATGGTGAAGAAGCCGTCAGGGGCGGCCCGGGTTATAATAAACCTGAAGCAGCTCAACCAATATGTCCGCTACCGCAGATTCAAAATGGAATCGGTCAGGTCTGTGATCCCCTTGATAGGGCCCCACTTCCAGATGGCCACAATCGATTTGAAGGACGCGTATTTTCATGTGCCGATTCATCCTCGGCACAGGAAATACCTGCGGTTTGCGGTGTCTTGCCGGGGGGAGATCCACCACTTCCAGTTCGACGTTTTGCCTTTCGGCATCTCCTCTGCTCCCCGGATTTTTACGAAAATCATGGGGGAGGTGGTGGCCTTCCTCAGGTTACAGGACATCTGTCTGATTCCATACTTGGACGATCTTCTTCTGATCGCGCCTTCAGAGGAGATCCTCCGGTCGGACGTGGACAGGGTGTTGGGCATTCTTCGGTCATTGGGGTGGCTCCCCAACCTGTTGAAGTCTCAACTTACCCCCGCCTCGGTCAGGAGATTCCTGGGGGTGCTTCTGGACTCGGACAAACAGGTGACTTTTTTGCCGGAAGATCACAAAACGTCCCTTGTGTCACGTATATCTTCCCTGAGAGCTCATTGGTCCCCCACGCTCCGGGAAGCCATGTCAGTCCTGGGGTCTATGACGGCTTGCATCCCTTCAGTAATGTGGGCTCAGGCACATTCCAGGTGCCTTCAGGACCACATTCTGGGGCATTGGAATCTCCTCCCCTCCTCCCTCAACAAGAAAATTTGCTTGTCAGGGAGGGTGGTATCCTCCCTCCGGTGGTGGTTGGCCCCGGCGAATCTGGCCAACGGAGTCGCTTGGTCTCGGACTCCTCTGGTTACGGTGACGACGGATGCCAGCCAGCGGGGCTGGGGGGCGGTGGTATCGGGGTCCCCGTTTCAAGGTATCTGGGGTCCTCAGATAAGCTCTCGCTCCTCCAACTTCCGCGAACTCAAAGCGGTAGAGGAAGCTCTTCGGGTGGCACAAAATTTGGTCCGGGGGTCACATGTGTTGGTGTATTCGGACAATGTGACCACTGTGGCCCATCTTCGTCATCAGGGCAGCACCCGGTTTCGCGACCTAAAGGTGATCTCCAGCCGCATCTTCCTCTGGGCCGAGAGGTCTCTCCTGTCTCTCTCGGCGGTCCATCTCAAGGGGGACTTGAACTCTCAGGCGGATTATTTAAGCCGAAGAGATCTCCATCCAGGGAGTGGAGCCTAGACCAGGCGGTTTTTTGCAGCCTGGTGGTGCGCTGGGGAGCTCCGGAGGTGGATTTATTCGCCTCCAGGCTCAATTGCAAAGTGGGAACATTCTTCTCCCTCAACCCCAGGGACGGAGCCGTTGGGGTGGATGCCTTCTCCCACGCTTGGGCGTTTCATCTCGCCTACGCGTTCCCTCCGCTCCCTCTGCTAGCCAGGGTTCTGCGGAAGATCAGGGACGAGCGGGTCCCGACTATCCTAATTGCCCCGGTCTGGCCAAAGAGAAGCTGGTTCAACCTGATCAGGTCTCTCCGGGTGGACGGTCCTGTGTATCTGGGGGAGGTCCCAAGCCTCCTCTCACAGGGTCCGTTCTTCCATCCAGCTCCGCAGCGTCTCAGCTTGGCTGCCTGGCTTCTGAGGCCCGAGTGCTGAAGGCCCAGGGCCTTTCCGAGAAAGTTATCGCAACCTTGCAGGATTGCCGTAAGCCAGTCACTAATTCCATCTACAATAAGATTTGGAAAAAGTTCTCCTCCTGGTGTGGGGCCCGGGGTTCGGATCCCTTTGCTCCAAATGTTTCTCAGATTCTGGACTTCTTACAGCAGGGGTTGGATCTGGGTCTTAAACCTAGCACCCTGAAAGTCCAGGTGGCTGCCTTGAGTTCTGTGTTTGATGTGAGACTGGCTGATCATCGTTGGATCAAACGTTTCATGGTGGCGGCTTCCAGACGGTGTCCCTGTCGGAGGAGTGTCTTCCCCTCCTGGGATCTGAATATTGTGCTGACGGGCCTGACTCGTTCTCCTTATGAGCCCCTGACGGATTGCTCCATGAGGTCCTTGTCTCATAAGCTCGCTTTCCTGGTGGCTATTACGTCAGCCAGGAGAATTGGTGAACTTCAGGCCTTGTCCATCCGTGAGCCCTATTTGACGGTGCGGGATGACAGCATTGTTTTTCAGTTGGATCCGTCGTTTCTGCCGAAAGTGGTGTCGGAGTTTCATCGATCTCAGTCCATCGTTCTGCCATCCTTCTGTCAACATCCTAGATCTACGAAGGAGGTGGAATTCCACTCGCTGGATGTCCGTCGCCTGGTGCTCCACTACCTAGAGGTCACGGCTCCCTGGCGTATTGACCAGAATTTATTCATTCAGCATTTTGGTCGCAACAAGGGCCGGAAGGTGGCTAAAGGCACTATCGCCAATTGGATAAAGAGGGCAATCACGGACGCCTATCTCAGTCAAGGCCTCTCGGCGCCTACGGGTTTTACGGCCCATTCTACCCGAGCCACTTGCGTCTCCTGGGCTGAGCGTGCTGGGGCTTCTCCGGAGCAGCTCTGTAAGGCGGCTACGTGGTCTTCGCTACATACCTTCACCAAGCACTATCGTTTGGATGTGATGGCTGGCAGGGACTTGGCCTTTGGGCGGAAGGTCCTGCAAGCTGTTGTCCCTCCCTAGGTAAGGATTCGTGGGCATTCCTCCTATGCTGTCGTGGAAGGTGACTAGAGAAAATAGAATTATTCTTACCGTTAATTCGGTTTCTAGGAAACCTTCCACGACAGCACTTATTTCCCTCCCTAATTTCCTGGTTTATGGATTTTATGCTTGTTTCTTATGCGTTCTGGGTTCGTTGTAAGACACTGGCTAATGGGAGGTGGGAGGGGCCTTTTAACCTCTCTTGTGTTCCTGTCCCCATTAGGGCGTGGCGAGGCTACCTCCTATGCTGTCGTGGAAGGTTTCCTAGAAACCGAATTAACGGTAAGAATAATTCTATTTTTTTACTTGCCGCAAGCGCAAAACTGCACTTGCTGCACATGACTGCAAGTCCCATTGGGAATGAATGGGGATGAACGCAGACTTGCGCAAGTGTTGGCTGTAGATGCAGCAAAACTACTGAATTTGCCGTGAAATTCAAAAAATGCTGATGTGAAAGCAGCCTAATGTAAAAATCTGTATTTACTGACAACAGATTATACCTGGGAATTGAGAAATTTTGAGAATAAAAGATCAGTTCAGGAAGAGAAGCAGCAAATTAGTCTAAGATAAGATCCATTACAAAGTTGCTTTTTTCATATTAATTTAGAAAAGTAAAATTAAAATTACAATTACACTTTAATCGCTAAATATCCAAAGCCAGTATTTGGGCATCCATATTTGTTCTGTGCCAGGATACTCACATAATTTGCCATCTGCAGACCTGCTCTAGCTGTTTGCTAGTTTGGGTGCTAATGCTGGCAGACAGCCGCGAGCCTCATGTTCTAGAACCCCTCACTCTTTTCTTTCATTAATATATATATATATCTAATTTATACTAGAATAACTTTTCATACTGAAACACAATTTCAACATCTTCTACACAATTCCTTAGTGCGTTCACAGGGTTTATCCAATTTATCATTCTTCTTTCTTCCATAAAACAATGACTTTGCTTCTGCTTATTTAATTGGACATCAGCTTGTCCTAATTCATTGAACAGTTATCTTCCGTTCTTGTCTATCTGTTTGATTTTAATTGTTCTAAGATCCTCCTTACAAACATTATTTGCTTCTTACCACTTTATTTTTGTTTAGTCCGTTTTATTTAATCTGTTGATCCTAATGGTTTTTTTCTTATCTTAGCCCCAGTGTCCCCAGACAGTGGTTACTCCTCTGCACATGCTGAAGCAGCATATGAAGAAGACTGGGAGGTGTTTGATCCGTGAGTTTCAGTTTCTTTATTTTGTAATTTTTGGGGGCTTTGTGCCCAATTGCAATACATATTCAGCTCACTATGTATGTTTTTTTTTTAAGTCTTATAAATCTGTATTTAATTCACAATTTCTTACAACGGATCGGTCACCAGATTACTTAACCTCCCTGGCGGTCTGTTTAGTTCTAGAATTGTTTGCTAAAAGCGGGCTACCCGCGTTCGCGGTAGATGCGGTTAAAAAAACCGCATCTGCCGCACTTGCCGCATAGCTGCCGCACTTGCGGCGCGGTTGCGGTAATCTGCATAGGAACCAACCACCTCTGATGACCCTCATACATTGTTAATATGTGCCCCTACAGCCTAGTAAACCATTAGCAGCACTGTTTTAGTGTGAAAAGTGGCTGCAGGAGAAGTGAGATAATGATTGTATACACTTACATGCCTGCGTACTTGAGGCCGTCTCCCTGTGTGTGCTGGGACTTGTGGGCTGTGCTCATCATGTCTGCTCTCCCCCTCCCTTATGCACGCCCCCTCTCAGCCTGCTATAGTGATGTGAGGCTGATTGCGTCATAAAGGGGCGGGGCTAAATCGCGGCATTCCGGTAGCCCCGCCCCTTTATGACGCAATCAGCCTCACATCACTATAGCAGGCTGAGAGGGGGCGTGCATAAGGGAGGGGGAGAGCAGACATGATGAGCACAGCCCACAAGTCCCAGCACACACAGGGAGACGGCCTCAAGTACGCAGGCATGTAAGTGTATACAATCATTATCTCACTTCTCCTGCAGCCACTTTTCACACTAAAACAGTGCTGCTAATGGTTTACTAGGCTGCAGGGCACATATTAACAATGTATGAGGGTCATCAGAGGTGGTTGGTTCCTATGCAGATTACCGCAACCGCGCCGCAAGTGCGGCAGATGCGGTTTTCTCACCGCATCTGCCGCGAACGCGGGTAAGCCCGAGCCTGACTCGGGTTAACGCTTCTGGTAGTGAATGTTAACCCCGAGTCAGGCTCGGGAATAACGCTAGGAAGGTTAATAACAAACTGTAAAAATTATTAAATAGATTTTAGACTAAGTCACAATTACTTTGAAAATCCTTATCTGGATGGCTTTAAAATCAAGATGAGCATATCCAGGTGTTTTCATTTTTGACTCGCCAAACGTGACTTGACAGCTGTAGCTTGTACGAAACAGTGGGCGATCACCACAGGCAGTAGGGACACTTAAAAGCTGTCAATCAGTCCTAGGTGGACGGAGATAAAGAATAACTGAATTGTTTCATTGGGGAACACAAAAGACCATGGGTGTATGCTGCTGCCTCCGGGAGGTGACACCAAGCTAAATAAAAGTTAGCTCCTCCCCTGCAGTATACATCAACTAACCGGAAGGAAACTGGTCAGTTTTTTAGTTTTAGTGTGCAGCTTATACGAAGAGGCGCGAGATCTCCACAGGCAGGAGAGGGGCACTTAAAGGCTGCCAATCAGTCTTTGTGGGTGAAGATTGTTACTTTTTTTCACACAGAATTATTCAGCTCTTCTCACATATATCCTCAAAGTACCATATATACTCGTGTATAAGCCGACCCGTGTATAAGCCGACCCCCCCCCCCCTACTTTTGCCCCCAAAACCTGGGAAAACCTATTGACTCGTGTATAAGCCGAGGGTGGACCCCAGCACAGGTATACAGCCCCCAGCAGTGTTGTATACAGCAGCCTCCCCAGTGGTAGTATACAGCAGCCTCCCCAGTGGTAGTATACAGCAGCCTCCCCAGTGGTAGTATACAGCAGCCTCCCCAGTGGTAGTATACAGCCGAGGGTGGACCCCAGCACAGGTATACAGCCCCCAGCAGTGTTGTATACAGCAGCCTCCCCAGTGGTAGTATACAGCAGCCTCCCCAGTGGTAGTATACAGCAGCCTCCCCAGTGGTAGTATACAGCAGCCTCCCCAGTGGTAGTATACAGCAGCCTCCCCAGTGGTAGTATACAGCAGCCTCCCCAGTGGTAGTATACAGCAGCCTCCCCAGTGGTAGTATACAGCAGCCTCCCCAGTGGTAGTATACAGCAGCCTCCCCAGTGGTAGTATACAGCAGCCTCCCCAGTGGTAGTATACAGGCCCCAGCAGTATATACAGGCCCCAGCAGTGTGTCATATATGGCCCCCAAATTCTGGCACTCGCCCCCCTTCGTTGTAAGGCCCCCCCCTGCTGCTTAACTTACCATCCCTGGTCTTCTGCACCGCGCCGGTCCTCTGTGCTCCGTCCTCCGTGCTCCCGTCCTCGGCTGCATCCGGGGTCCCCGGCCGTCACAGTAACGATGACCCCGAATGCTGCACAGAGGACCGGCGCTGTGCAGAAGACCAGGGATGGTAAGTTAAGCAGCAGGGGGGGGGGGCTTACAACGGAGGGGGGCGAGTGCCAGCAGTTGGGGGCCATATATGCAGATATGCACTGCTTCCCCCTGCCGCTGATTGACAGGGGGAAGCAGTGCATATATAATGAGCGGCCCTACCTGACGGGGCGCTCATACAGCAGCCTTTCCCCGCCTCCTCCAGCCTCCCCACCCGACACAGCCCCCACCACAGCCCCCACCACAGCCCCTACCGTATTGACCCGTGTATAAGCCGAGGGGGGGGGGGACTTTTCAGCCCAATTTTTGGGCTGAAAATCTCGGCTTATACACGAGTATATACGGTAATTGCTCCAGCTTAACTCCTTGCCGACACAAGACGTACAACGTCCTGGGCCGGTAAGGGGGCTTTGATGTGAGCTCCAGCGCGGCGCTCACATCATAGCTCCGACATCTCAGCTGATGAGATCCGGGATCCGATTGGCGCTGTTAACCCCTTGGATCCCGCCGTCAATTGCTCACAGCGGGACCCAAGGCGGCCGCGGCGGGGAACGCGCTGTTCCCCGCCTGCTCTGGAAATCCCGCAATAGTATTGCGGGATCTCCGACGCTCACGTGACAGCCCGGGTCCTGGCTAGACCCCTGGTGCTGTCAGAGCGCAGTTACGTGTAGTGGTTGGCAGGCACTGCCAACCACAACACGGCCGCAATTCTGGGAGATACAGATGAGCTGCTGCTCATTTGTGTCTTCCAGAAGCGATCGGATTGTGCAGCAAGGTGCCTCTTAACCTCCCTAGCGTTATTCCCGAGCCTGACTCGGGTTAACATTCACTACCAGAATCGTTAACCCCGAGTCAGGCTCGGGCTTACCCGCGTTCGCGGCAGATGCGGTAAAAAAACCGCATCTGCCGCACTTGCCGCATAGCTGCCGCACTTGCCGCACTTGCGGCGCGGTTGCGGCGCGGTTGCGGTAATCTGCTTAGTAAAGGGAACCTAAGTGACATACACTTACATGCCTGCGTTCTTCTGGGGGTCTCCCTGTGTGTGCTGGGACTTGTGGGCTGTGCTCTCATGTCTGCTCTCCCCTCCCTTATGCACGGCCCCTCTCAGCCTGCTATTGTGATGTGAGGCTGATCGCGTCATAAAGGGGCGGGGCTACCGGGATGCCGCGATTGAGCCCCGCCCCTTTATGACGCGATCAGCCTCACATCACAATAGCAGGCTGAGAGGGGCCGTGCATAAGGGAGGGGGAGAGCAGCCATGATGGGCACAGCCCACAAGTCCCAGCACACACAGGGAGACCCCCAGAAGAACGCAGGCATGTAAGTGTATGTCACTTAGGTTCCCTTTACTAAGCAGATTACCGCAACCGCGCCGCAACCGCGCCGCAAGTGCGGCAAGTGCGGCAGCTATGCGGCAAGTGCGGCAGATGCGGTTTTTTTTTACCGCATCTGCCGCGAACGCGGGTAAGCCCGCTTTTTGTTGATTTTTTTGCAAAGAAACAGACCGCCAGGGAGGTTAAAAGAGGCAGTGTAAAAATAAGAATGAATTGATAAAGTTTTTAAAAACCTGTAAAAAAAAAAAAAAAAAAAAAGTTGAAATCACCCCCCTTTTCCCCAATCAAATAAAAGTATTAAACATTTTTTAAAAAAACCACGCCCCAACCTATCATCATATTAAATCCGTTAATGAGAGCCGTAAACTCCATAAAGGAAAAAATGGTCCAAAAGCCAAAATTCAGTTTTCTCCTTCGCCTTATTGGGGGGGGGGGGGGGGGGGGGCACAGGACGATGGGTTATAGCATTCTGCCACTAGGAGGCGACACTAGGTAATTAACAAAAAATGCACAGTGGTTCCTCCCTGCAGTATATAACCCCCTGACTGGCACAGTCTAGCCAGTTTTTTGCTTAGTGTCTTAGGAGGCAAGATGTTTTGTAGATCGGCAGCAACGAGGAGATCTCTTCAGTGGTGGTTGCTCTTGTCTTCTCTCTTGCGAGGGAGATCCTTCCTACCGGTGAAGTGGACTGTTGTAACTACCGATGCCAGTCTCCTCGGCTGGGGGGTCGGTGTTTCGGAATCCCACGGCTCAGGGTCGATGGACTCAACAGGAGTCCTCTCTGCCCATCAATCTTCTGGAGATTTGGCCATTTACTTGGCATTGCAGAGCTTCCAGCGTTTCCTGATGGGTTGTCATGTTCGCGTACAATCGGACAATGTCACGGCGGTGGCCTACGTCAACCATCAGGGAGGGACGTGCAGCAGAGCAGCAATGCAGGAAGTGGAACCGATTCTGTAGTGGGACGAATCCTCGGGTGTTGTGCTGTCAGCAGTCCACATCCCAGGGGTCGAGAATTGGGCGGCGGATTATTTCGGCCGTCAGGGGCTTGTGTCAGGGGAATGGGCTCTTCACCCGGATGTGTTGGAGCAGATCTGCCGGCGCTTCGGGACTCCAGATGTGGATCTCATGGCGTCACTGATGAATGCCCAGGTTCCGCACTTCTTTGCTCGGTCCCGCGATCCCAGGACTCTGGGATCAGACGCCCTGATTCAGGACTGGACGCAGTTTCACCTTCCTTACATTTTTCCGCCTCTGGCCCTCCTTCCCAGAGTGGTCCAGAAGGTCAGAACAGAGAAAGTGACGGTAATATTAATAGCCCCCAATTGGCCCAGGAGGTCGTGGTACGCCAATCTGGTTCAACTCGTCGAAGTCGCTCCTTGGCAGTTGCCGGTTTGACCGGATCTTCTGTGTCAAGGTCCGATTTGGCATCAGAATTCCTGGTCTCTGCGTTTAATGGCGTGACCCTTGAGACCAGAATTCTGACCCGGGCAGGGTTCTCGGAAAAAGTTGCGCGCACTATGGCGTGTGCGAGGAAGCCTGTTTCCGCCCGGGTATATCATAGAACTTGGAAGACGTTCTTTGGTTGGTGTGAGTCAGGGCGGGTTTCGCCCTTGCTTTTTTCGCTCCCGGTGGTTCTGGGGTTCCTCCAATCGGGGCTGGACAAGGGACTCTCCTTGAGTTCCCTTAAAGGGCAGATTTTTGCGCTATCGGTACTTTTTCAGCGCCGATTGGCTTCAAAACCTCAGGTCCGTACCTTCTTACAGGGTGTGGCTCGTATAGTCCCACCATACAGGAGGCCTTTGGAGGCCTGGGATTTAAACCTGGTTCTGGAAACTCTCCAGAAGATCCCGTTTGAACCCCTCAAGGAGGTTTCTTTGCGCCTTCTGTCTCAGAAGGTGGTTTTCCTGGTGGCGATCATTTCGATTAGGAGAGTGTCCGAGTTGGCGGTGCTTTCTTGTAAGGCGCCGTTTCTTTCTTTCCACCAGGACAAGGTGGTGATGCGACCACTACCGTCTTTCGTTCCTAAGGTGGTGTCCTCTTTTCGTTTAAATGAGGATATTGTCCGTCCTTCCTTCCTTTTGTCCGGCTCCTGTGCATCGTTTTGAGAAAGCTTTGCACACTTTGGATTTGGTTCGTGCTCTCCAGATCTATGTGTCTCGGACAGCGTGTTTCAGGAAGTCTGACACATTGTTCGTCCTTCCGGAAGGTCACCGTAAGGGGATGGCCGCGTTAAAGGCCACGCTTGCTTGATGGATTAAACTGACCAATCAGGAAGCATACTCTTTGCGCAACCTGTCAGTTCCTTCAGGTTTGTGTGCTCATTCCACTCGTGCGGTGGGTGCCTCCTGCGCTGTTAGGCATCAGGCTACGACTGAGCAAGTGTGCAAGGCAGCCACTTGGTCCAGTCTGCACACCTTTGCAAAGCACTATCGAGTGCACACTCCGGCTTCGGCGGATGCGAGTCTGGGTAGACGCATCCGACAGGCAGTGGCTACTAGCCTGTAGATTGTGTTTTTCAGTTGGGATGTTGTTGTTCCCACCCAGGGACTGCTTTAGGACGTCCCATCGTCCTGTGTACCCCCAATGAGGCGAAGGAGAAAAGGAGAATTTTGTGAACTCTCCGTAAATTCCTTTTCTCTTAGCCTCTAATTGAGGGACACAGCACCCTCCCTGGGCCTGTTGGGCCTTCTTGGGTTTTCTCCTTGGTTGCCTTTTCAGCTTGTGTAGTTTTTTTTACTCCTACTGCTTTAGCACAAAACTGGCTAGACTGTGCCAGTCAGGGGGTTATATACTGCAGGGAGGAGCCACTGTGCATTTTTTGTTAATTACTTAGTGTCGCCTCCTAGTGGCAGAATGCTATGACCCATCGTCCTGTGTCCCCCAATTAGAGGCTAAGAGAAAAGGAATTTACGGTGAGTACACAAAATTCTCCTTTTTTTGGTTGCCGCAACATTGCTATAAAATGCAATAACTGGCGATCAAAACTGCGGATCCCAAGAAAAATTGGTATCATTAGAAACGTTAGCTCAAGACGCAAAAAATAATCCATCACACACAGCCCCAGATCCTGAAAAATGAGGACGCTAAGGGTCACAGAACATGGCGCAAAAAGTACATTTTTTGTTTTTTCGTAAACTTCAGAATTTATTTTCACCACCTAGATACCAATAAAGGTATACATGTTGGGTGTCTACGAACTCGTACCGAACCGAGGCATCACCCCGTCACGTCGGTTTTACCATATAGTGAACATGGCGACTAAAATACCCAAAAAACAAATTTTTAATCAGTGTTATTGCACTTTTTTTTGCAATTTCACTGCATTTAGAATTTGTTTGCAATTTCCCTGTACACTATATGGTAAAATAAATTATTGCATATGAAAGTACATCTCGTCCCGCAGAAAACAAGCCGTCATATGTCTATATTGACTGAAAAATAAAAAAGTTATGGCTCTTGGAAACAGGGGAGCAAAAAACGAAAATGAAAAATTCCCTGGTCATGAAGGGGTTAATCAGTACTAAGATCTATATAGTAATACATGCAGTTTGTTGTAAAATCTGGTGACAGGTTCACTTTAAGTCCCAGACATTCTGTTTTCTTGTGCTTGGTAAAACCTGCGAAGCATGTGAGAAGTGATTGCCTGACATGAGCTAATGGCTACTTTCTCTTCTGTAGATACTATTTCATTAAACATGTCCCACCCCTGACTGAAGAGCAACTCAACAGGAAGCCGGCTCTCCCTTTAAAGACTAGGAGTACACCTGAGTTCTCACTTGTCCTGGACTTGGTAAGGTATCACTTTTATGGATTTTCAGCCACAAATCTCTGTGTTTTTGTTATTGGTTTAACTGTTTTTTTTTTTTTTTTTTAACAGGATGAGACTCTGGTTCACTGCAGCCTCAATGAGCTGGAAGATGCTGCCCTCACATTTCCAGTGCTGTTCCAAGATGTCATTTACCAGGTGATGATCGCTCTGTGATTTTTTTTTTTTTATTTTATCTAAACTTTACCATACAAGTAGCTATTCAACCATTTACATCTACCATATATTGTAAGATTACATTGTGAATTTTGAATGTTTTAGGACATAAATATATTTTATATGCCTTGTTGTACACACTATCTTTTAACAAATGTGTTGCAGAGATGATTGAGTGGTCTTACGACTAGTATTACTGGTTCTCTTACCTACACTTGTCAGTGCTTTCTCCCACCCCCTGAGCTTCAAAGTTTTCCTGTTAATAAAATTCTCTTTTCTGTGCCATCTTGAGTAACCTTTTCTCATTCTTTTTTTGGTTAGGTATATGTACGGTTAAGACCTTTCTTTCGTGAGTTCTTAGAACGTATGTCCCAGATTTATGAGGTGAGTCATGTTTTTTGATGTGTTGTTAGTTTTCACACTTTGATGCTTTTCCTCAAGGCTACATTCAGTCAGACACCCTGATTTTGTTCCTTTCTGTTTTGGTCCCTTTTTTAGCTGGAGAACTGATCCGTTTTTCAAAAAATGCACCACACTGTGTGTTTTTGGTGCGTTTTATATGCTGCATTTCCCCCCCCATTTAAAATGGTGCCTTATGGAAAAATGAAGGAGAAAAATGCAAGTGAAATTAACAAGCACTTATGTTTGACGGCTCACTCCTCCAGGCAAAAAAAGGGATCAATTAGAAAATTCCCAGTCTGAATGGCCAAAAGTGAAAACCCATTGACTTGGCTGGGAATTCATTTGATGTGATCTGTTTTATGTAGGGCACTGCAAAAAAACAAATGCAAAAACGCACAGTGTGAATGTAGCCTAAAACTCCATGTACTGCTTCTGTTATGTGGCTAAATTGAGAACTGGGGGTTACTTGCATTGCCCAAGGGGTGTTTTTAAAGTCTGTTTGCCAGCTCTGACTGGACATGATCAGTGTGTGCAGAAACACTCAGTTGTCTATTTACAATATATGTGCAAAATCTGACAGAAGAATGAAATCTAAGGGCCACTTTACACACACCAACTTATCTGTCCAACTTCTGACCAACTTGCTGGTTGCAGTGAAATCATGGACACATTGCTCCATTTTGTGGCTGTGTACAAATGGAACAATGTGTCCATGATTTCACTGCAGCCAGTAAGTTGTTCAGAAGTTGGACAGATAAGTTGGTGTGTGTAAAGTGGCCATAAGAGAAGGTATCATGCACTTCTATAAATGCAATATAAACTATTATTATTATGGTATTGCAGTGCAACATAGGACTCTAATGCTTCTAGAAAGTATTCATTACTTGCTTGAACTACTATTTTGTGGTCAAGATAAATCATTGTCATTTTTCCCCGCATCATGACTTGCTATGTCTGTCATGGTTTCAAGCTCATTGACAACAGTATGCTGGCAGCAATCGCTGACAGTCGCAGCTAGAGATGTTGGGAACCCATTACAGCGGACCCCGCTTTGGTCGCTGGGATTAATTAATCTGACCAATCACCAAGGCAGCTCGGCTTATTCAACAGTCGAGCACCTTCAGTAACATCCAGTGTCAGTGCATGCAATCCCCTTGGCTGATTAACCCTCCACACGCCGTGATTGATCGTACTCTGTGTGCATAGCTGAAGAATGTTTTCCCTGTCAACCAGAATGTCAGGTTTATAAACAGCCTAGTGGGAACATCTTCTGGAAGTATTTAAAAGGTTTTCTTCCAGATTTCACTTATGAAGTATATTTGAAAATGTATTATCACTGGCTCTATATTATTATTTAATAAAAATTTAAATGGAGGTTACACTCTAAAGGTAGTTGCATCACACAAACTAGTGAACAATTCACACAAACTAGTAAAAATTTCTAAATTGTGAAAATTCATATTTTTTGCTAAACTTTCAATATTATTATAAACACAAATATTGCTTATAATTTATTGCTAACATAAAGTTCAATATGTCATGAAAAAAACATTCAGAATCACTGGAATATATTGAAGTGTTAGAGTTATTACCTCATAAAATGATACTGGACAGATTTAAAGAGGACCAGTGTTCCCCCTGGTGCTTCCAAAAGTAGCAGCACCACTGAGTGCAGCGTGTATGCTGCATTCAGGGAAGCTGGGTACTAAGGCTCTAGCCCCCTGTATCCCGAAAAACACACTTTGCAAACTGTACAGTTAAGAGGTCCCGTGGGTCGGATCTGATTAAGAGGTCCTCGCCGCTGGCACAGTCCTCCCGCCTCCTCGTGTATTTTGCCTCCTCTGTGTCTGCCCTCTTCTTCTGCGGTCAGCCGCAGTTGTTGTTTTTTTTCGCCGCCGAAAGTACCGCATCTGCTACAACCGGCAGAACCGCACTTGCCGCACCCGACCGCAAGCCCCATAGAACATGCATGGGGCTTGCCGCAAATTTGGCCGTTAGGCGGCAGATGCAGTAAATCTGCCGGATCTGATCTGCCAGTGTGAAAGGGGCCTTACCTCGATGATTTCCTAATCAAAGCTCCTTCCTTTCAGGATTGCTCAGTGTCCAGATCACTGTCAACACTTTGTCTCCCCTACGATGGCTAATAAATCTGCAAAAGTAGTCTCCAATCCCAGCGCAGTCAATCACATTCCTCGGCATGACCTTAGACACCTACCGAGGCTTGGTCTCCCTCCCTTGGGACAAGAGGTCTACCCTACGCCAGGCAGTCTACACTCTCTTCTGTCCTTCGCATTCCATTCATTTTGGCATGACAGTCCTAGGACGGATGGTTGCAGCAGTAGAGGTCATCCCTTTCGCCCAATTTCACCTGCGGGCATTGCAACTGTCTCACCTGTACGCCTGGGACAAGACCTTCCGCCTGACACTCACTGTCAGGCGCGCTCACCGTTGGTAGCTTCGTCTAACCTCCCTGTCCAAGGGCCACTCCTTTCTTCCGGTGGACTGGCTAGTCGTCACCATGGATGTCAACCGCCTAGGCTGGAGAGCAGTATACTGACACCACACTGCCCACGGCAGGTGGACCACCCAGGAGTCAGTCTTACCGATCAACCTTCTGGAGATTCGTGCAAGCTCGCTTGCCCTCAAAGCTTTTCACCACTTTCTGGTGGGCTGCCATATCCGTGTTCAGTCAGACAATGCTACAGCAGTAGCCTACATCAATCGCCAGGGTTGCATTCGCAGCAAAGCGGCGTTTCACGAGGTCGAGCGGATTTTCCTTTGGGTGGAGTCAACCAAGTCGGTCATCTCTGCGGTGCACATTCCAGGAGTGGAGAATTGGGCAGTGGACTTTCTCAGCCACCGAGGCCTTGCCGCTGGGGTATGGTCCCTCCATCCGGAGTTGTTTCACCAGATTTGCAACCGCTGGGGGACACCCGACATGGGTCTGATGGCGTCACGCGAGCCATTGTCCATAGGAGCTGACACCCTAGTGTGTTCCTGGCGTCAGTTCTGACTGCCATACATCTTCCCTCCTCTCCCCTTGCTTTCGAAGGTAGTACAGAAGATCAAAGTAGAAGGTGTCCCTGTGATTCTCATAGCCCCAGACTGGCCCGGGCGCGCCATGTACTCCGAGCTCGTTGCAGACGCCCCTTGGCGCCTCCCAGATCTACCAGATCTCCTCATTCAGGGTCCTGTTTCCCACCAGAATTCCAGGGCCCTGTATTTGACGGCGTGGCTGTTGAGACCTGGGTTCTCTCCAGACGTTATCCATACCATGATCAGGGCTCAGAAACCGGCCTCGTCCCGTATTTACCACCGCACATGGAAGCTTTTTTTCTCATATTGCAAGGATTGGGTATGTTCTCCTCTTCTGCTGTCCATCCTCGTCATTCTCAGTTTCCTGCCGTCTGGTTTGGAATCTGGTCTGGCTCTGAGCTCACTAAAAGGGCAGATCTCTGCTCTTTCAGTCCTTTACCAAGGCTGCCTCTCCTCAACACCCCAAGTCAGAACTTTTCTTCAGGGTGTTTCTCGCTTTGTTCCCCATACTGCAGACCGCTAGAGACATGGGGCCTTAATCTCGTCTTGGATGGGCTTCAAGGGCCCCTTTTCGAACCCTTACGGGAGGTTTCTCTGCCTCTCTTGTCATGGAAAGTAACCTTCCTGGTGTCATTACGTCCATCAGGCAGGTCTCTGAGTTGGCGGCTCTCTCCTGCTGTGAGCCTTTTCTGTATTTTCATCAAGATAAGGTGGTACTGTGCCCAGTTCCCACCTTCTTTCCTAAGGTGACCTCTCCTTTTCACTATTAATCAGGATATCATTTTGCCATCTTTCTGTCCAGCCCCAGTCCATCGAGTGGAGAAGGCACTGCATACCCTTGACCTCATAAGGGCTCCCAGACATTACATCTCCAGGACGGCTTCCTTCAGAAAGTCGGACAGCCTGTTTATTCTCCCTGAGGGTTCCTGTAAGGCAGGGGTCCCCAACCTTTTTTGCATCGGGGACCGGCTTCATGCAAGACCGTCCTTCTGGGGCCCGGCGGGCGGGGCTTTGAACTTATGGGGCGGGGCTATGGAGAAGGGGTGGAGTTTACTGCCCTGTTTCCTCAAAAGATGCGCTACATCTTATTTTCATATACGGTAGTATAATGCAGCGTCACAGCCCTCCACATTATATAATGCAGCCTCACAGCTCTCTATATAGTACAATGCAGCGTCACATCCCTCCATAAAGTATAATGCAACCTCATGTCCTTCCATATAATATAATGCAGCGTCGCATCCCTCCATATAGCATAAATTCTCCCCCCAACACACATTGACCCCCTATAACCCCCGCACACACACGCATTGCCCCCATATAACCCCCGCACACACACACACACACACTGCCCCGTATAACCCCTGCACACACACACACACATTGCCCCTTGTATATACCCCCGCACACACACATTGCCCCTTGTATATACCCCTCACACACACACCCACATTACCCCTTGTATATACCCCTCACAAAACACACACACACATTGCCCCTTGTATATACCCCTCACACACACATTGCCCCTTGTACAGGGTGGATAAAAATCTTGATTTTTTTAAAAAAATCAAAAAAATCAGATTTTTTTTGATTTAAATCAGATTTTTTTGATTTAAATCATTTGATTTAAATCAGATTTTTTAATCAAGTTGTACACAAGCAAAACTTTGTCTTTTTGCAAATCTAATTGTTTTACACAAATAAAAATATTAAAACAGTTGATTATGAAACCTAATAATTTTTATTTGCACTATTAAACACTCAGAATTGAACTACAGAGAGTAAAGGGGGTGTCACACGCGTCAATGTCGTCAGCGATCTGATCGCTGACGACATTGACGGCTGATCGCTGGTGAGCTGTCACACAGACAGACTCACCAGCGATCAATTGACCAGTGACATCATGGAAACGATTTAAATATCGTTTCCACGATGTCCTGCTCCCGCTGCCAGCCTGCTGGAAGCGGGAGCAGCCTGGTCTCCAAGGTACACTGCGGGTAACTAGGCAGCGCGCGCTGCCTAGATACCCGACGTGTACCTTAGTTACCAGCCTCCTCCGCTCACCCGGTGAGCGGAGGAGGCTGGTAACTAAGGTACACAGTCGGGTATCTAGGCAGCGCGCGCTGCCTAGTTACCCGCAGTGTACCTTGGAGACCAGCTCCCAGCGCTTGTGACAGGCGCTGGGAGCTGGAATATCGCTAGTCCCGGTGTCACACGCAGCAATGCTGCGTGTCCACCGGCGACAATCGCCAGGTTTCAGAGCTGGTTCTGAAACCTGGCGATCATCAACCAGCGATTTATCGCTGGTTGATGCAGTATGTCACACGCGTCAATATCGCTGCAACGTCACGTGCAGTCGATATCGTGCAGGCGATATTGACGCGTGTGACACCCCCTTAAGTACTTTTTAACAATAGCCTATCTCTAACGTTTGAAGTAAGCAAACATCTTCAGTGAATACATCAGTCCTTTAAGCCTACTGTTTATTTAGGACTTTTAATAGGAAAACCAGTTGTCCTGCTTTAGCAGTTCCTAAGCGGTTTCGGACTGTTGTGTGCACAAAACCAAATGAAGAAAACAATCTCTCTACTTCTGCGGATGAAGCCGATGCAGTCAGATCACTTATGAAGTTTGATTGTTACTACAGCCTGAGCCAAGCACTGCTGATGTTACTACAGCCTGAGCCAAGTACTGCTGATTATCCAACAAGTTTGGGCATGTCAACTGAATGCAGGGAAAAAGAAACTAAACCAAAACTGAAACCAAGCTAGAAGTGTGGAATTAAAGGGGCAGTATGAACAAAATGTGGAGGCTATTAATAGTTTATACAATTAAGACATGCTGCTTTTAAACACCTACCTATTGCCATATAGTAAAACAAAAAAGATTTTTACTTACTTTGGGGTCCCCCCCTCACCCTGGCGTTAGATCGTTGCCCCTAGTTTCGTCCGTGTAACTATGGGCGCACATGCACACTGCTCTCACTTCTCATTTTAATCGTGATTTATATTAAAAAAAAACCTTTTGATTTAAATCAGTGATTTAAATCATGATTAAAATCATGATTTAAATCGATCCGATTTAAATAGAAAAAAACCTTTTGATTTAAATCGTGATTTAAATCGGCGTGATTTAAATCAATCCACCCTGCCCTTGTATATACCCCTCACACACACACAATATTGCCCCTTGTATATACCCCTCACACCCACACACATTGCCCCTTGTATATACCCCTTACACACACACACATTGCTACTTGTATATACCCCTCACACCCACACACATTGCCCCTTGTATATACCCCTCACACCCACACACATTGCCCCTTGTATATACCCCTCACACACACACACACATTGCCCCTTGTATATACCCCTCACACACACACACACACACATTGCCCCTTGTATATACCCCTCACACACTGACCCCTGAATGCCCCACACACAGACATGCTGCCCCCAGTACAATCCACCCCCCACACACAGGCATTGCTGAAACACACACTCACACACAGATGCTCTTCTGCTCACCGCTCCTGCCGGCTTCTCTCATACAGCAGCAGCTGAGAGGCAGAGACGTGGCTGAAGTTTTTTCATATATCGCGCTATTTCCAAGCGCATCACGTGACACACACATCACTGACGCGCTTGGAAATAGCGCGATATATGAAAAAACTTCAGACACGTCTCTGCCTCTCAGCTGCTGCTGTATGAGAGAAGCCATCGGCCAATAACAGTGCGGCAGGGCATGGCCGCTGCTGATTGGCTGACAGCTCTCCTAATGCCATATGTACGCAGCTGAGACAGAGGCTGAGGCTCAGAGCGGCATCAGGAGGTGAGGGGCGCGGTGAGCGGGGACACACAGGGGGCGGGGAAGCCGGCAGCTCGCCGCGGACCGGCGCAAGGACCCTGACGGCCCGGTCCGCGGCCCGGTGGTTGGGGACCCCTGCTGTAAGGGACAGGCTGCCTCCAAGGCTACCCTGGCCCGATAGATTTGTTCTGCTGTCCAGGAATCCTATCGTCTAAGAAATGTCCCCATTCCTAGCGGACTTGGAGCTCACTCCACTCGACCGGTTGGTGCATCCTGGGCCATTCGGCACCAGGCCTCAGTAGAACAAGTGTGCAAGGCCGCTACCTGATCTAGTCTTCACACATTCACAAAGCACTACAAAGTACATACCCAGGCCTCCACTGATGCTGGCCTTGGTAGAAGGATCCTTCAGGTGGCGGTGGCGTACCTGTCTAAGAAGGTGCCTCAGGAATTCTGGGACTGGTTCCTTGCTCCTTGGGTCGTGTCTCTCCCACCCAGGGACTGCTTTACGACATCCCATGGAACTGTGTCCTCCAATGAGGCAATAGAGAAAAACGGATTTGTTTACTCACCATAAAACCGTATTCTCTGAGCCATCATTGGGGCCACAGCACCCTCCCTTGTTGGCCAGTTGTGCCTTTGTTTTCTTGGACTTTCTTGACTCTTTTTTTCTTTATTTGTTGTTTGTTCCTACTGCTTTTTCACTAAAACTGGTGTTGTCTGGCCCAGCCGGGGGGTGTATACTGTAGAGGAGGAGCTAACTGTTTCAGATTTACTTAGTGTCAGACTCCTATGGATAAGCAGCATAACACCCATGGTCATGTGTCACCCAATGATGGCTCAGAGAAAAAATTTTACGGTGAGTACACAAAAATCCTTTTTTTCGGGATATAGGGTGTCTAGAGCCTTAGTACACAGTTTCCCTGAATGCTGCATACAACCTGCATTCAGTGGTGCTGTCACTTTTGAAAGCACCAGGGGGGGTGACAGGTCGTCTTTAAAAAAAAAAAAAAAAGACTGTCATTAATATACAAAGTCAGTCATTAAGGTGTTAATTGTGTATTTTTTTTTTTATACATACATGTATGTGTGCGTGTGTGTATGTGTATGTATGTATATATATAATTTATTATCTTATTCCTATATTCCACAGATAATCCTTTTTACGGCCTCAAAGAAAGTCTATGCAGACAAATTACTGAATATTTTGGATCCCAAAAAGCGACTGGTCAGGTAAGTTTACACTGTTATGCAATGCCAGACCAAGCATTAGAGATTATAGGGGCATTCTTCAGGACTGGTGTTGTACACCCCAGATTTGATCCAAGATATACTGTGTGAGACCTTAGTCACACTGGTGTGTGACTCACACAAGTGCAATGCGCAATTTCCTTGGATTGCATTCGGCTGACTGTTAGACAGCTGGGCAGCTCAGACCTGTGACTTTTTCATCAGCCCTACGTGGGCTGAGGAAAAAAATGCAGCATGCTGCGATTGTATGTGAATCTCTGCACACTCGCACCCATACAAGAAATATCGTGTTGCACTCGACAGACATGCGAGTGTAGCGCGATATATGCAAAGGCTGACAGTGGAGGAGATGGGGAGAATAATCACTCTAGTCCGCACCTGTGATCTGATTGCAGATTTGGATCACAGTATACGACGTTTGGTCACACTCGCACAAGAGCTTGAGCCGAGAGTCATTCATCCAATATACTAGTCTGACCTCGGTCTAAGTAGCATTAAATTAATTCACATGGCACCAGGCTTTGTGAATTTAGCACATCAGTCAGCCACCTGCTGCTGGTGTGTAAGAAAAAAAAAATCAAATCTGCAAAAACTTTCCAATATTGTTTTCTGGCGAAAAAGGGTTGATGAATCGATGCCATAGATTTACTCATCTCTACTAATTCTCATCCTGAATATCTGATTTCCCCAGACACAGATTGTTTCGAGAGCACTGTGTGTGTGTTCAAGGAACTACATTAAAGACCTGAATATCCTGGGGAGGGATCTTTCTAAAACAATCATCATTGATAACTCACCACAAGCCTTTGCATACCAGGTAAGTTTATTTTGTCTTATATAAAGATTTAATACTTGTTAGGATGGTGGCTGCACATACATCTTACATACTGAATGAGCATAGGTTTTGCCCAATTAATCTTTGCTGTGTTAATTTGTAAGCAATTCGACAATGAAAAGTTCAACAAAAGTTCTGTGTGCAACCTATACAAATTTTTCATTATTTTGTTTGTCAGCGCTGGTTGTGTTGTGGTTGTAAATATTACATTCAGAGTGTAGAACCAGATGTTTCTTTGGACAGCGATGTCTTTGACACTTTTTAGCTCCTTTTGTGTTGTTTGCTTGGATGGCTGTGAAGCTTAGTGACCCCCCCTCGCCCCCAATTAATTGATTGAACACTTTCAGCCTATGGCATTTTTAGTTTTCTTGAAGGAGCCATAACTTTTTTAAGTATCCCCGTATGAGGGCTTGGATTTTGTGGGACGAGTTATGTTTTTGAATGACATCCATTTTACCACATGGCGCAAAAAAAGTGCAATTCCACAATATTTTTATGGGATTTTATTTTATTTACCATGTTCATTATCTGTTAAAACTGACCTGGTACTATTATTCCCCAGGTCTGTATTAATACATGGACATCAAATAAGTATTGTTTTTTTTTAAGTGGTGAAAAAAGAAAATCCACAAATGTAAAAAAAAAAACACTTTTGTCTCCTTTTTTGCGAGACCCATAGCATTCTCATTTTCTGGGATCTACGGCTGTATGAATGCTTTTTATTTGGCACCCTCAGCTGAGTTTTCACTGATACAATTTTGCAGTAGATATGTTGTGTTGATTGCCTTTTATTGCAATGTTGTAGCGACCAAAAAAACACAATTCTGGAATTTTATTTTTTTCCTCGTTACATTGTTTATTGATCAGATTAATTTATTTGATATTTTAATCAAACATTTCTGAACACTGATACGAAATGTGTAGGTTTTTTTATGGGACCAAAGGGCATAATTTAAACACTTAAAGAAAACTAAGTTTTTATTGAATTGATTAGTACTTGAAGCTACGATCGGCAGATTACTTGTGCTACGTAGAGCAATGCACTAGCACAGCTCTTTATAGCATGTATGTATGAATGATGGCGACAGGCTGATGTTCACAGGGGGATCATGACATGCATGGGGGTCTTCAGCAGACCCACGGCTGTCATGACAACCCATAAGTGCCCCGCATTCACATAACTGGCAGAATCAATGACGCACTTCCTTTCTGCGAGTGTTAAATGCAGCTCTATGTGATCGATAGCGGTCTTTAACTGGCTAAAGGTACCTTCACACGTAACGATATTGTTGCCGATATTGTTCAAAAGTCACGTTCTTTGTGACGCTTGAACGATGTCAAAATGACATTGTTGCGTGTGACACTACAAACGATGAACGATTAATCGGTTGATTGTTCATCGTTTGATTTGAGGACAAGACCTCAAATCTATCGTTGGTCGCCCGGTGGACACACAGCATCGCTGCATGTGACACAGGGAGACAACCAATAAGCCAGCTGCAAGCGCTGGGAGCTGATCTCCAAGGTAAACAGCGAGTATCTAGGCAGCATGCTCTGCCTAGATATCCGAGGTATACCTTGGTTACCAGCCTTCTCTGCTCACAGGCTGGTATCCAAGGTACACAGCGGGTAACTAGTGACCCTAGTTACCCACTGTGTACCTTGGATACCAGCCGGTGAGTGGAGAAGGCTGGTAACCAAGGTATACATCGGGTATCTAGGCAGAGCGTGCTGCCTAAATACCTGCCGTTTACCTTGGAGACCAGCCTCCTCCCACTTACCGCAGCCTGGCAGCGGGAGCAAGACATCGTGGAAACAATATATAAATAATTTCCACGATGTCCACTGATTGCTGGTGAGTCTGCCTGTGTGACAGCTCACCAGCGATCTGAACAATTTTGTTAGCGATCGCACGTGCATGTGATGGCACCTTAACAGTTGTGGGGAGATCTTGGATCACACTTGCAGCTGTTATATTAAATCAGCCAACAAGTGCAGCAAAGCTGTGGGCTCTGCGTGTGAGCCCGCATCACAGGGACATAGACAGTGAAATGATGTCATCAATTGTGAAGGGGTTATTCTGGTATTAAGTTGTATCAGTAAGGGTACCTTTACACGCGGCTACATTTCTAGGGTGGCTACAGGTAACTTACTGGTTGCAGTGAAATCATGGAGACAAGGTTCTATCTTGTTGCTGTGTACAAATGGAATAATCTCTCCATGATTTCACTGCAACCAGTAAGTTACCTGTAGCCACCCTAGAAATGTAGCCGCGTGTAAAGGTACCCTAAGACTGACACAACTTCTACCGTAGCAAATTTGCTCTGAAATAATACAAAACTTGCTTCTTACAGCTTTCGAACGGTATCCCTATTGAGAGTTGGTTTGTGGATAAAAATGACAAGGAGCTGCTGAAGCTTGTCCCTTTCCTGGAGAAGCTTGTAGAACTGGTAAGCTTAACCCCAATTTTTTTTATATACAATACAATATATACAGTGGGTGAAATAAGTATTGAACACATTGGGTCAGGTGTGTTGCTTGCTTGTAGCTCCACAGGGTCCTCATATAGTGGGTACAGAAAGTATTCCGACCCCTTTAAATTTTTTACCCTTTGTTTCATTGCAGCCATTTGGTAAATTCAAAATAGTTAATTTTTTACATATTAATGTACACTCTGCACCCCATCTTGACTTAAAAAAACAGAAATGTAAGTATTCAGATCCTTTGCTCAGTATTGAGTAGAAGCACCCTTTGAGGCTAGTACAGCCATCTTTCTTCTTGGGAATGATGCAAAAAGTTTTTCACACCTGGATTAGGGGATCATCTGCCATTCTTCCTTGCAGATCCTCTCCAGTTCTGTCAGGTTGGATGGTGAACGTTGATGGACAGCCATTTTCAGGTCTCTCCAGTGCTGCTCAATTGGGTTTAGGTCAAGGCTCCTGCTGGGCCAGTCAAGAATGGTCACAGAGTTGTTTGTTATTTTAGCTGTGTGCTTAGGGTCGTTGTCTTGTTGGAAGGTGAACTTTCGGCCAAGTCTGAGGTCCAGAGCACTCTGGAAGAGGTTTTCATCCAGGATATCTCTGTACTTGGCTACATTCATATCTCCTTCCATTGCAACCAGTCGTCCTGTCCCTGCATCTGACCCGACCAATAACACCCCTCCCCCACCCCAACACCCCCTTCATAGCACGATGCTGCCACCAGCATGTTTCACTGTTGGGATTGTATCGGGCAGGTGATGGGCAGTGCCTGGTTTTCTCCACACATACCGCTTAGAATTATCACCAAAAAGTTCTATTTTCATCTCATCATATCAGAGAATCTTATTTTCTGGTCATCATAATGGGAGACCCAGACAATGGGGTTTAGGGCACTGCCCTCCGGAGGTCACACTAGGTACTACAAGTTTGTAGACACCGCCTCCTCCGCTTATAAACCCCTACCGCAGGGAACATCCTCAGTTTTAAACTTAGTGTGCTCGGAGGATCACGCTTTGCTTGCACTTCACTGCATTCTCACAGCTTACGTGATGGCGTCTGAAGACAAGGTAAAATGGTTCCGGTCGGGACCTGCGACAGCCTCCCCGCTCACCCTTGTGGAACACGCAGGTGGAGGTACCGGAGGGCCTTGAGCCTGGACACTTTGTGTTCTCCCGGTACGCTGTCGCGCTCCTTTCCATCCCTCTCTGGGGGGCTCTGGAGAGTGGGAGATGGGAGCCTTGCACAGCTCCGCTCCGTCCGAGGCCTCCCTAAATGGTGCTTACAGACCGGACTGGAGCCAGCCCAGTCCGAGGCCTCCCTAAATGGTGCTTACACTCCGGACTGGTGCTGAACCCCCGTCCGAGGCCTCCCTAAATGGTGCTTACAGACCGGACCGGCACTGAGGCACTCTGTGTCTCCTGTGTGCCTGGGGGTAGTGTCTGTCACTTTGTGTCCTGACACTCAGACCGCGCGTTACCCTCGGGTCCGCGGATCTGCTGGTGTACCCTGTGCTGGGGTCACCCTGGCTGACCGCCCTGTGTGTCACAGGGGCTGAGGCCGTGGGCTGCGGATGGTTGTTTGTGTGCAGTCTGTGTGTAGTATTTTACACTATTTCCCGCGCTGCGGGCTCCGGCACCTTCATGCTGAGGCTGCTTGGAGGATGGGAAGCAGCCTGTGCGGTGACGTCATCGCTGGGCGTGTGTGTGTGTTTCCCGCGTGTTTTCGGCGCCGCCCACAGTTTCTCTGTCGGCGGCCATCTTTACCCTCACTTCCCGGCTGGGATCTGTATGCAGCGTGCGCCTGCACTCCAAGGGGAGACCGGAAACCGTCGCGGAGGTCACACACACACACCGCTTCCTCCTACCGCTTTACTGCGGTCGGTAAGCCACCGGGATTCCCGGTTTTTTGTCTGCAATTTGGCTTATTTTCCCCTACTGTGGCGATGTCCTCAGCTAGGAAGCGTGCTGCTAAGGCGGCAGAGACCACCATTACCTGTGCTACATGCAATGGAACACTGGTGGAGGGGTCCTGCAATAACTGCGGACGCCCAGAGGCCCGGACTGACACTGCTGAGTCAGCAGCTCCGGTGCTATACCCTGAGGTTCAGGTGATCTCAGGGCCATGGGAGACGCAGAATAAGATCAATGAATCTCTGTTGTCCCAGCTGTCCTCCATGTCGCAATCCCTGGAGGCACTTAATAGGAGGCTGGATAGCCCAGTTACTCCGTCCAGTTACCCCCGGGCGTCTCCCTCTTCTGCTGTGAGACCCCTTAAGCGGGCTCGTCGTGAGGAGTCACCCGAGCTCCAGGCTCTCTCTGAGGAGGAGCGTTCCTCTGATGGTGAGGACGATGATGGGGGTTCAAATTTCGGGTCTGTGTCTGTATCTGAACCACCAGACGGGGTGGAGGATCTGGTGTCCTCTATCAACGAGACCTTACGTCTCGTGACACCCCCTGAGGAGGTGACGGTGCACCCGAAGGAGGTCTATCAATGGCTGCGGCCGGAGGCTAGACCAAGTGGCTCCTTCATGGACCACACTAATTTTGGAAGGGTGGTTAGAGCTCCCAGGTTACATCCTGGGCGGCGTTATGTCCGTAAACCCAAGGACAATCGCTTCCCCTTCCCCCAGGAGGTGCTTCAGGAGTGGTCGCAGTCCCCGAAGGTGGATGCTTCCATGACCAGGATTGCTGCACGCTCCCTTTTCTCTGCCTCTGATAGCTCCTCGCTGAAGGATGCGACTGATAGACAGGTCGAGCAACTCGCCAAGTCTTCCTATGAGGCTGTGGGGTCTTCCTTTGCCCCTAATTTTGCTACGGTCTGGACCTTACAAGCGATTACTACCTGCTTGGATGGTATCTCTGACCTGGCAAGATCCAGTCCAGAGGTCCTGGCACTTACCGAGAGGGCAAGGGCCTATGCGGACTACGCCAGGACGGCGACTCTGGAAACCGCCACTCGCTCAGCTGTGGCTTCGGCCAATGCTATAGCGATCCGCAGATTGTTGTGGCTGCGTCTTTGGGACTCAGATACCACATCCAAGAAGATTTTGCAGAATCTTCCGTTCGCTGGTGACAGGCTTTTTGGCACCGAACTGGACAAGCTGATAAAGGATTCTGCTGAGTCTAAGATACCGCAGAATAAGCCTGAGCCACGGTATACCGTTAAAAGGAACCCAAAACAGTGGTCCTTTCGTTCCAGCTCGCAGTCATCAGCACCGTCCGCTCGCACGGACCGAGGGGGAAAGCCCGCTTCTCAGTGGCGCTCTAAGAGTCGCCCAAAGAAGACGGCGGGGGCGGCAGCTGCCACCCCCAAACCCGCCTCTACATGACTCGCTCTCCCTTCCTGCCTCCCCACAGGTGGGGGGCCGCTTGTCTCGCTTTCAGGACAAATGGCTACTTCACGTTCAAGATCAGTGGGTTCGAGACGTGGTCTCGCGAGGTTACAGGATAGAGCTGACATCAAAACCGATATCCCGATTCCATCGGTCGGTCCCATCATCAGAAAAGGCTCAGGCTTTTTTCGTGGTGTTGGAGGGTCTCCGCAGGGACGGAGTGGTGATACCGGTGCCGTCCGGGGAGAGGTTCAGGGGTTTTTACTCCAACCTCTTTATCGTCCCAAAGAAGGACGGATCCTTCCGCCCGGTGCTGGACCTGAAGTTGTTCAACCATCACGTGTTGGTTCGGAAGTTCCGTATGGAATCACTGCGCTCCGTGATCGCAGCTGTGTCACAGGGGGACTTCCTAGCGTCCATAGATATCAGAGACGCTTACCTTCACGTGCCCATTGCACCGGCTCATCAGCGCTGGTTGAGATTCGCAGTGGGGGAAGAACACTTCCAATTTGTGGCGCTGCCGTTCGGGTTGGCCTCGGCACCGCGGTGTTCACAAAAGTGATGGCCTCCATGATGGCTCTCCTGCACGTGCAGGGACATGCCGTCATTCCCTATTTAGACGACCTACTGGTCAGGGCGCCATCAGAACACCTTTGTCAAGAGAGCCTGGATGTGACCATGAGGTCTCTGGAACAGTTCGGTTGGCTCCTCAATATTCAGAAGTCAACGCTAGTTCCGTCCCAGTCTTTGACATATTTGGGCATGGACTTCAACACAGCCTCAGCCCTGGTGTCTCTGCCACGAGTCAAACAGATGGCGATCCAATCAGGAGTGCAAACAGTCCTCCTGTCTCCACAATCATCCCTACGGGTGTTGATGATGCTGGTGGGGCGCATGGTGGAAGCAATAGAGGCGGTGCCTTTTGCACAATTTCGCCTCCGTCCTCTCCAGCTGGAGATCCTCCGCAGGTGGGACAAAAGGTCGATTTCTCTGATTCGGCTGGTGACCCTTTCCCAACCGACCAGGGATTCCCTGCAGTGGTGGCTACAGCCACATCACTTGTCTCGGGGCCGATCCTTCTTGAAACCGTCCTGGTTAGTGGTGACCACCGACGCCAGTCTGAAGGGCTGGGGAGCGGTGTTCTTACACCACAGGGCCCAAGGCCTCTGGACTCAGTCGGAGTCGGCGTTGCAGATCAACGTGCTGGAGATCAAGGCGGTCTATCTGGCACTCCTGGCGTTTCAGAGATTCCTCTCAGGACAACCCATTCGGGTTCAGTCCGACAATGCGACGGCCGTCGCTTATATAAATCATCAAGGAGGAACCAGGAGTGCAGAGGCTCTGGCCGAAGTCCACCGCATTCTATCCTGGGCGGAGGACAACAACTGCCTGATATCCGCAGTTCACATCCCAGGGGTCGAAAACTGGGAGGCCGACTATCTGAGCCGACAGGGGATGGACGCCGGAGAGTGGTCTCTGCATCCAGACGTCTTCCAGGACATCTGCAGCAGATGGGGCACTCCGGACGTGGATCTGATGGCCTCACGGCTGAATCATCAGGTGCCACAATACATGGCGAGGTCATGGGATCCCCAATCTCTGGGAGCGGACGCTCTGGTCTTGACTTGGTCCAGATTCCGTCTGCCGTATGTGTTCCCGCCTCTGGCTCTGATTCCCAGGGTGCTGTGGAAAATCAGGTCGGAGTGCAGGGTAGCCATTCTAGTGGCTCCAGATTGGCCCAGGAGGTCCTGGTATCCGGACCTGTGGCAACTGTCAGGCGGACACAGGTGGGCTCTTCCAGACCGCGCAGATTTACTCGCGCAAGGCCCATTCTTCCACCTCAATTCCAGGGCCCTCAGATTGACTGCATGGCTCTTGAGGCCTGGCTACTGACATCCAGGGGTTTCTCCCCTACGGTGGTTGCCACTATGAATCGGGCTAGGAAGCCAGTCTCAAGGAAGATGTACCACAGGACGTGGAAAATCTTTTTTACTTGGTGTGCCTCTGGTGGACGGTCTCCGTGGCCCTTGGCCATCCCGACATTGTTGGCTTTCCTACAGTCGGGTTTGGAATTGGGATTATCCCTTGGCTCCCTGAAAGGTCAAGTATCAGAACTTTCAGTGCTGTTTGACAGGCGATTGGCGCTCCTCCCGAAGGTCCGTCAATTTCTGCAGGGGGTGTCACGGATGGTTCCGCCCTACAAGAGACCTTTGGACCCGTGGGACCTTAACATGGTCCTGGCGGCATTACAGAGACCACCGTTTGAGCCGCTGAGAGATGTTTCTCTATCTCGTCTGTCTCAGAAAGTGGCCTTTTGTGGCAATTACGTCTCTGAGAAGGGTCTCAGAATTGGCTGCACTTTCGTGCAAGTCGCCCTTTCTGGTGGTTCACCAAGACAAGGTGGTGTTGCGTCCTCGGCCAGAATTCTTGCCGAAGGTGGTTTCAACTTTCCACCTGAACCAGGAGATTGTTCTCCCATCATTTTGCCCCGCTCCCGTTCATCAGGTTGAACGCGACCTCCATACTCTGGATCTCGTGAGAGCTATACGCATTTATGTGTCCAGGACCGCCTCCTTTAGGAGTTCGGATTCCTTATTTGTTCTTACGACGGGTCGCTGTAAGGGGTCCGCGGCATCAAAGTCGACATTGGCCAGATGGATTAAGGCTTCCATTCAAGAGGCTTACCGGGCTTCTGGGTTGCCTCTCCCGGTGGGATTGAAGGCTCACTCTACCAGAGCTGTTGTTGCCTCCTGGGCTTTGCGACATCGAGCGTCTGCTCTACAGGTGTGTCAGGCAGCCACCTGGTCCAGCCTGCACACTTTCTCTAAGCACTATATGGTGCATGCCCATGCCTCTGCGGATGCAAGTTTGGGCAGGCGGGTTCTCCAGGCGGCGGTTGCCCACCTTTAAAGGGAACCATATGTTATCCGTCTTGTTGAGGAACTCTTCCCGCCCTGGGGTATTGCTTTAGGACATCCCCATTGTCTGGGTCTCCCATTATGATGACCAGAAAAAAGAGAATTTTGTTTACGTACCGTAAATTCTTTTTTCTTTAATCATCAATGGGAGACCCAGCACCCACCCAGTTGTTCCGTTGCATGTTTTGCATTTGCTCTGTTCTCTGTTGACAGTGTTTGCCGGGTTGTTAAACCGTCTGTGCACGGCATTCTTCCCGATGTTTCGGGTGTGGTTTATTTCCTCCTCGCAGCTTATGGACCAAACTGAGGATGTTCCCTGCGGTAGGGGTTTATAAGCGGAGGAGGCGGTGTCTACAAACTTGTAGTACCTAGTGTGACCTCCGGAGGGCAGTGCCCTAAACCCCATTGTCTGGGTCTCCATTGATGATTAAAGAAAAAAGAATTTACGGTACGTAAACAAAATTCTCTTTTTTTCATAGTCTGGAAGCCCTTCATGTATTTTTTCCTATCGCCACTACAGCACCCACTGAGAGGGGATCCGCCCATAGGGACAGGAAACCTACAGATAAAAAGGGGCGGTCCCCTCACCTCCTCAGTTGGTTTCCTGTCCTTATGGGAACTTGCGTCAAGATGATGTACCTGGGTCCAGCATGCCTTTGTATGGTGCCTGTGGGGATGGCAGAGTCCGGGATTCCAGTATCAGCGTCAGGGAGAGCCCTGCCTGTCAGGCTCGCCTCACCACTGGGAAGAATGGCGCGATCCCATGGTCTGGGTGGTGGGCATAGCACAGGTGGTTCCTTGTGCTCATCCAGAGGGCGCATGGTGCATGCATTGGCCGCACTGCGTCTTGTATAGGCCACTTCCGGGTTCGTTCACTGTGCATGCGCCCTGGCTGATGACGCTCCCGAAAACCCAGAAGTAACTCAATTGACTTCCGTGGGGACTGGGGAGGTGCATACTGCCTGTGGGGGCTGTGGCCACAACTTGAAATTGCCCGACGTCACTGCACAGGATGTGCTTTTACAATGTCTTCCCCCTGGCGATGCGGACTAGTACCCGCCACCTGAGGTGGTCTCTCAGAGCAACGATGGAGGTCACCCTAAAGGCAGTGATACCACTAATACCAGGAGAGTGTGGTATAATCATCAGGAAAGGGGCTGCATACACAAGGCAAATGGTTATGTCAGTCCTGCATCTCAGATACTGGACGAGGAAGGGCCTGTCCGTACTTCTGATGTCAAATCGTTTATTAGGGGGGAGACCAGAGATTCCCTTAAACGAGTTCAGAAATCTAAAATCTGAAAGACCAGTCATAAGGTGTATGAGTCTGATTCCTCTGTGGATGTACAGCAGGAAGGGTCGGTAGAATCTTCCCTATTGTCATCCTCATCTGATGAAGACGGGAGATCATGCTTCCCCATTCAGGATACAGACAACCTAGTCAGGTCTGTTCGCTCTAAAATGGTTATAGCAGATGCCAAGGAGCCTAAATCTGCTCAAGAACTTGCGTTCACAGGCCTTTCACAAAAAAAAAATGGAGATTCTTTTCTGTCAATGAAATGGTAAAAGATCTTGAATGGAAGGAGTGGGAAAAGCAGGATATCTGGGGTTTCCTTCCCTCCTCTTCAAAGCGAAAATACCCCTTTGATGAAACCTGCTGTCAGAATGGATCAACGTAAATAGAGTAGATGCAGCAGTTGTCTCTTCATTAAAAAGATGTATACTGTCCCTGGAGGACGGAGGCCTTCTTTAAGACGCATCTGACAGGCTGAGATGTTCTTGAAGCAAATCTGGGAGTTATCTTCTGGAGCCTTTAAACAAGCAATAGCCAGTACTTGCATTGTAAGGTCTATGCTGGTATGGTTAGACCAACTAGACGACCAGATAACACCTAGAGACAAATTGCTAGCCTGCGTTCTCCAGCTCCATGGAGGGGCAGCCTATTTGGCAGATGCATCGGCTGATTACCTCAGATTGGCAGCCAGGACCGCTGGCTTATCCGCTGGCTTATCCAACGTGGCTCGTCGGGTTCTGTGGTTGAAGGGCTGGAAGTGGATGCGCACGCTAAAACCAAATTGTGCGCCATTCCATGCCAGGGTGAGTGCTTGTTTGCCTGTGTGCTTGATGATATTTGCAGGTGATGTGAAGAAAGGTTTCCCTTAACCATCTGCTCCTAATTATAGGAAAGCCTTTATGAAGCGGCCATTTGATCGCAGGAAGTCATACTCCAGATAGGAGCCCACCAAGCTGAAGTAGAAAGGTGACTACTTCATTGGGGCTTCGTCATCCCAGAGTAGAATCAAGTACCGTTAACCCTAATCCCCCTGTCAGTGGTAGACTAAAAATCTTTTACAACAACTGGGTCCAGATTACATGTAGCACATGGATTCTTGACATACCGTATTTTTCGCTTTAAAGACGCACCTGATTATAAGATGCACCTCCAAATTTGGTGAAGGAAAAGAGAAAATAAATTATTTTTAATGTTAAATGGGGTCCGTCTTATAATGCCAGTGTCCGTCTTACAAATCAGTATATATGTCCCTCATCCTGGTACATAACCCCCCCCCCCATCCTGGTATTCCGGTATATATGTCTCCTCCATTCTGGTATACATGTCCCTATCCTGGTATATATATCGCTCATCTTGGCATACATGTCCCCATGCTGTAAATACGGCCCCCCATCCTGTATATATACCCCATTCTGGCATATACATTCCCCCATCTTAACTATATGTTCCCCATCCTGTGTATATGCCCCCCAACACTGTGTATATGCCCCCCAACCAGTGTATATGTCCCCCATCCTGTATATATGCCCCATCCTGAAACTATGACGCCCTCCCTCCATCTTGTGTATATGTCCCCATCCTGTGCATTGCCCCCTTTTGTATATATGCCTCTTCCCCATACCCCCCCCCCCCCCCCTGGACCCCAATGACTTACTGACATGCGGCTGCTGAGCGGGGGTCCGGTGCCAGGTTCAGGAGGGTGAGAGGCACAGGAGCAGGGCTGACGCTGCGGGGGCACGGATGCAGGAGCGGAGTACCGGGGGATGAGAGGTGGCACTAAGCGGTGGGCGCCGTCATGTTTCTTTTGGCTGGCTGCATTCACTAGTATTACTAACTGTGCAGCCAGTCAGGAAAGACTTCAACAAAATGGCCGCGGCCATAACGGAGACCCGCGGCCATTCTGGAGTCTCTACTCTACCGGCCGGCTGCACACTGCTTAGTGAATGCAGCCGGGTAGAGAGAATATGGCAGCACCCCCCGCTCGCTACCGCCGGTCATCCCCTGCAGCTCCGGTAGTACAGCGGTGCCCCATAACCCATGGAAGCTGCCTCCGGCACCCCTACTCGGCAGGTGCAAATGGTAATATTTAATTTTTTTTTTAATTGCTTATTTTCTGGTCATCATAATGGGAGACCCAGACAATGGGGTTTAGGGCACTGCCCTCCGGAGGTCACACTAGGTACTACAAGTTTGTAGACACCGCCTCCTCCGCTTATAAACCCCTACCGCAGGGAACATCCTCAGTTTTAAACTTAGTGTGCTCGGAGGATCACGCTTTGCTTGCACTTCACTGCATTCTCACTACTTACGTGATGGCGTCTGAAGACAAGGTAATATGGTCCTGGTCGGGACCTGCGACAGCCTCCCCGCTCACCCTTGTGGCACACGCAGGTGGAGGTACCGGAGGGCCTAGAGCCTGGACACTTTGTGTTCTCCCGGTACGCTGTCGCGCTCCTTTCCATCCCTCTCTGGGGGGCTCTGGAGAGTGGGAGATGGGAGCCTTGCACAGCTCCGCTCCGTCGAGGCCTCCCTAAATGGTGCTTACAGACCGGACTGGAGCCAGCCCAGTCACGAGGCCTCCCTAAAGGTGCTTACAGACCGGACCGGCACTGAGGCACTCTGTGTCTCCTGTGTGCCTGGGGGTAGTGTCTGTCACTTTATGTGACCTGACGCTCAGACCGCGCGTTACCCTCGGGTCCGCGGATCTGGAGGTGTACCCTGTGCTGGGGACACCCTGGCTGACCGCCCTGTGTGTCACAGGGGCTGAGGCCGGAGACTGCTGATCTTTGGATGTAATTGCAGTCCGTGTGTGTGTAATGTGTTTTTACACTATTTCCCGCGCTGCGGGCTCCAGCACCTCCATTTTGAGGCTGCCTGGAAGAGAGGAAGGCAGCCCTTGCGGTGACGTCACCGGGGGGGCGTGTGTGTGTGCTTCCCGCGTGTTCTCGGCGCCGCCCACGACCTTACTGGCGGCGGCCATCTTCTCCTCACTTCCCGGCTGGGATCTACGGCAGCGCGTGTCTGCACTTCAGAGGGAGACCGGAACTCGCTAGGTCACACACACACACCGCTTCCTCCCACCGCTTTACTGCGGTTGGTAAGCCACTGGGATTCCCGGTTTGTTTGTCTGTACGACTTGGCTTATACTCCCCTACTGTGGCTATGTCCTCAGTTAGGAAGCTTGCTGCTAAGGCGGCAGATGCCACCATTACCTGTACTACATGCAATGGTACACTGGTGGAGGGGTCCTGCAATAACTGCGGACGCCCAGAAGCCCGGACTGGCTCTGCTGAGGCAGCAGCCCCGGTGCTGTACCCTGAGGTTCAGGTGATCCCAGGACCATGGGAAACGCAGAATAGGATCAATGAATCCCTGCTGTCCCAGATGTCCTCCATGTCGCAGTCACTGGAGGCACTTCATAGGAGACTGGAAAACCCAGCTACTCCTTCCAGTTACCCCCGGGTGTCTCCCTCTTCTGCTGTGAGACCCCTTAAGCGAGCTCGTCGTGAGGAGTCACCCGAGCTCCAGGCTCTCTCTGAGGAGGAGCGTTCCTCTGATGGTGAGGAAGATGATGGGGGTTCTACTCTCGGGTCTGTGTCTGAACCTCCAGATGGGGTGGAGGATCTGGTGTCCTCCATCAATGAGACCTTACGTCTCGTGACTCCCCCTGAAGAGGTGATCGTGCACCCGAAGGAGGTCTATCAATGGCCGCGGCCAGAGGCTAGACCGAGTGGCTCTTTCATGGACCACACTAATTTTGGAAGGGTGGTTAGAGCACCCAGGTTACATCCTGGGCGGCGCTATGTCCGTAAACCTAAGGACAATCGCTTCCCCTTCTCCCAGGAGGTGCTTCAGGAATGGTCGCAGTCTCCAAAGGTGGATGCTTCCATGACTAGAATTGCTGCACGCTCCCTGTTTTCTGCCTCTGATAGCTCCTCATTGAAGGATGCGACTGATAGACAGGTCGAGCAACTCGCCAAGTCTTCCTATGAGGCTGTGGGGTCTTCATTTGCCCCTAATTTCGCCACGGTCTGGACCTTACAAGCGATTACTACCTGCTTGGATGGTATCACGGACCTGGCAAGATCCAGTCCAGAGGTCCTGGCGCTTACCGAGAGGGCAAGGGCCTATGCGGATTATGCCAGGACGGCATCTTTGGAAACTGCCACTCGCTCAGCTGTGGCTTCGGCCAATGCGATAGCGATCCGCAGGTTGTTGTGGCTACGTCTTTGGGACTCAGATGCCACGTCTAAGAAGATTTTGCAGAATCTTCCGTTCGCTGGTGACAGACTTTTTGGCACCGAGCTGGACAAGCTGATAAAGGATTCTGCTGAGTCTAAGATACCGCAGAATAAGCCTAAGCCACGGTATACCGTTAAAAGGAACCCTAAACAGTGGTCCTTTCGCTCCAGCTCGCAGTCATCCGCGACGTCCGCTCGCGCGGACCGAGGGGGCAAGCCAGCTGCTCAGTGGCGCTCCAAGAGTCGTCAGAAGAAGCCGGCGGGGGCAGCAGCTGCCACCCCCAAGCCCGCCTCGACATGACTCGCTCTCTCATCCTGCCTCCCCACAGGTGGGGGGGCCGCCTGTCTCGATTCCAGGACAGGTGGCTACTTCACGTTCAAGATCAGTGGGTTCGAGACGTAGTCTCGCGAGGTTACAGGATAGAGCTGACATCAAAACCGTTATCCCGATTCCATCGGTCTGTTCCATCCCCAGAAAAGGCTCAGGCTTTTCACCGGGTGTTGGAGGGACTCCGCAGAGACGGAGTAGTGGTCCCAGTGCCCACGGCAGAGAGGTTCAGGGGTTTTTACTCCAACCTCTTTATTGTCCCGAAAAAGGACGGCTCCTTTCGACCGGTCCTGGACCTCAAATTGTTCAACCGTCACGTGTTGGTTCGGAAGTTCCGCATGGAATCCCTGCGCTCCGTGATCGCGGCTGTATCGCAGGGAGACTTCCTAGCGTCCATCGATATCAGGGACGCTTACCTTCACGTGCCCATTGCACCGGCTCATCAGCGCTGGTTACGATTCGCAGTGGGGGACGAACACTTCCAATTTGTGGCCCTACCCTTCGGGTTGGCCTCAGCACCACGGGTGTTCACGAAGGTGATGGCCTCTATGATGGCTCTCCTGCATGTGCAGGGTCACGCCGTCATACCCTATCTGGACGACCTATTGGTCAGGGCGCCATCGGAAGACCTTTGTCGGGTGAGCCTGGAGGTGACCATGAGGTCTCTGGAACAGTTCGGGTGGCTTCTCAATACTCAGAAGTCGACCCTGGTTCCGACCCAGTCATTGACATATCTGGGCATGGACTTCCACACGGACTCGGCCCTGGTGTCTTTACCTCAAGCCAAGCAGCTGGCGATCCACTCAGGAGTACAGAATGTTCTCCTGTCACCACAATCATCCCTTCGGGCGTTGATGAGACTGGTGGGACGCATGGTAGCGGCGATAGAGGCGGTGCCCTTTGCACAGTTTCGTCTCCGTTCTCTCCAGCTGGAGATTCTCCGCCGATGGGACAAGAGAGCGATATCTCTGAATCGGTTGGTGGCACTGTCACAACCGACCAGGGACTCCCTGCAGTGGTGGCTCCAGCCACATCACTTGTCACGGGGACGGTCGTTTCTCAAACCATCATGGTTAGTGGTGACCACCGACGCCAGTCTGAAGGGCTGGGGGGCGGTGTTCTTACACCACAGGGCTCAAGGCCTCTGGACTCAGTCGGAGTCAACGTTGCAGATCAACGTACTGGAGATCAAGGCGGTCTATCTGGCGCTCCTGGCGTTTCAGAAATTCCTGACAGGACAGCCCATTCGGGTACAGTCCGACAATGCGACGGCCGTCGCCTACATAAATCATCAGGGAGGGACCAGAAGCGCTCAGGCCCTCGCCGAAGTCCACCGCATTCTGTCGTGGGTAGAGGAAAACGACTGCCTGATCTCCGCAGTTCACATCCCAGGGGTCGAGAACTGGGAGGCCGACTACCTGAGCTGGCAGGGGATGGACGCCGGAGAGTGGTCTCTACATCCAGACGTCTTCCAGGACATCTGCAGCAGATGGGGCACTCCGGACGTGGATCTGATGGCCTCGCGGCTGAATCATCAGGTGCCGCAATACATGGCGAGATCCTGGGATCCTCAGTCTCTGGGGGCGGATGCCCTGATCCTGAGTTGGTCCAGTTTCCAGCTGCCATATGTGTTCCCACCTCTGGCTCTGATTCCCAGGGTTCTGTGGAAAATCAGGTCGGAGTGCAGAGTAGCCATTCTAGTGGCTCCGGATTGGCCCAGGAGATCCTGGTATCCGGACCTGTGGCAACTGTCAGGCGGACACAGGTGGGCTCTTCCAGATCGCGCAGATTTACTCGCGCAAGGCCCATTCTTCCACCTCAATTCCAAGGCCCTCAGATTGACTGCATGGCTCTTGAGGCCTGGCTGCTGACTTCCAGGGGTTTCTCTCCTACAGTGGTGGCCACTATGAATTCGGGCTAGGAAGCCCGTTTCCAGGAAAATGTACCACAGAACGTGGAAAATCTTTTTTACCTGGTGTGCCTCTGGTGGACGGTCCCCGTGGCCCTTGTCCATCCCGACGTTGTTGGCCTTCCTACAGTCGGGTTTGGAATTGGGATTATCCCTTGGCTCTTTGAAAGGTCAAGTATCAGCACTTTCTGTGCTGTTTGACAGGCGATTGGCGCTCCTCCCGAAGGTCCGTCAATTTCTGCAGGGGGTGTCACGGATGGTTCCGCCCTACAAGAGACCTCTGGACCCTTGGGACCTTAACATGGTCCTGGCGGCATTGCAAAAGCCGCCGTTTGAGCCTCTGAGGGATGTTTCTCTATCTCGTCTGTCCCAGAAAGTGGCCTTTCTGGTGGCGATTACATCTCTGAGGAGGGTCTCAGAATTGGCTGCACTATCATGCAAGTCACCCTTTCTGGTGGTTCACCAAGACAAGGTGGTGTTGCGCCCACGGGCCAGAATTCTTGCCGAAGGTGGTTTCAACTTTTCACCTGAACCAGGAGATTGTTCTCCCATCATTTTGCCCTGCTCCCGTTCATCAGGTTGAGCGCGATCTCCATACTCTGGATCTCGTGAGAGCTATACGCATTTATGTGTCCAGGACCGCCTCCTTCAGGAGTTCGGATTCCTTATTTGTTCTTACGACAGGTCGCTGTAAGGGGTCCGCGGCTTCGAAGTCAACCTTGGCCAGATGGATTAAGGTTTCCATTCAAGAGGCTTACCGGTCTTCTGGTTTGCCTCTCCCGGTGGGATTGAAGGCTCACTCTACCAGAGCCGTAGGTGCCTCCTGGGCCTTGCGACATCGAGCGTCTGCTCTACAGGTGTGTCAGGCGGCCACTTGGTCCAGCCTACACACTTTCTTAAGCACTATATGGTGCATGCCCATGGCTCTGCGGATGCGAGTTTGGGCAGGCGGGTTCTCCAGGCGGCGGTTGCCCACCTTTAAAGGGAACCACGTGTTATCCGTCTTGTTGAGGAACTCTTCCCGCCCTGGGGTATTGCTTTAGGACATCCCCATTGTCTGGGTCTCCCATTATGATGACCAGAAAAAAGAGAATTTTGTTTACGTACCGTAAATTCTTTTTTCTGTAATCATCAATGGGAGACCCAGCACCCACCCAGTTGTTCCGTTGCATGTTTTGCAGTTGATCTGTTCCCTGTTGGGACAGTGTTTGCCGGGTTGTTGAACCGTCTGTGCACGGCTTCTTCCCGATGTTTCGGGTGTGGTTTATTTCCTCCTCGCAGCTTATGGACCAAACTGAGGATGTTCCCTGCGGTAGGGGTTTATAAGCGGAGGAGGCGGTGTCTACAAACTTGTAGTACCTAGTGTGACCTCCGGAGGGCAGTGCCCTAAACCCCATTGTCTGGGTCTCCCATTGATGATTAAAGAAAAAAGAATTTACGGTACGTAAACAAAATTCTCTTTTTTTTCACATCTGCTTTTTAAGACGCACCCCTTTCCCCCCCCCCCCAATTTGGGGGAGGCAAAAGTGCGTCTTAAAAAGAGAAAAATACGGTAATTTCCTCTGGACTAAAATTTGGATTTCGGGGAATCTCTCAGGATTCTTTCCTTCAAACTATTTTACTAATCCCGTCCAGCAACGGGCCTTGGAAGCTGAGGGATATGTTAGAAAAACGAGTTCTTCTGGAGGTTCCTTGGAGCCAGGAAGGGAGGGGTTTTTACTCCCTTCTATTCCTGGTTCCCAAGCCCAATAGTTCCTTTCGAACCATCATTATCCTACTGAAGTTGAATTCCTTCCTTTGATTTCATACCTTTTATGAAATACATAAAATCTACAATCAGACTTCTGTTTCCCAGGTGCTTCATGGCCGTCCTAGATTTAAAGGATGCGTACTAACCACCTTCCCATACATTTCGACCTCCAACAGTATCTCAGGGTAGCAGTGTCTGGACGACCAGGTCAAGAACTTCAGTTCACCACAATGCCATTTGGTCTGTCCCTTAGCTCTGTGCATCTTCACAAAGGTGATTGCAGAGGTGATGGCTCATTTATGAGAACGAGATACCCTTGTCCATCCAATATCTGAATGACTTCCTGATAGTGGGGAGGTCTGCGGCTCAATGCAGGACCCGGCTGAATCATAGATCACCTTTACAGGATCTTGGTTGGATCATCAACCTGCAAAAATCAAGACTGCCTCCGTGAACCCTCCTGAGTTTCCTAGGCCTTCATCTAAATTCAGTGACTCAGCAGTGCTTTCTCCCAGAAGACGAACTACTGGGTATTATCAACAAGGTCCATAGAGTAGTGAACAATACAGAACTATCTGTGAGAGACGCTATATACCTGCTGGGTTTTCTGACCTCCTGCATCTCGGCTGTCCAGTGGGCACAATTCCACTCCAGAGGTCTGCAGCATGACATCCTCAGGACAGACACGGACTTGCTGGGTCACATGGAGGGCAAGATACTTCTGTCAGCATCCACAGTTGATTCTCGATGTTGGTGGCTAGATACAGCTCATCTGCCCAAGGGGGCCCCATGGGTCATAACGCCAGACAGCATGGTGATGACAGATGCCAGTCTGTCGGGATGGGGGGGCTCATATGGGAGATCAACTAGCCAAAGGGAAGTGGATTGCAAGAGATGCTCCAGGTTCCTCAAATCTAAAACAATTGAAGGCAGTGAAATATGCTTTCCTCAGACTTGGGCCAATCCTTCAGAAAACCCATGTACAAGTCCACACTGACACCACCACAGTAGTTGCCTACCTAAATCAACAGGGGAGTAAATGGTCACAGTCACTGATGTCCACTACGGTGGATATATTCACGCTAGCAGATATATTCACGCTCCTCTCCCTCTCAGCTCTGCATATCAAGGGGATAGACCATGTGAGAGTCGATTATCTCAGTCGCCATTCTCTACACCAGGGAGACTGGTCCTTAAACAGATTTTCAGACAGAGTGTACATCTGTGGGATGTCCCCGACATAGACCTTTTTGCGACCAGAATCAACAGATAGGTCGAACAGTTTGCTTCTCTGCAGGCAACAGATCAGCCAGAGGTAGTAGATTCCCTGCAAGCTCAATGGACTTACCGCCTAGCTTATGCCTTTACCCCAATGTGTCTGATTTCACTAGTCCTATGAAAGATCAGGGAGGAGGGAGCAAGGGCCATTCTCATTGCTCCCTTGTGGCCCAAGAGACCTTGGTTTTCATGGCTGAGAGCGCTATGTCAGTAACCGACCCTTGGATCCTACCAACGGTCCGGAGCTGCTCTCTTGGAGTCCATCCCGTCATCCTCAAGTGGAGGTTCTAAGGCAGAGAGGATTTTCTGAAGCCTTAGTGTCTACTCTGCAGAGTAAGAAAGAAGTTACTACAAAGATTTATTGTAAAGTGTGGAGAAAATTTTTGCAATTTTATTCAGGTCTCCTTTCTACCCAGGTGCCTATCCCAGCAATCCTAGGATTCTTACAGAAGGGTCGTGAGCTGGGTCTGTCAATTACCACCTTGAAAGTGCAGATCTCAGCTCTGGGTGCATTATACAATTGCAATATAGCAGGGGACAGATGGGTCTCTGGGTTCGTAAACTCTTGTGAGCGTAGTGACCTAGCCAGACTGCAACCTTGGACCTGAACTTGGTGCTGGATGCCTTGACAAGTCCCCCCTTGGAACCCCTGATTTCTGCTCCCATTAAAAATCTGACTTTAAAGACAGCCTTACTGGCAGCCTTAACATACGCTAGAAGGGTGGGCAACATACAGGCACTTTCAATAGATGCTCCTTACCTGTTAGTGTTTCAGGACAAGCTATTCTTAAAGCCAGATCCAGCCTAACTGCCAAAGGTTTCTTCTTTATTCCATAGAAGCCAAGAGATATTTATTCCTTCCCTTTTTGATAACTTGTCTACACCAGAGGAACATAGGTTCCATGCATTAGATGTCGGGAGATCAGTATTAGAATACATAGCTAGAACTCAGTCATAGAGGAAGAGTAGGGCTATGTTTGTCTCCTTTCAGTGCCATAGAAAGGGGGTCTGGCATCACAAAAAGCATTCTTGCTCGATGGATATGAGATGCGATCTGCTCAGTTTACTCAGCCAGAGGTGAGAGTTTTCCAGATGGAATAAGAGCCCACTCTACACAGGCTATGGCTTCCTCCTGGGTGGAGAGCGCTGCCGTCTCTCTATTGATTTAATTTGTAAGGCAGCAACTTGGGCCTCACCTTCCACCTTTTTTAGACACTATCAGCTTGATTTGTCTTCCACTTTTGACCTTGCTTTCAGGAGAGCAGTTCTCAATACTGTGGGTCCCTCCCAGGTGATGGTTTCTGAAAGTCTCAGAGGGTGCGGTCATGGTGATAGGAAAATGCTGTATTACTTACCGGTAATCGAGCTTTACAGAGTCCACGACAGCCCCCACTCACTATCTTCCTCCCCCCCCCCTCCATTATTATTGTTCACTGTTTTTCTACGCTCCTAAAAAATATGTTTTTGTGTTTTTGTCTTAAAGTTCTCACGCTTAAGGTGGTGGTATTTTGATATAGAGCTCATGCTTTTTTGTGTATTTATCTTATGGCGGTTCCTCTTAATGCTCTGTAACCCAACTGAGGGCGACCACCCATTTTTAGCTGTAGGTTTTTCTGTCCCTATGGTCGGATCCTCTCTCTCAGTGGCTGCTGTCATGGACTCACAAATGTGTAAAACACAATTACCGGTATAATCTAGCATTTTTGCAAACTCTATGCAGGCTTTTGTATGTCTTGGCTGAGAAGAGGCCACTCTGACATAAGAGCCCGACTGGTGGAGGGCTGCAGTGATAGTTAACTTTGTGGAACTTTCTCCCATCTCCCTACTGCATCTCTGGAGCTCAGCCACAGTGATCCCAGGGTTCTTCTTTACCTCTCTCGCCAAGTCTCTTCTTCCACTATTGCTCATTTCTTAATCGCTTCATTGGGGGACACAGGCAGAGCTTGGGTGTATGCTTGTGCCATCAGGAGTCTGACACTATGCAAAATAACAGAAAAGCAACTCCTCCCCAGCAGTATACACCCCCTACTGGCACAAGTGCAACTCCGTTTTAGCTTAGTGTCATAGGAGGCAGACACGGGTCTCTCTCTGGGCCCGTATCTACCAGATTTTTTATTTTTTTTAAAATTAGTTAGATTTTTCTTTTTTCTTCATCTCTTCAGTGAAGATTCATCAGGGAATACAGAGCGGTTGAGCCAATCCGTCACCCCACATAGTGATCGAGGGTCCAGTGTACGCTGGTTGCACTGTTAACTCTCCATCTCTGGGCTAGGGCCATCTATCTCTTCCTAGAAGTGGATCCTGGGAAACCCTGAAGCCGGACACTGGTGCCGTGCCCTGGCCCGTTCGCTCCCCTACCCGCTCGCCCACCGGAGTCGGTCGGTAGGTTAATCAGACGCTCTGATCCCTGGAGGGAAGTTTCACGTCTGGAGCTCAGAACCTCACAGGACGAGGTAGGCACCTGGCGGCAGCAAGCAGACACCGGGTCCGTGACCCAGATAATCCCCTCCATCCGCCCCATCCTCCCCTTACCAGCTTCCCTCCTGGTAGCTCCTCAGCTTCCCCCTCTGGTCCCTCCATTGGGGGAGTGCTCTGGAGCAGCAGCCAACAAGAGGCCATGTACCCAGGCTGGATGCAGGCTTGCTACACGCAGTCTGAATGGCCAGGGGTCTCAAATAGTCATGACTGCAGCAGGAGTTGCCTGCTTCATATCCGGCACAGGGGGTGGGGGCCACAGGGGTATTTCATTACTCAAGGGGCACCTGGTCCTGTTTCAGGACCCGTAAGCCCCAATTCTGCACGGCCAGCACATTTACCTTTCACAAGCAGAGAGAGGACCCACATTGCAGGCCGGCACACTCGCTTTCAGTGAGCTGAGGACACTGCTGCCGCGCCAGGCAGAGAGGGGCTAACCACAGCATCTGCCCTCTGCCTGGCACAGCTCCGGATCTGAGGCTCCGCACCGCGGGCCTCCCGATTCGGACCGTCGCCATAAATTTAGCCCCAGGCCTTATTGCGGCCTCCATGGCGGGCTTCTCGCATTAACAGTGTCCCCGGGCTCCATCTCGTCTCCAACAAGACAGCAGAAGGGGCCGACCGTCACCCCGAGCTAACCACGCCCCCAGCTATCTTGGGCAGTGGTTTCCCCTTAGCTCAAGCCCGACTCCTCCCCCCGAGCAATGGGGATCGAGCGCGGGCTTTCTGTGCGCCGATTTAGGCTCCGCCCACCACCTCCCTTCTGAAGCCCACGCTTTTACCAACCCAGGCAGCATAGGATCCATTACAGGCTGCAACAGCCTCTGTGCTCCACTGCAAGTATCCTGCAAGGGAGACAGCAGAAACCTGGGCCATAGTAAACAAACCTTCCCCCCCCGGCTGCTGGCACTCACCACTAGCCCCCTAGTAAATGCCTCAAGGAGCTCCCGGCCAGCCACCACACAGTACTGCGCCTGCTCAGGGTGAGATAAGAAGCTACCCTCTATCCGGGACCAAGTGTCTTTCGGTCCGCGCCACTGCTCCAATAAGTATCAGAAACACTGGAGTGCTTTGAAACAAGGTATCTTCAGTTTTATTTTAGGAAAATAAAACTGAAGATACCTTGTTTCAAAGCACTCCAGTGTTTGATACTTATTGGAGCAGCGGCGCAGACCGAAAGACACTTGGTCCCGGATAAAGTTTCACCCCCACGATTGTGGAAGTGCGCTCCCTGCTGCGGCTGCTGTGTTTGAGCGATCAAGATAGTTGTGGGCTTCACAACTAAATCAGGTGAGCAGTTTTCACACTGTATGGAATTTGTTTCCTATTGAGGATAAGACCCTATGCGCATTCTCATTTTTATAGATATAAGAAGCTACCCTCGGCTCAGAGTTCGCCACTGTGCCTCGCTTGTAGCCCACAAACCATGCAGGCAGCTCGGGAGCCTACCACTGATCCGTCCGTGGTCTCTGCCTCACCGGACTTGGCCCTTTTTCCTTATCGCACTCTACCTCTAATCTGCTTAAAGTCTTTGGTCAGTGTCAGACTCACCCATGAAAGTCACACATCACCTCAACGTGTCATGGAGGCTTGCCAGTATGAAGAAGGTTCACATCCCCAAGCAGTAACAGGATTTTATTTAGAAACCCTGATGGCAGCTCTACAACAACTGCCCACGCAGAGTGCCTCCACGATTAAGCCTATCCCACCGGAGTACTCAAGTCCTCCACGCAATCCTCCCAGCCATGGCCTAATTCCACGGGACTGTCTCCCTCTTCAGATCCTCCAACACACTTCATGAGCCATGAGAGAATTAGAACATCACTCTGATTCTACAGTAATAATTGGGTGAAGCTTGCGTCACTCTTCGCTCCATCCTCCTTGTCCCAAAAGATCACCCGCTTCTCCAGGAATTTAATATCGTAGATCTGCCAGCCAAGCATTAGTACACTGAATATCCGGATACTCAGTACGCTCCTGATACAGGATTCGCACAGTCGGTATCAGAGGCAACCCAACTTGGACACTCCTGATATTCCTATCGCAGTCAGATCTTACGGAGACACTTAAATGGGATCTAACGTTCGTGACAGTATCAACGCGTCATCGCTGCAACACGCAGCATACGACGATAACGTGTTCCTTTAAGGCGTCTACAACCACCACACAAACGGTCTCGCCTGAACAGCTCAGGTCTTCTCTTGCCAAGGAGACTTCGACGACATCTTTGCCAAAGAATGGCTACACCCGGAGGGGGCTTTTCAATCCAGAAAGCGTCTGGAAGCTCTCTTTCTCTTCTCTAAGAAGGTTCGCCAGATATGGACCACCTCACCAATAGTGGACCCCCAGTTTCACGTCCATTCTGCCCCTAGCAGACGGTGCTTCCCTTAGGAAGGCCCAGAAAGACACACAGAGGCTATGGCAAAATCGGCCTTCGAAGCCTCCGGCGCATCCCTTTACCCCTCTTTCACAGCACCTGAGTCTCCCTAGCTGTGTCCTCCTGGGCCACGAATCTCCAAAGGGGTATTCTGTCCCACGCACCTCCTATGAAACTATCGACCTTGGCTGATCAGATCTCTCAAGCAGCGAAATACCACCACTTGCCTCGATGCCGTCTCTTGCCGGGCACAGGCTTCTGGCAACATAATCTCCATTCGCAGAGCTCTATGGCTGAAGGCATGGAATGCCGACTCTGCATCTAAAAAATCGCTTGCCAATCTCTCCTTCCAGGGTTTTCGCCTATTCAGCGACAAACAGGATAAGATTACATCAGACGCCACCGACGGGAACAGTACTTCTCTTCCACAGGCAAAGCTAAGGCACTCAGCCCCCAAAAAGCGAAATTTCCAATTTCGTTCCTTTCAGTCCTCAGCTCCCTGACCCGCCAATCGACGTGATCGCTCCCCCGTCCGTCAGGATAGAAAGAGATGTTCCTACAAGCCCGCCCCATCCTGGCGTCCACGCATTGCCCACTCTCTGCCCTTTAGCTCCCGATCCAACCGCTCATGACGCCAACCCCATTCTAGGGGGCCGTCTCAGGGATGACAACCCCATTCTAGGGGGCTGTCTCAGGGCTTTCCGTTCAGTTTGGCTATCCGTAATCGATGGTGCCTGGGTCCGAGACGTCGTCTCGATGCCACCAAAAGACCCAGAGCTCATTTCCGGCTACCACCAAGCCGTTCCTTCCCTCAAAGAGGCAGGCATTATCATTCCTGTTTCAAAGTACCCCATCCTGGTGATACACGGTAGCATAATCTGCAGATTCTAGCTTTAGCATCAAAAACGCAAGCTGTAACAGTGGTTGGCATATCGGACAAGACAGAGGGAAACAATCCTATCGAGTAAAAGAATGTCTGCAGTTGCTGCTTGTGTATTCAGTCTTCATTATATGCGGTGGAGAGAGTACATAGGTTACCAGGTTGCTACCAAGTACCTAATCGTGTTCGGTTTTAATCAAGTTGTTCCACAATGACAGAGATATCATCCTAAGGGCTGCCTGCAAAAAGAGGGATATTTCCCTCAATGGTTAAAAAAATTTGATTATTTCTAAATTATTCTGAAGTGTCAAAGAGCACAATTTATAGACATTAAATGCACCCTACTTAGCCTTAAAGTCTTTTTCTATGCTCTACCTGGCAAAGCTTAGAGTGCCGGCAATGGAAGATACTTTCTTTTTTGAGAATCCTAAGTAGGCACCAAGATATACGGATCTAAATGAGCAAAAAAAATCTGACCCCATCCCCAGCATTAACCCCTTATACGTCACACTATGTGCCATCAGTGTTATACCAATTGACTCCTGGAGCTTTCTGTTTTTCTACTTACTCCATGAGCCTGTGGATTGTAATATTCGGTTGTGCATCCCGTCATGGACTGCTCCTGAGAAATGTTTAGTTACTCACTAGTTGGTTAATACACTTTCGGCACAGGATGGACTGGTGCTGTTGTCGGATTAATTTGTTTAAAAAAATTTTTTGGGCGGGTACTAATATTCTGCAACGATGCACATCACAATGTTGGCAACTATTTTATATGCAAATAACAGTGTAATTTTGTGCTGCTACATGAGTGGTGGGAGATATTGTCTCGCTATACTTTTTAGCTCATACACATATTCACGTAATGGCTAATAATGTAAAATTCCTTCCATGGAGGGTTGAGGTATGCTACAGAGAGGATGGTGGTCATAGATTATTCAAGCACATTCACCCAGCTTAAAATAGATATAAACACACTAGTTGTCCAAATATCTTTATTGAAATTTCAAGGGAGGGGGGAGGGGAGGGAATTAGATACATAAATAAAGAGGGAGGGGGAGGGGGGAGGGGAAGGGTAATAAACGTAACAAGTAAACAAACCAACAAATAACATGAACGGTACAAGTCGTAAGTACATATGCAAATTCAAATACAGCGCTCGTACAAAAAGAGAGAAAATTGGAAAGGTACAAATGAATATCCGAATACTGAATAGTCCAAACACACTCTGTGCATTTTGTCGCAAATCGTAATGCAAGCTTGAAAGCATTGTGGGGAAGAAACAGTCAAATCATCAATTTTTACGTCAGCGGCCTATTGCAGGAGGGATGGGGAAAAAATTGTCAACCATGTCTCCCAACGCCCTATGAATTTTGGGAACCTGTTTGCGCGTATAGCGAAGTTGTACTCGAAAGTACAGTGAGTCGACACTCTTTCAATCAGGTCATCCACTGTGGGGGGTTCTGGTTTGTTCCACCTCGAGGCTATCAGGACTCTAGCAGTCAAAATAATGTGGGATGTTAAGAAGCGTATGTGGTGAGGGAGGTCCTCTGTGCCAATCAGTAGTAATATTAATTCTGGGGTGAAGTTTATTTGAATCCCAGTGACGTTTGTAATTAGAGATTTGACATCTCTCCAATAATTGGTCAGGACAGGACAGTGCCAGAAAATATGTGAGAGGGTTCCCAGGTTTCCACAGCCTCTCCAGCAAGATGGGTCGTGATTGGGGTTCATATGATATAGTTTGATAGGGGTATAGTACCATCGTGAGAGGACCTTATAGTAAGACTCGTGGAGGGTGGCACAAGATGAGCTGGAATACACTGTCTTAATAGTTTTAGCCATTTTCCCCAGGTCCACGCGGATACCCAACTCCTCCTCCCAAGCTCCAAAGAATGAGAGGTTTAGTAATTCGACTTCTTCGTTGAAGATTCTATAGAGAGAGCTCGTTTCCCAAAGGGAGGCTTTCCGCGGGGTGTTTATAAGTTCGTCAATTACTTGCGGAGCTGTGAGTTTGAGATTGTGAGTGCTGAGGTAATTGGCTATGACTCTCCAGTTAGTTCGGTCATCCCTGGTGAGGGGGAATTTGTCTTGGAGGATGTGGAAGGGGATGATAGTTTCCTGAAAGCAGATCATTAACATAAAGAATCTCCTTATCCCTCCAGAGAGAGAGGTCCAGGTTCGGCATCAGAATTTCAAGAGTTTCTAGAGGGATTTTGTTGAGAATGGAAGAAGTATAGTATTTGGCTGCCTTTTTGACAAGATCTCTCCAGGCTAGAATAGTTGCTCTATTAATTGGGTGAGTAGGAGGAGGTTTGGAGGGATTTAGTAAATAAGCATAAACACACTAGTGAACCGCTTGTGGATCAGTCAGTTTTCACTCAAACTAAAGTACTAACCCAAAAAGTTTCGGCCAAACGGCCTTCATCAGTTGCTATAATGAGAAAACAAACCATAAAGAAAATATGACGTGATAAATCCTCATATTACATAAATGTAGAAATTTGCAGAAAAGAAGAGATAAACTATAACCATAAATTTCCGTCACCGTGCTACTGCATAAGTAGTGATGTAATTTGTTTCAAATAAGCTGCATGAAAAAAAACAAAATGCCTGATTCAATCAAGGGGCTTTAACAGGACAAGAAGGGTTAACATAGAGCTATAACACAATTAAATAATAAGGGCTGGTATAAGGATCACTCTTGTTATAACTTAAGATGCCATACTAGTATACTATAGCTCTATGTTAACCCTTCTTGTCCTGTTAAAGCATCTTGATTGAATCAGACATTTTGTTTTTTTCATGCAGCTTATGTGAATCAACTTACATCACTACTTACGCAGTAGCACGGTGACGGAGATTTATGGTATACAGTTTATCTCTTCATTTCTGCAAATTTTAACATTTATATAATATGAGGATTTATCATATGTCATATTTTCTTTATGGTTTGTTTTCTTATTATAGCAACTGATGAAGGCCGTTGGGCCGAAACGTTTTGCGTTTTTTTCTGTCCACATCAGCTACTTATTATTAAAAAATTTTCATAATGTATTTTTGTGCCACGTTGTTCATTAATTATATGTACAGGTTGGAATCCCTACTTGAGCACGTTACCTGGTCATCAATATTTCTTATATTAAAGTACTAACCCCTCTAGAATAATTTGCATAACTTGAGTCGATTCCCTTTGAAGCCATGTCCGCGAAGATTGATGGAGACACTAGATTTGTAGGGGTTCACTGTAAGATCTTGTTCCAGAAATTGCTATTTGTCGCTGTTTATGTCCCTCCTCCATATAATAAGGTGTTGAAGTCGATAATGCTCCCTATGGAAAAAAGCCTAGGGATCCCAGTGTTAATTATTTCAACCATATAGAGGCAAGTTCAGATCAGACCGGGCCACAGAGTCCATCCTCATAGCCACATTCGGCATGTTGGTATTGGACTTATTGTCAGATTTGTGGCGCATCAGAAACCCAATGGTAAGACAATTTTCCTGTAGTGAGAATTTTCATGAATCACTTTCACATATTGACTTGGTCTTGTGTATGTCTTTAGTGGTAAAAGTTCACTATCTGCCTGTCAGATCATTGACCATTGCAATTTGCTTATTTTGTGTGTTATTTCATCTTACGTTATTGTTGGTCACCACCATTTGGCTCCTCCAATACATAAATGATTATATGACCTATTCCACTCTTAATATTACTTTAAAGAAAATATCAACCTGATCTCACAATATATTTTATGGGATGTCATGTAGGCCTGCCCAAGGGGAGTGGTGATGCGGTAATTAATAGATCTAAAATTAAGGCAAATCAATTTTGGGAGTTTTTCCAGGAAAAACATCCACAAAAGAGAAATTTGTCGTCGCTTGTGGAATATCAATGAGAACATTTTCCCTGTGTCATTTCTCATTATTGCACATAACCTAATTTTTGAATATCTATGGTTTGATTTCTTTGCCTGTGTGGATTGGATGGGTTGTTACTGGAATATTGTGAGCAATTTGTTTCTACAGCATCTTTAGAAATATGTTTACTTAAAAAATTGGTGCCGTGTTCAATACTTATTTCACTGACTGTAACTGATAAGGGAGGTTTTTGGAATAGGCCTCCAAAGTGCTCTAGCAGCAATGGTCAATCCTTTAGGTAGCAGGACTGTAAGCAAAAATTAAGGAGAAAATTGTGATAGTCAGAAGTGTAACATTTCAATAAACAGTAAATTGGACCATTGCTTCCAAAGATTGGAGCAAATATTTTAAGAGAACCCTTCATCTCTCAAGTAATGTATGTTAGGAAATGTTTGTTCCCCAAGAATATCATTTTAAAGGCAACCCTGTCAGGTTCTCTGTGCACCCAGAACCACCAGAAGTTCTGTGCCCATATCTATAAGGCCCAACAGGCCCTCCATGTAGTAGCATACATAGATCTTTAGAAAAAGTATTTCTAAAGTCTGTTTAAGACTGCTTTCACACTGGCGGTTTTGAAAAAAATGTGGCAGACTTACTGCATCTGCCGCACTTGAGGGAAGCCCCATGCATTGTCTATGGGGCTTGCGGTCAAGTGCGGTTTTGCCGGTTGCGGCACTTGCGGCTGCAAAAAAAAAAAAACCCGGTCAGCAGCGTTTTTTTTTCACTGCCGCAACCGCACTTGCCGCACCTGACCACAAGCCCCATAGACAATCCATGGGCACTCCGCAATTGCGGCCGTTAGGCGGCAGATTCGCTACATCTGCAGCATCTGCCGCATTTTTTTCAAAAATGCCAGTGTGAAAGGGGCCTAAGACATGCTAATTAAGGCTTTTACTAATCAATGGGGCATTAGCGGCCCCACTAGACAGGGGAACTAAGCACGTTATCACGCCCCTGTGGGTGTGATAACATGTTTCCATAGCCAGCGTCATCTGCTTCTCTAAACAAAGCCCCCTCAGCACTGAGCTTCTATGACACTGGTTGTATGACCCCTGGCTTCAGCGAGGCTCACTACGCATGATCTGAAGTTGACTGTACTTGACATATGCACTATTCTGGATCCAGGTATACGTGTCCTGGTTTCAGAGAGGTGTAGTGCGCATGATTGAAGGGCAGCGACTTCTGATCATGTCCAGTGAGCCTTTCTGAAGCCAAGGGTCTTACAACCAGCGTCAGAGATGATCAATGGTGAGTGCTTTGTATAGTGATGCCGATGATGCTATAGTGATAAAGCATGTTATCACACCCATAGGGGTGGGAATAACATGCTATGTGGGCCGACTGTAATGCCCCCTTGATTAAAAAGCCCTAATTAGCAGATCATGAACAATCTTTAGAAATACTTTTTCTAAAGATCTGTTTATGTGCTACAACATAGCGGGACTGTTGGGTATTTAGAGATATAGGCACAGAACTGCTCATGGTTCTGGGTGCCCAGAGGACCTGACTAGTTCCCTTTTAAAGCATTTTTCTTTAGATGTCTAATTTGTAAATTGTCAATTTCAGAAAAGACACTGTAGATTTGTTTTAAATTAGTATAGGTGATAAATTATCATATTTTTTTTAACTAGAAGGTGGGATCTCTACACTTTAAGCACTTATTTATCATTTTATTTTCCAGAATGAGGATGTGCGGCCTCACATCAGAGACAGATTTCGCTTACATGACTGTTTGCCGCCAGATTAGAAGGACTTCAAGCACCTGCAGGATCCCCTAACAAGGGGGCAGCTTTCAGACACCTGCAGGGGAGCAAAGCTGCACAACCACAGGACTGAAACATTCATGTACACATCCATTTGCCATAACTGCTGAAGGCATTTCTTTACTTTGCTGTCTAAAAAAAACACAAAAAAAAAAAAAAACAAAGAGAAAAAAAATCAATGAGAAAAAAAAGGAACGGTTTCACCGTGACGTGTTGTGACTGGTTTGATGGCACATCACTGGGCAGCTTGGCCTCATCCCAGGAATCGTTATGTCTCCGAGAGAAACCCCGCTGTCTGTGAGCTGCAGATTGCACCCTATCCACTGTTGAATAGTTGTTCGTGTCAGCAGGAATGGATAGTTTTTCTCAATTTTTCAGATTTCTCCTACACAGTGATCCTTTCTTAGTGTAGATTATTCATTATCCATTCCTTGTATTTCAGTCGCTTCAATCTGTTCTAGTAGCCAAATTTTACCTTTTTATTTTGTATATGTTTGGCTGTTCCTATTCTCTGCTTGCATAATGTGTTTTGTTTTTTTTTGTTTTTTTGTTTTGTTTTTTTAGGTGAAATTAAATTCTTAAGGTTCAATCCATGTAAGCTCCATTTTAGAAATTCATATATATTTTATATTTTATCTGTTATCCATTCTAGTACCTTTTTTAAAAAAAAAAGAAACAAAGCTTTTAAAAGGCAAAGTAGAGAGAGTGTGGTATATGGAGGCTTGTACAGAAGGTGTGGTGCCTGCATATACAGTACAGGGGGAGGAGCTATATAACCTGTGATTAGGCCAGGTTTCTGTTATCACATTCTTTCCTCTCTGTCTGTACATGCAGTTCAAAACACCCATCACTCACATATAAATATATATATATTTACGTTCACACATGTATACACGCAGCCTCTCCCTCCTATACGTATCCATCCACAGCTCTGGTACCAATGCAGCTAATTTGAATGGTGGGTATTTTTGTATGAGGTGCTCTGTCCTGCAGGAAGAAGTGCAGAAGATGTGGGTGCAAGGACGCTTGACGTTTCTGGTGTGTGCACTATGTTTCAGTGGTGCACTCACTACATAAGAAAGAAGAGAAGGCACTTTTCGTTTTCTTTTTTTTTTTGTTTTTTTTTTTTTCTTTCTTTTTTTTTCGGCCCTCCTTTTCTAAAAAAGAGGCTTGTATTTTGTAAGCTTGTTCAGAGAGTACAGTATTGGAAATTAAAGCTCTACAGTGGAGGCTGTTCATCCTTTTTGTTTCTATGTATATTACCTGTTTAACTGTATGCCATTTTATTGTATAAATTTACACATGGATTCATTTTCAAGTCACTCCTTAAAGTAAGGAGTTTTTTTTAGTAAGTTTTTAGGAAAACATTTAATTTTTGTATTTTTGATTTTAAAGAAAAAGCATGAGTTCTGTCATATTTTCAGTGTATTAATGAAGATTTTAACCTTTTTCTTTTGTGTGGCTGTTTTATTCCATAGTGTCCCTGTGTTTCATGCACAATGTTATGTACCGTATATTTCACTTTATAAGATGCACCGGATTACAAAACGCACTCCCAAATTTGGTGGAGGAAAAGAGAAAAAAAAATCATTTTTAATTTTAAATGGGGTTCATCGTATAATGCCAGTGTACATCTTACAATCAGTATATATTTCCACCCCCCCAACCTGGTATATATGTCCCCCATCCTGCGATATAGCCTTCCCATCCTGGATATGGCCCCCTTACCTTGGATATGGTGCCCCTTTGATGGCACACAGTCCCCCCTGTGCTGGATATGCCACCCCCCCCCCCCCCCAACCCAAATATGAACCCCCTCATCACTGTGTATGCGCCCTTATGTTGCTGCCCACACTAAAATAACAAACTATTTGAAGTTACCTTTCCGACGCTACTCCCCGTCTTTCCCTGCTTGCCACACTTCTGGGACCTGGGGAAGCCGGTCACGTGATTGGGGCACGCACTGATGACATTACTCTGCTTTGCCAATCACATGACCAGGACCCAGGAAGTGCGGCAATCAGGGAGAGACAGAGGCAAGCGCCAGTGAGGTAAGTTGAAAGCGTTTGTTATTTTAGTGCGGGCAGCAGCATGGGGCACCATACAACAGAAATGGGGGGGGGCATATCCAGGATGGGGGACTGCGGGCACATGTAATATGTGCCGCTCCCCTGTCCATATCTTGGTTTGGTTTCAACACTGAGGTGATGGACAACGGGTGCAGTGCATATTACATGAGGCTAATGAGCGGGAGCACGAGACTGCCCGCAGCCGGCCTGCTCCAGCCCCAGGACACCGCTCCAGAGGCGCCCCCCCCCCCCCCTCCTCCTACAGCACAGAAAGTAGATTCGGATTATAAGATGCAACGCCCTCTTTCCCCAAAATATACATATATATTAGATAGATATATACATAAATGGTATGTATTTGTGTGTTGGTATATGGCAGGTGGTACTAATGTGCCACAAACAGGAAGTTGATATCACCAAACGGTCCAATTTCTCCTTCGCCTCATTGGGGGACACAGGACCATGGGTGTTATGCTGCTGTCCACTAGGAGGCGACACTAGGCAGAATCTGCAAAAGAGTAATGTGGCTCCTCCTCTTCAGCATACACCCCTGGAACAGGCATTGCCTCACCAGTTTTTGCTTAGTGTCTTAGGAGAGCACACACAAATTTCCTTTCTTCGTTCGATCTCTTGGATTTGAAGAAAAGTGGGCCCGGAGCGGCCCACGGCATACTCCCTCCTCTCACCACCTTGTGGGCTGCAGAGCTGAGGTTGAGATTTTCATTTTTTTAACTTTTATGTGCCGCTCTTCCTTTACCATCCCCCTTGGGGTTTGAACTAAGGAGAGATACCCACGGACTTACATGAATCCTCATGCGTCCGTCCTCCTTCTCCAGCCCCTGTGGGTACCTGGCTAGAAGTTGAGAGGCCCCAGCCACCCTGAGGTCGAGAATACCCGGACCTCCTCAGGATGGGCTACAGCCTCCATGATTCGAGAAGGGCCCAGACCTCCATCTGGAGTGGATAAGATTCCTCCATGATAGGTGGAGCAACAGCAGCATCCGCTGCCTGCATCGGACCCTCCTCTGGGATGGGGATAGTAAGGTACCCTCCCAATGGTATTGGAGATGGACATGGTACATGGCAACCATCGGCTCCTTCTGCACTCGGCCCCATACTATGGACCATGGGCCATACGGGAAATATGGGCTAATAATGCCCCCCACCCATACCCTAGCATCTGGCAGATGAATGGACTACTGGCAGTACCATCGGACTTCTCTGGCCCTTACCATATGTACATGGGCCAACGAATATCCCTGCGCTAAAGCCCCAGTGAGCAGCCAGACGCCTACATGCCATATGGCATACCTTACCAGATCCAGCCTGCCAGTCAGCACGCGGAACCCTGGGGCTCCTGGGCATGCAGGCACTTGTATGCAGGAATCCAGTCTCTGGACCTCCTGCCGCACGATCAGGGGCTGGCGCAGCAGTGCCCAGGCGTTTTGGCGGGGTCCGGGTCTTCCCTGACCCCTTCCCGGACCTCCGCGCCGGTCTGGAGCCATTTTCGGCTCGGGTTTTCTACTTTAGGCCGCAGCTTCGGCCTAGTGCGAAGCCGCCGCCTTTTGCCCGCCCCCGGCCCGCCTCTCCGGGTGACGACGTATGACACGGACCGCGTCATCACAGGGCGGGCCGGACGGCAGCTACAGGGCGAGAGTCGTGGTCCTGGCGCCTCTCGCTCCCTGCGAGAGTTCCTGCGCGCCGTTTTTTCATAGTGGGACCGCCCCTCTTATTAAGCAATAAACAGCTGCGGCCATTATCATGGGGGCACAGTTAAATCAGTGCTATGGGGGATTTAGCAGGGCTCCCTGTAAGCTCCAGCAGCAGCTGATAGGATGGGAGCTCTGACATGATGGGGTTTTCTCCTTGCTGCAGCTGATAGGATAGAGGCTCTGACCCTAACGGGGCTTCTTCCCTGCTGCAGCTGGTAGGATGGGGCCCTGACATGGGAGGACTGCGTCCCTGCTGCAGCTGATAGGATAGTGGCTCTGACCCTAACAGGGCTTCTTCCCTGCTGCAGCTGAGGTGTTAAGAGCAAAGTTTGCACAGCTAGTGCATTATTGCTTGGTAACCTAAGGATCTCAACATGGTGGAACCCCTGCCTCAGTCCTCGGGCACACTCTGCATAACTTTATCAGGCGTTAAGTTTCTGCAGCGCTTCTGCGGTGGCTTTCAGGTTGTGCAGCCACAGCCTGGAGTCAAGTGCCCTAAGAGTGCTCCCTAGCAGCCTTCATTTAAAAGTCTACGGCTGAACGCAGGGACTCTGGAACATACATTCAGCGCAGCCATGATGTGGCCTAGTACCAACTGCGGGACGTCCAGCAGTACTATATCCCGCTGCACCTTGTCCGCCTAGATCCGCCATGCATGGAGCAATACACTACGGGAGGCAGTGCAATACCATGTCGTGATTTGGAAACAAAACTCTATCGGTACTCAGCACGGTAACTGAGCTACTCAGATGCAGGTTCCTGTCGCTCCTAAATCTACGCTTAATGGTTTGCCATTATGTACGCAGCTGCATGCTACATTTACATATGTTTCTTGCAGATCACTTCCTGTCCAGTGATCCAGGCAGCACCAGTCATCTCCTCAGGACTATCTGATCATACTCCCTGGACGCTGCCAATTGCTTTGCAGTAAAAGCATCCACTGCCATCGCTAGTAGATTTGGCACGTGGTTACATGAATGGGAGGTGGCAGTCCTAGTATAGAGGCCACCACGCTCTTACATGCCCCCGTAGACGTCGGTGCAGAGAAGTAGGGGTCAAGATTGACCTCAGGCTCTAAGAAGGCTAAAGCGCTCCCCATCTCCATTATCACCGCCGACATAAAGAGTTCCGGTCACTCGGAATCGTTGGGAATGATTAGAGAGCCTCTCACTATCGCATGGGACCTCTTTTGTGGTACACTTAATATAGGTTTAACTAACAAGTTCTTTCTTGGGCCACCACTATTAGTGAGCTCAGTTAAAGCTCATGTAACCTACAGTTATCTGACCACTGTAAAGTTTTCCACAAATGTTTGCCAATCCTCTCCAGACCCTGCAACTGGAGCTCTGGTTAACAGTGACGACAACCAAGTCTCACAAGATGCTGGCTAAAACACTGATTCGCAATGACACTGGTACTTCAACTACCAGTATCCGGAATCTAGGAACCATACCACCCTCTATTCCCCACGGTTGGGGACTAGGGTTGAAAATGCGTCCGCACAAGGTCTACACAGACTCCATCCCCATATCTCTAACACGAAGCTGCCTATGCCATGACTATGCCTATATTAGGCACTTGGGTTGAGATAACACGTGCACGCCTTCTACTCAGCCCGCTCCGAGGCTGGACCCCGCAGTCCCGATGCTGCACTAACTCAGTTGTTCGGGCCCTGGCCCTCTGTGTGGCTGTGACCCAAGATTTCTTATACGCAGTCAGTCCTTTAAAGACTTAACACAGTCAGGTTTTCTCGACTTAGTAGTCGAGAGTGAATTACCGTGAGTCCTATAGTTCATAAATACGGTCCGAAGTGGAAATGCCTATAGTTTGTTTCTGGGATCTTCCACAGCTGAACGACTTATATTATCAATGCATTATTTTAGGAGTCTGCGTAAACTTTCATGTTCATTGGGCAAGTTAAGAAGAATCAATTTATAGATTACCTTCATTAGGCTAAACCATTTGCAAGGCATAGGTTACGGCGCACAAACTCCAGGAGTCCCAGCTCCGCGGCATATTCCTGACGGCCACTTTTTGCAGCATCCCATATGTAGTCTCAGCCATATGGGATTTTCTCTGACAAGTCACTGATTTTTCGTCAGGAAGTCCTACACAGGATAGTGACAGCATGGGAAACAGTTCCACAGGTTCAGCTGCACCAACGGCCTTTTTCAACTATCCATGCATACACATGGCCCAGGAACGAAACATGGTCAGATGTACTCCCATCACTATGAACACGCCAGTAGATGCCCTTAAATCTACAAAGATTCAGTCGGTATCTCAAGTTCGGAAATCAATCGGCCACCGTCTGACAGTCAGGCTTCTTTGGATAGTCAGACTTTGCCACAGTCATAGCATAGGTCAACCGCCAGGATGAAAACCGCAGTTTCCAAGTGATGACAAGCATTCGCCACGTCTCACCGAGTACAATCCTTCAATGCTGTACTGTCAACGATGCTCATACCAGGCTAGCCTGCCAATGGACGGCTTCAGGGAAGCGTCCCTGCGTCCAGAGGCTTCCGTCAAGACTGACAACGCCGGAAATCTACAAATGTGCTCCTGACGGCCTCATGACCCCATGCTAAGGTTCCATCCTTTCTAGCAGGTCCTAGGTTCTGCAGCCTTAGGACAGATATACTGGTCCAAGATTGTACATATCTTCATCTTCCCTGTATTCTTTACAACTACCAGGATAGTGCGGAAGGCTAAATAAGAAGGTCATTGGATCATCCCTGTGTTTTCAGACTGACCCAGATGCTCTCGGACGCGAATTTCGTCCAACTCATACCGGCAGTACTGGGACGACTAACAGACAGTCCAGATCTGCTCTCTCAGGGCCAGGTCTCCCTCGGACTTGTTCAACTCTGACGTTAGTAGCACAACTTTGAGACCAGGAATTTAACTAAAGGGTTTTTTGCCCTGAATATTGTAGTGACCATAGTCACACCAAGTATACCAGCCCTCTCAACGATATACCATGACTGTGATCGTTTTTGGTTTATCTTTAGATCCAAACTCCTATACGGGTCTTTTATCTTGGCCCTATTTCATGCCAAGAACGTTACGTTTTTTTCCACACAGACCTAGACTAAGGTCTGCCCTTGAAATTTCTCACAAAACAGGTTTTCAGCCTGTTTCAACTTCTTTCAAAAACAACTTCTTGCCACCAGGGCGCTATAAGGCCCTTCCTTCAGATGGTCTCGCACTTTAGATATCCATACAACAGGATGTCTCCTGCGGAAGCCGATTTTCGCCCTCGCGGCTCTACAAGATCCACCTTTTGAGCTTCTACGGGATATTACTTTTAGCATTCTCATCCAGACAGCGATATGTCTTGGTGGAAATTTTATTTTTCTCTACGGAGGTATCGGTACTTCAGCGATCTCGCGTAAACCGTTTTTTTTCTGGTCCTCTACATGAACAAGACGGTCCTACAGTTGGCACATCTTGCTTCTTAGGCGGGCTATTCCTTCCACCTCAATGAGGGTGTTTTTCTGTCATCGCTGCGCCCGACGGCAGTCAGTCTGGTCGGGACGAACATACAGATGCAAGACCTTATCAGGTCCCTACGCATCTAAGCATTCAAGACCAGTGCCTTCGAGGAGGTCAGATCCTCCTTTCCTTTTCCTTGTTCCCTAAGAAGACGAAGGAAAGAAATACATAAATAAAATGAACTCACATGTCGGCCCTGGATTCGCCTAATCAGCCAAGGCGCTTATACCATCAAAATTTCATCCCTTCGGGCAGTATTACAGCACATTCGAATACGGCCGTGTGGTTCCCCTTGTACGTCCGGCACCAGGGTTAGCATAACGAGTGTTTAGACAGCCAAAGGAGTCAGCCTTCTCACATGCTCAAGCCGCTACAGTGCTTGCACTTAGTCCCCGACAATCGCAGGTCTGGGTAGACGTGTCCTCCAGGCGACAGCAGCACGCCTGTAGTTGCATAGTTACGCACTGATCATATTCAGTGCAATTAGTTCTATTGCTTTTTCCCCACCCAGGGACTGCTTTAGGACGTCCCATGGTCCTGTGTCCCCCAATGAGGCGAAGGAGAAAAGGAGATTTTTGTGTACTCACCGTAAAATCCTTTTCTCTTAGCCTCTAATTGGGGGACACAGCACCCACCCTATTAATTCTTGTGGGTTTTCTTCCACAGCTTTTCAGCTATTATAGGGTTAACATGTTGATTCATGTTTGCATTTGCTCACGCTTTTAATTGTTGATTGGATGAACTTGTGCCTGTTTTTTTCGTTACAGACCTTGTAGTACTGTGAGCCTGTTTAGTACATGTCTTGTTATACAAGTATTGTTCCGTTGATTCGTCACAGGTTACGCACGAGCCTGTTTAGTCACAGGCCTCGTTGTAGTAGTATTACTTTGCTAACCCTTACCTGTTTACACACGTGTCTGTTTAATTCAGGATCTGTTAATCCGTAATTGAATTGTTAGCTATATCTGTTTACACAGGTTTCCTGTGTGATTATAGGCTCTATTTTTACTATGATTATAGGTTAACCTCCTACTGCTTTAGCACAAAACTGGTGAGGCAATGCCTGTTCCAGGGGTGTATGCTGAAGAGGAGGAGCCACATTACTCTTTTGCAGATTCTGCCTAGTGTCGCCTCCTAGTGGACAGCAGCATAACACCCATGGTCCTGTGTCCCCCAATTAGAGGCTAAGAGAAAAGGATTTTACGGTGAGTACACAAAAATCTCCTTTTTATTTAGGTGTATCCATATAAATGGCCCACCCTGTGTGTATGTATGTTTGTGTGTGTATATACAGTACAGACCAAAAGTTTGGACACACCTGATTCAAAGTGTTTTCCTTATTTTCATGACTATGAAAATTGTAGATTCACACTGAAGGCATCAAAACTATGAATTAACACATGTGGAATTATATACTTAACAAAAATGCATGAAACAACTGAAAATATGTCTAATCAAGGTTCTTCAAAGTAGCCACCTTTTGCTTTGATTACTGCTTTGCACACTCTTGGCATTCTATTGATGAGCTTCAAGAGGTAGTCACTGGAAATGCTCTTCAACAGTCTTGAAGAGTTCCAGAGATGCTTACACTGTTTGGACCCTTTTGCCTTCACTCTGCGGTCCAGTTCACCCCAAACCATCGTAACACTCAATCACTCTCCTCCTTGGTCAAATAACCCTTACACAGCCTGGAGGTGTGTTTGGGGTCATTGTCCTGTTGAAAAATAAATGATGGTCTAACTAAACGCAAACCGGATGGAATAGCATGCCGCTGCAAGATGCTGTGGTAGCCATGCTGGTTCAGTATGCCTTCAATTTTGAATAAATCCCCAACAGTGTCACCAGCAAAGCACCATCACACCTCCTCCTCCATGCTTCACAGTGGGAACCAGGCATGTAGAGTCCATTCGTTCACATTTTCTGCGTCCCACAAAGGCTCTTTGTCTTCCATTCCTGGGGCGATCCTCATGTGAGCCACTTTCTTTGTAGCACTTGCACCTGCACTTGGGGACACTTTCAAAGTTTTCCCAATTTTTCAGACTGACTGACCTTCATTTCTTAAAGTAATGATGGCCACTCGTTTTTCTTTGCTTAGCTGCTTTTTTTCTTGCCATAATACAAATTCTAGCAGTCTATTCAATAGGACTATCAGCTTTGTATCCACCAGACGTCTGCACAACACAACTGATGGTCCCAACCCCATTTCTAAGGCAAGAATTCCCACTTATTAAACCTGACAGGGCACACCTGTGAAGTGAAAACCATTTCCGGTGACTACCTCTTGAAGCTCATCAAGAGAATGCCAAGAGTGTGCAAAGCAGTAATCAAAACAAAAGGTGGCTACTTTGAAGAATATAGAATACACAGGTCTGCGACTAAAAAGCTGTTTGATTATTTTTATCTAATTTCCATGTATTTTGGTGTGCTGAAAACAAAAAAAATATTGAAAAAAATCCTGGACGTCAGGATTTGCCACAAAATGCAAAATTCTCTTCAAGTTTAGTACATTTTTCTCAATTTTTGGTTATTTTTTTTATCTTAGGGTTTTGAAAGTCAACATTACTATTAATTAATTCACATCAATGCATTGAAGATATACAATGCAAAAAAAATATAACTTTCAAAGAAAAGAACTTTCAGAGTGAGCTAATGAAACCAGCATCAACATATTGCAAGCTGAACGAGCGGGCTCTGACATGCCCGGGCTTCTTTCAATTAATTTATCTTGGTTCTCGCCTGTTCACACTTTTTAATCTCAGTTCGTATTAGCTCGTCATATTCAACCGTGTTTCCCAAAATTAGCCTTATGGCTCAGCAGAAGTGTATTAATTTGCCTGACAGTTTCTGTTACATTTGTGGTGAATATACAGTGTTGAAGCAACATGTGAATATTACAGACTTTGTGAAAAAAGTATACCTGGCATATTTCGGACTAAAGCTTGGAGATCAAGATAAAGCTTGGGCGCCTCATAAAGTGTGCAAACGGTGTGTTGAGGACCTCCGAAATTGGTTGAAGGGTAAGAAAAAAAGCTTTCCGTTATGGGATTCCTATGGTATGGTGAGAGCAAAAGAACCATAGTGACGATTGTTACTTTGTTCATGAGATGTGAAAGGGTATAATTAAAAATGGAAGCATTCCATTTCATACCCCAATATTCACTCAGCACTTTGTCCCATCCCCGATGGCACAGATCTACCAGTAGCCAAGGCCTCTGCTATCTTGGAAGAGATAACTAGCTCTGATGAAGGTGGAGTCAAACCTGAACCAGATGATGAATCAAGTTCTGACTTTGAAGATGATACAAGACCAAAATTGTTATCCCAGGAGGAGATTATTTGGTAAGAGACTTGAATCTTCCCAAAGATGCCGCTGAGTTACTTGGCTCAAGGCTCAAAAGCAAGAATTTATTGTTGCCAGGAGTGTCTCTTTCATGATTCAGACATCGTGAAGACGAGTTCATTCCTTATTTTGCCCAGGAAGATAAGTTGGTTTATTGCATCGATGTCGAAGGTTTGATGGGTCAATTCAAAATCCAATATGATTCAGCGCAATGACGTATTTTAATAGATTCTTCAAAAAGAAAGCAGTTTTACTCCACAACGGCGGTTTTTATGCTTCCATCCCTGTACGGTCCCTGGACAGTCGAGTCCGACAAAATCACTGGACCAAGAAGAATTGGCAGCTGAGGGTGCTCACAGTTGGTGAAAAAAATGAACCTCCGAGAAACTTTGGTTCCTCCCCATAAAGTTCTTCTACCACCTCTCCACATCAAATTGGGATTGATGAAGCAATTTGTGAAATCACTTCCAAAAGATGGAGAATGCTTCAAATACTTGGTCGCCAAGTTTCCAGGCCTCTCGGAGGCAAAATTGAAGGAAGGTGTGTTCGCCGGACCAGACATTAGAAGGCTTATAGCCTCAAGAGTTTGTCAATGCCATGATGCATCCTCAAAATAAAGGGTGGATTGCACTTAAAGAGGTCTTAGATACATTTTTAGGCAATAACAAAGTCCCTGACTACAAACATCGTCGGACGAATGCTTAAAGCATTTCAAGCTTTAGGTTGCCTGATGAGTTTGAAAGCTCATTTCCTGAATTCCCACATTGACAACTTTCCTGAAAATTTGGGAGCTGTGAGTGAAGAGCAAGGTGAACAATTCCACCAGGACATTAAAGAGATGGAAAGAAGATGCCAGGGAAGATGGAGCATTACAATGATGGCAGACTACTGTTGGACGCTTCAGAGAGACATTATAGATGCTACTCGCAAGCGTAAATGTACCAAGAGAAGCCTCACAGGGCAGAAGAATCGATTTTAGTGTGTGTAAGTGAGCTCATTGCAGTTAAAAATAAATGATTTGCATGAAACATTTGTAATAAATTAATTTTGAGTATTTTCATTTATTTTGAGGTATTGTCTTATTTAACATAGTTACTTAAATTGTCAGAAAACGTGATGTCCTATGACAAAAGGGAGGTCATTTTCGGATTCAGCGCACTCAAAAACATAAATATTACGTGGAATAACCAAAACAGCTCTCGAAAAAAATTTTTTTGCATACCTGTGATATAAGACATTTTCAGTTGTTTCACACCTTTTTGTTAAAGGGATCCTGTCACCCCCAAAACGCATGTAAACCTATTAAAACCTGTCCCTAGAGCATATTAACACTATCCCTACACTCTTTTTACCTCCTAAATGCAGTAAGTGACATTAAAAACGTTTTATAAGTACCTGATTAGTGCTGATAATGAGTGACTATCTATTCATAGTCACTCATCAAGACTGCCCCTCTGCTTCATATCACGCCTATTCAGGCGTGATCGTCAGCCTAGATTCAAATTGCCGCCTCCCTGCCGTGCCCTGTCTCGTCCGAGGCTGCAGTGTGGCTGGTGACGCGATCCGCGTCATTCCCGGCGCCTGGTGACGTATTTAGACCGGCGCCGCGCTGTTAGCTTCAAAATGCGCACTGCGCATGCCCAATGCGCATGCGCAGTGCGCATTTTGAAGCTAACAGCGCGGCGCCGGTCTAAATACGTCACCAGGCGCCGGGAATGACGCGGATCGCGTCACCAGCCACACTGCAGCCTCGGACGAGACAGGGCACGGCAGGGAGGCGGCAATTTGAATCTAGGCTGACGATCACGCCTGAATAGGCGTGATATGAAGCAGAGGGGCAGTCTTGATAAGTGACTATGAATAGATAGTCACTCATTATCAGCACTAATCAGGTACTTATAAAACGTTTTTATTCAATGTCACTTACTGCATTTAGGAGGTAAAAAGAGTGTAGGGATAGTGTTAATATGCTCTAGGGACAGGTTTTAATAGGTTTACAGGTGTTTTGGGGGTGACAGGATCCCTTTAAGTATATAATTCTACATGTGTTATGTCATAGTTTTGATGCCTGCAGTGTGAATATGCAATTTTCATAGTCATTTAAATAGAGAACTTTTTGAATAAGAAGGTGTGTCCAAATGTATGTGTGTGTATATATATGTGTATATAATTGGGGAACACAGGACCCATGGGTGTTATGCTGCTGTCCACTAGGAGGCGACACTATGCAGAATCTGTAAAAGAGTTAAGTGGCTCCTCCTCTGCAGTATACACCCCTGGAGCAGGCATTGCCTCACCAGTTTTTGCTTAGTGTCGTTAGGAGGAACACCTAATTTTATTTTTCTAAAAATTTTTAACTTTTTTATTTTTTCTTTAAAGATGAAGAAAATTGGGTCTCTGGTGAGACTCCCGGCATGCTCCTTCCTCAGCCCCCCACTTTTGGGGGCGCCTGGTTGAAGTTGAGAGGTCGAACCACATGCCGCTCCTTCCTCGGCATCCTATTGTTGGTGTGCTGGGTTGAAGTTGAGACGATGGTCCTCCTTCCCCATGACCCTACTGTTGGGGTCTCTGGGTTGAGGTCGAGGATGAGCAGGAGCCCTCTGACGGTGGACAGCAGCATCACTCCCTAATTCACCCCTCATGGGCGTCTTGGGTAGAGGCACCTCAGGTAGGGCTGAAAAAAGCCTGCACTACAAAAGACAGAAGCACCCTACAAGCCTCAGCCCTGGGGAGGGCGGCTGATAGGAGGCTGCAGCGGACCAGAAAACGTGGCTTTGCTGCGGGCTCCGTATGGGGACGGAGACAGGCCGCAGGGGCAGGTTAGCAGCACTATCAGGAGCACAGTCTGTCTGTGCTCCTGCAGCAACCAGCACACTACACTGGTGGCTTGGAAACAGGAGACACAGTACTCTGGGTCCCCTGCGGGGGTACCACTGGGCCGGTGCTATACTGTGCAGGTGATTTGGTAGGGTCTGGGTCAGTTTCGCCAACTTCCCAGACCTCTGTTCCAGTCTGGAGCCGTTTTCGGCCTCAAAGGTCTACTTTAGGCCGTGGCTTCGGCCTAGCCCGAAGCCGCCGCTTATTTCCACGCCCACAGCCTGCCCCTGATGACTCAACCAGTATCATAGAAGGGACAGAACAGAGCGTGCAGGCCACAGTTAAGGCCACTCTTAAGTGTATTGCCTGGCACGCTCCGCCCCCCACCTTAAGCAAATACTGTGCCCTCCCAGCGGCCATTACAGGGACCCTGAGGACATGTAATGGCTTCCAGAGCCCTGCATGGATGCACTGTGCCCTGCACTTAACATGCACGTGCAGGGCAAACCATACAGCCCCATTACTAGGCTTAGAGCCCAAATACACTGGGAGCACCACTGGGCATCTTCCCTGCTGCAGGAGTCAGGCACACAGGGGAGAGGGGGGTGTACAGCAGCCTGCCAATGTAGGACTGGTCTGAAGTGTCCGCAGGGCCAAACACCAATATCAAGGTTGGAGGTATCACAGCGTCGGCTGTGCAGGGGTACTATACGGCCCCAGACGTGCTCCCTCCTCGTCCCTCACTGTAGGGTTACAAGGTGCGGTAGAGAGTCCAATTCATATGCCATCCTCCTTCCCCATACCCCCTGCGGATACTGGGTTAAAGTCAAGTGATCCCTAAATCCTCCATCCATGATGTCGAGTACAGCATTACTAGCTGCCAGGACCTACATCTGGATGTTGAGCATAGGATTCCTCCCGAATATATTAGGTGGAGGAACCATCAGATGCACATACTACGGCAAATGGGAAGCACTACAAGTTCTCCCCAACCTCCCTAGGGTATTTGACACCGGTCGGTAAATCCACGGACTGCCACGGCGGTCAGCCACTATTCCAAGATAAAACAACAAGCAAGGGCGATGGCCTCAAATCACTAGTGCAGGACAAACCACAGGGTTATATCCTGCGGCAGCTGGGCAGCCTCATGCTGTGCACCAAACACGGAACAACATAATATGAGGGGCAGTGCAGACACATCAGATAGTCTGGCACTGGCTCACCCTACACTAGTAATAACTACCCTGCGTTCCGGCCAGTACATGAAAACAACATACGTGTAGGTGCACAGAATTCGCCATTTAATGGTCAGCCAGGATGCATGCATCGGCATTACACATTTACCCATGCAAGTAAAGCAATCAGGGAATTTGCAGATTATCCTTAAGCAGGTCATTCTCAAGACTGCCGATCTCACCCCAAAAATCAGTTTAGCAACCGTAGGGTGATGGACACAAAGTTTCATTCCTTCGGGCAGTTGCTCGCACTGACCAGCGGCGAACACAATCCGCCTAATTACAGTATGCAGTTTTCAGGTCTGGAGATAGCATCTACATTCTCTCTTGGCTAAGCAGCGAAGGACATCACGGCATAGGTAATTCTGGTGGCCCAGGCATCTCCAGCAGCCACCATAGCTGATTACCTGCTACACGCAGCCCTTGACGCAGGGCCTGATGTAGGTACATGTTGGTACAAATATCCAACCTTAGGAATTGAACCTAGGAAGGAGCTTGATGGCAATGAAATACTGACATGCCCTTGACTCGATTCTCCAACTTTGGCGGAGAACAAGGATATTCAAACGTTGCGAATACTCTTACAATATATCCCTTCCCGGCCCACCACACAGCTAGGACAACTAGATGGTGGTGGAAGTACTACGAGTTTAACACGTACCTTCCTCGGCCCACCACTGGTGGAGACCCAGAAAGTTGAGGTGACCGGCAATTACCCGACAACTGTAAGGCGTACCAGGACGGGTCTCTACCAGATCCAGACCCCACAGTTGGAGGCCTGGTTGACGGTGATTACAGCCAAGTCTCAAAAGAGCAGGCTGAGACACCATAATACCCAGCTACACGGGTAATGCTACAAAGGGTCTCTGAACTCTACGACCCATAGCATTCTCTCAGCTACCAATTGTTGGGGGGGGGGGGGGCGCTGGATGAGAGCCAAAATTGCCATATGCTAGACTCCTTCCTTGACTCCTCACGGTTGGGGGCTCGGGTTTAAGTTGAGAATGCACAAGGCCTAACAGGCCCCACTCCCCAGACGACAGAACTGAAACTCTGGATCACAGAATGTGCAACATGAGACAAGCAACTAATCGCATCACTACACCTATATTGGGTACTTGTTGGCAGATAATAAGAGCAAGCACTCTGCACAGACAGCTTCTAAACAGGACCTAGCAGACGCCCGTCTGCATTAACCAATGAAATAGGTTTATGGTTCCTTGTCTGGCCGTGGCCCAAATTTTCTTCCACACAGTTAGTCCATGCTAGACTCAGGAGTCAAAACAGAATACCAGGAGACCAGAAGCACATAAATACAGAATTTTTCCCAGCCTGAAGTTAGCATTGGCTATACTGCATGCTAGGAGTTTCCCAGATATAGACGACTTAGTCATCAAGGCATGACTTTCAGGGACCGCAAACACATTCTCACTTGCACTGTGCACGGTAGGAAGACTAGGGTGGCAGATCAAACCCCACAAGTCTACCATCTTCGTCAGGGAATCCGCATTCTACTTCAACGGTCTCCTCATTCCATCACAACTGCCATCAACCTGTAAACGTGAGATAAATGCGCATAGGGTCTTATCCTTTTAACAAAGGTTGTAGCGGTGTATATTAGGAACTGCTCACCTGGTTCGGTTGTGTCACCCACAACCGGTATAATCGCCTGTAAGATGGCTTGTAGAGAATGGCTGCTGCAGGGCCGCACCTTCACGATAACCGTGGAAACAGGAATGCTGTAATGGGACAAAATGCCGAATTGCCCGCGCTGCCACCAGGAATCACCAGGAAACAAAGAGTTAACTGGGCAGATGTTTCTTTATTCTATCCTACGCGTTTCAGAGCCTCTATCCGAGCTCCTTCCTCAGCTGAGGAAGGAGCTCGGATAGAGGCTCTGAAACGCGTAGGATAGAATAAAGAAACATCTGCCCAGTTAACTCTGTTTCCTGTGGCAGCGCGGGCAATTCGGCATTTTGTCCCATTACAGCATCACAACTGCCATGACAGTCCTAGAAACGATAGTGGCAGCATGGGAAGCAATGCCAGTGGCTCAGGGACCTCCGTTTTTTTTTTCAATTATACATGCTCAGGCAGGGCACGAGAGCAAGATGTGGGTGATGCACCCCCGTCACAATGCATATGGCAGTAGTTGTGCCCACACCCGAAAAGGTCCCTCACTCTACGAAGATTTCGGCAGTATGTCTAGTGCTGAAATCAGTCACATTCTGGCAGTCGGACTTGTCAGAAGACAGGCAAGGCCATAGATGTGGCATATGTCAACCACCAAGGGGGAACCCCCAGTCGCCAAGGGAAACAAACGTTCGCTACATCCTTCATAGGTGGAGTCCCTGCACACTGTACGGTCAGTGGTTCTCATACCAGGTGTGAACACTTCGGAAGCAGAGTTCCTAACAAGCCAAGAGATGGACTCAGGGAAAGGGTCCATTCATCCAAAGGGCATCAGTGAAGGCTGCCAACACCAGTAAAACACAAGTGTGTACTTGACTGAGTCACGCCTCAAGGCCAAGGTTCCAACCTTCCTGGCCAGGTCCCAGGATCCACAGTCAATAGGACAAACGTACTGGTCCAAGACTGGACCCATCTCCGTCTCTTCTATATTCGTTCACCACTAACAGGGTAGTGCGGAATAGCAAGCAAATATGTCAACGGATCGTCCTTGTGGCATCAGACTGACCCATTTCAGGCAACTTATGGCAGCAGTAACAAGACTACTAACAGACAGGCCAGACATGCTATCTTCAGGCCAATTATCCCTTAGAGTTACTTAATTTGGAAATTAATGGCGTAGCGCTTGAAACCTGGAGCTTAACCTAAGGGGAGTGTCCCAGGATATTGTAGCAACCATAGTCACAGCGAGGAAAGCAGACTTATCAACGACATACCATCACACAGGTGTACTCGTTTTGTTTGATTCCTTAAGAAGCCGCTATGGGTCATTTCCCTTGGTCCTATTTTATACCAAGAACTCTCCATTTCTGCCACACAGACCTAGACTCAGGTCTGTCCTTAGGGCTCTCACGCAGCAGGGTCTGCCAGGTAATGTTTGCAGACGACAGGTCTACACACGTACGACTGGAACTTCGGCCTCACGGACAGACAGGAACCACATTTCGAAACTCTATACAATATTACCCTTAGCATGCTCATCCAACCAGGATATGTTTCGGTGACAATTACCGTTGTCTGCAGAGAATCGGTAATTGCAGCGCGCTCAGATAAACCATATTTTCTAGTCTCACACCAAGACAAGATTGCCCTACAGCTGGTTCCATCTTTATTCTAAAGGCGGTATATTCCTGCCACCTAAAGTACGACATTTCGCTGTCATGACTGCGCCCGCCTCCAGTCCAGCAGTTCGTGAAGGAGAGGCAGATACAAGATCTGGTCAAGTTACTACGCATCGAGGTATCCAAGACTGTCCATAGTAAACATCGGATTATCTTTATTCCTTCTTCCAAAGGACAGAAATAAGTACAGGTTAATTTCTAAGGCTACTCTGATCAAATAGGTTCGTCTAACCATCAAAGGCGCTTCTATCATCGAAAACTCACCCATTATAGCAGTGTCACGGCACATTCTACTACGGTCGTGGGGGCCTCCCTGGCCGTTTGATACCAGGGGTCAGCACAAGTGTGTAAGGCAGCCACACAGTCAGCCCACACACATACTCAAGCCACTACAGTATTGACACTCAGTACTAGGCAAACGCAGGTCTAGGTAGACGTGTCCTCCAGGCGACGGCGGTCTGCCTGTCGGTACATACTCAGCGTTATTAGTTCCATTGCCGTTTCCCACCCAGGGACTGCTTTAGGATGTCCCATGGTCCTGTGTCCCAATGAGGTGAAGGAGAAAAGGAGATTTTTGTTTACTCACCATAAAATCCTTTTCTCTTAGCCTCTAATTGGGGGACACAACACCCACCCTATTGCCCTTGTAGGCCGTTTCTACAGTTCTCACATAGCTTATCAGCTGTTACATGGTTAACATAGTTACGCATGTGTGCCTATTAGCACTCTGTTGACTGTTTAAACTGGTGCCTGTTCGGTTACAGGCCTTGTAGTACTGTCAGCCTGTTTAGGTACAGGCCTTGTTATTCGATTATGGCTCCGTTAACTCTTCACTGGTTACACAGGTGCCTTGTTAGTTACAGGCCTTGTGCTACTATTTTTACTCTGCTCTTAACTGCTAACACACGTGCCTGTTTAGTTACAGGCCTTGTTATACTGTTATTACTTCGTTAGCTCCTAGTGGACAGCAGCATAACACCCATGGTCCTGTGTACCCCCATTAGAGGCTAAGAGAAAAGGATTTTTTTTTTTTCAAACTTCTTTTTATTCAGATTTTTCATTAATAAAGTATTACAAACATAAGTACTTACATTTGTATACATATAATGCCAGTTTCTATTCAAAGAGTGCTACACAGGATAACATTTCGCTCTTAAAGTTGGACACAGGATATCAAATATCTTATACCAAGGTTAACATATCAACCCATTAGCAATTCTACTTACAATTTCAATTTTCCCAAGGATCCCCCTAAATCTTCCAATAAATACCATGAAGTTCCTCTAAACGGGTACATTATCTGTCGAATCTCCTCATACGACATTTGGGACTCTATAAAACCTCTCCATTTCCCCATAAATGCTTTGGTGTTGTTTTCTTTGTCCCTATAGACCTCTCTCCTACCGTGTTTCCCCGAAAGTAAGACCCTGTCTTACATTCTTTTGGGGGCCAAAAGTGGCCCCCTGTCTTACTTTCGGGGGGGCCTTACATTGGCGGCCCCAGCCATCACCCATCCATCCACACTGCCACACACACACACACACACATCCATAGATCCATACATACACAGATCCATCCATCCATTCACACTGCACACGCACACACACACACACACACATCACACATACCCCCCCCCCCCCATACAGCTGCGCTGCCGGTACTTACCGGCACAGCTGTTCGGTGTCCCTGTCCCTGGTGTCCCCGGTGCTCCCGGCGTTCCTCTGTGTGGTGCAGCCTCATAACTATGTCATCCGGGCTGCCGGGCATATCCCGTTCATAGCCCGTCCATTCACAGCCCCCCGGCCCTCTCTCTGTAATCACGGAGCTTCCGGAAGCTCCGGTATCCAGGCAACAGCAGAGCGTGATGACGTCGGGCCAAAACGCCTCGGAGCGCCTATGCTGATTGGCTCAGGCGTCTGAGCCAATCAGCATAGCCGCTGCGATGACGCTCTGGCCTCTGATTGGCCAGACGTTGTCATGCTGCTGTTGCCTGGATACCGGAGCTTCCGGAAGCTCCGTGATTAGAGAGAGAGGGCCGGGGGCTGTGAATGGACGGGCTATGAACGGGATATGCTCGGCAGCCCGGATGACATCGTTATGAGGCTGCACCACACTGAGGAACGCCGGGAGCACCGGGGACACCAGGGACGGGGACACCGAACAGCTGTGCCGGTAAGTACCGGCAGTGCAGCGGTATGGGTGTGTGTGTATGGGTGTGTGTGTGTGTGTGTGATGTATGGATGTGTGTGTGTGTGATGTATGGATGTGTGTGTGTGTGTATGCATGTGTGTACCCCTCCCCCCCCGTGTTTCCCTGATAGTAAGACCCCCCCTCCCCCCTACCCTTCCTTACATTCGGGGGGGTCTTACATTAGCAGACCCCCCCGTCCCCCCCACCCTGTCTTACTTTCGGGGGGTCTTACTATCGGGGAAACACGGTATCTACCTCTAATGCCTTTTTTAGTCCCATTACCACCTCTGCTTTCCCTGGCATATCTTGTCTAATCCAGTATGTCAGTAGCATACGTTTTGCCAACAAAATTAAAACATGAGCCACCTTCAGTCCCACACCCCTACCTTGGGGTATCTCTAAATCTTGAAAGATCCATATTTTCGGGTCAAATTCAAAAGTAAGATTACTCACTCGTGTACAAAGTTCACTAATCATGATCCAGAATTCCTGTACCCTCGGACAGCTCCATATACCGTGAACCATGTCTGTCCTAACTTGATCACATTTAGGACAGCTATTTTTTTCTATCTGGGTTGGTTACTGATGTTGGTAGGTTGAAGCCATATATTAATCCATGCATTATACGGAATTGTGAATCGCGCCACTGCTCGTTTAATACATTGTGTCTTATTTTATTCCAACCCGCCAAGATATTATCTTCCGCCGTTTCACACTCTAGGAACCTGCGCCACCTTTTAAAGGGTGCCGGTATTCCTCTGGGTAGTAATGTTTCTCTTAATGTCCCATAGATCCCGGAAATCGTGAGTTGATGCGTATCCAACGCTATAAGCCTATCCCAGGGATTACGTCTAACCTCACTCGATAAGTCTCTCAGATTGGTCATGATGTGGTGTTTCAGTTGAAGGACTTGGAGTTCCTGCACGTCTCCCAGGTTGTAGGTCTCTAGTATCCCATCTTTTGTAATCCACCTGGCCTCCGATATGTGCATCAAATCACCCATCTTGTGTATCCCCTTCTGTCTCCACTTAGGAAGAGAAAATGCCCTATTTTCTATTGGAAAATCTGGAAAGGCCCAAGGGATGAGATATTTGGACACCTTCCAAGATAGGCCGCATTTTTTTCTAACCGCCTTCCAAGACATAATTGTGTCCCCGAAGACTGCTGAGGATTTTATATGAGCCGGCAAACCCGACATTGACGTATGGAGTAGTGAGCATCTTTCCCAAGGCGCACAGTATGCTATTTCTAAACGTTTGTCCGAATATCTTTCTGAATTTTTAAGCCACTCCACCACGTGTCTGAGGAGACAGGCCAAATTGTACCCTCTAATGTCAGGGAAGTTCGTTCCAACTTTTTCCTTTCCTCGAGTCATGATTCCCAATCTCAATCTAGACTTTTTGCCCTTCCATAGAAATTTCGTAAATGCTCTGTTTATTCTGGCTATGTCTGCCCGTTTTAGTAGCAGAGGGAGAGTCTGTAAAGGGTATAGGAGTCGAGCAAAACTGATCATCTTCACTAGTTTACTTCGACCTAGCAATGATAATGGTAGATCTGCCCATTTTTTTAATTCTTTCTCGATTTTTTCAATTAGTGGGCCATAATTGAGGGTATATATCAGCTCCGACGTCCTTCCCAGTCTCAATCCTAGGTACTTGACGTAGGTGGGCGCAATCGGTATACCTGTATTTCCTAATGTCCCTCCTGCGTCTCCCCCCCCCCCCCCCTCTTATTTTCAGTATTTCACACTTTCTTCTGTTCAGCCTGAAACCCGAGAAACCACCGTATCGTTCTAGCATATTTAAAAGTGTAGGAAGGTCTCGAGCTGGATTGTTCATAAACAGTATAATGTCGTCTGCAAATAAGGCAGACCTCAGTTTCTGTTCCCCTACTGAAATGCCTTCAAAGGGGTTGAAGTTGTTTATGTATCGTGCTAGTGGCTCTATAGTCAGGTTGAACAGGAGCGGTGATAACGGACACCCCTGTCTGGTACCCTTCTGCAGAGGAAATGTGGGGGATATAAATCCCGGCGTATGAACCCGAGCCGTCAGATTGGAATACAGAGACTGTATGTATTGTTGAAATCTCCCCTGCAAGCCAATGCGGTCCAGTACTAGACCCAGCTATAGCCACCTCACATTATCAAATGCTTTTTCTGCGTCTAGTGTGACCATGGCTGGGTCTCCTCCCCCTTTTTTATTCCCGAATCGAACCGCGTCAAGTGCCAAAAGGGCTTTACGCACATTGGATACTGCCGACCTCCCTTTAATAAATCCCGTTTGGTGATTTTCAATTAGGACTGGCATCACCCTAGCTAATCTGTCCGCCATGAGTTTGGATAGTATTTTAAGATCTAAATTGATTAATGATATGGGCCTATAGTTTACTGGATCATCTCCTCCCCCCTCCCCTTTTGGTAGCACTTTAATATAAGCCATATTCATGGCATCCGAAATGGGTTCTCCTGAGAGTATGTTATTGAAAAGACCAGTTAATGTCGGGGTCACTTCCTCTCTCAAAATATTATAAAATTCCCCTGTATAGCCGTCTGGTCCTGGAGCTTCTCCGTTGCCCAAATTTTTAATTGTACGGTCAACTTCCTCTTCTGTTACTGGTCTGTTTAGGTCATCTAGGTCAAGTTCCGTGATAGGGGTAAGGGGCACCCTTTCTAGCCAGTCAAACCCTTCCTGAGTTGGCACGTCCGAGGTCTCATAGAGCCTTTTATAATAATCCCCTAATATGGAATTTATTTCCTTAGGAGTTGTTGTAATGAGTCCCCCTTTTCCTCGTAGAGCCCTAATTGGGTTGGGTAATCTCCGTCCCTTTGCCAATCCCGCCAGCATCCGCCCTGCCTTATCTCCAAACCTATTGAGGTCTGTCTCTAGTTGGCCTTTTACCAATTCTTCCCTCCTACTGGCCCAAAGCTCAAAATCACTTTTGGCTTCCACCCAGGCTTTTTTGTCTCTGGGATCTTGTGATTGTCTAAACCAGGGGTCCCCAACCACCGGGCCGCGGACCGGGACCGGGCCGTCAGTGTCCTTGTGCCGGTCCGCGGTGAGCTGCCGGCTTCCCCGCCCTCTGTGTGTCCCCGCCCACCGCGTCCCTCACCTCCTGAACTATGCAGCTCTGAGCCGCAGCCGAGGACTCTGCCTCTGCCTCAGCTGCGGCCGTGCATATGTGTGAGGGGAGCTGTCGGCCAATCAGCAGCGGCCATGCCCTGCCGCGCTGTTATTGGCCGACGGCTTCTCTCATACAGCAGCTGAGGCAGTGACGTGTGTGTCACGTGACGCGCTTGGAAATAGCGCGAGATATGAAAAAACTTCAGCCACGTCTCTGCCTCAGCTGCTGTATGAGAGAAGCCGGCAGGAGCGTTGAGCAGCAGAGCATCTATGTGTGGGGGGTGGACTGTACTGGGGGTAGCATGTCTGTGTGTGGGGCATTCAGGGGTCAGTGTGTGTGAGGGGTATATACAAGGGGCAATGTGTGTGCGTGAGGGGTATGTACAAGGGGTAATGTGTGTGTGAGGGGTATATACAAGGGGCAATGTGTGTGTGTGTGAGGGGTATGTACAAGGGGTAATGTGTGTGAGGGGTATATACAAGGGGCAATGTGTGTGTGTGAGGGGTATGTACAAGGGGTAATGTGTGTGTGAGGGGTATATACAAGGGGCAATGTGTGTGTGTGAGGGGTATGTACAAGGGTAATGTGTGTGTGAGGGGTATATACAAGGGCAATGTGTGTGTGTGAGGGGTATATACAAGGGGCAATGTGTGTGTGTGAGGGGTATGTACAAGGGGTAATGTGTGTGTGAGGGGTATATACAAGGGGCAATGTGTGTGTGAGGGTATATACAAGGGCAATGTGTGTGTGTGTGTGTGAGGGGTATATACAAGGGGCAATGTGTGTGTGTGCGGGGGTTATACAAGGGGCAGTGTGTGCTTGTGTGAGGGGGGTTATACAAGGGGCAATGTGTGTGTGTTTGGGGGGGTTATACAAGGGGCAATGTCTGTGCGGGGGTTATACGGGGACAATGTGTGTGTGGGGGGAGAATTTATGCTATATGGAGGGATGAGACGCTGAATTATATTATATGGAAGGATATGAGGTTGCATTATACTTTATGGAGGGATGTGACGCTGCATTATATAATGTGGAGGGCTGTGACGCTGCATTATACTACCGTATATGAAAATAAGATGTAGCGCATCTTTTGAGGAAACAGGGCAGTAAACTCCACCCCTTCTCCATAACCCCGCCCCATACGTTTACAGCCCCGCCCACCGGGCCCCGGAAGGACGGTCTTGCATGAAGCCGGTCCCCGGTGCAAAAAAGGTTGGGGATCCCTGGTCTAAACAACCTGTAAGTGGATGACACTTTTTCACTGGCTGTTGTATATCGTTCCCTTATGGATTTTTTTTGTTTGGAGGTGTGGGCCAATACGAGACCTCTTATCACTGCTTTTTCCCGTTTCCCAAAATAGACGGTGATCGTCTTTGTGCTCTATGTTATCAGACGAGAAACTACTCCACCATTCTTTCAACTTGGTCTTGAATTCTCCCTCCTTTGCCAAATATGAGGGGAACCTCCATAAGAAGTCCGTTCCTCTCTGGTGCGTCTCTGCCATTTCAATACAAATCGGGCTATGATCAGAGATGACCATGTTCTCTATTGTGGCATTTTCTGTCCTCCGCCATAGCTGCTCAGACGCCAGGAAGAGATCAATGCGCGACCATGAGCCATGCAGGTGAGAGAAGTGGGTGTAATCTAATTCTTGCGGATGCATCACTCTCCATACGTCAATTAACCCCGTCGTCTCCAAGAGCTCTGCAAGATCTCCTCTGTTTTTGGTTAATAGTGTCTGCTCGTCCCTCATGCCCCCTCTTTTCCTATCCAGGTCTTCCATCACAACTTCATTAAAGTCTCCTCCGATCAAGACGTTAGTCTCACTATCTCCTAGTATGGTTATGGACAGGTCAGTGAAAAATTGAGTTCTGGAGGTATTGGAGCATATACATTGTATATGCTAAGTTGTTGGTCTTGTAGCTGCAACACCACATGTAAACGTCTCCCATCCAGATCCTGAGATACTGATATTAGTGTGTAGGCTAAATGTTTATTGAGTAAGATCAACACCCCTGCCTTTTTATCACGAGCACCCGATATCCAACCTGCCCCCACCCATAACTTCTGCATATACTTCAACTCATGTGACTGGAGTGTGTCTCCTGAAGAAGAGCTATATCAGCCTTCAATTTTTTTAGGTGGCGTAATATCATATAGCGCTTATTGGGAGACCTCAGACCCTTCACGTTCCATGAGATTATTCGTAGCATTGCTTAATTTCCTCCTTCCCATTGCTCCCTGTGTCCTTCTTGTAGTCTGAATTCGTCAACCTTGTCACCCCTATTTTTCCTATACCAGGCGAAAAATGGGTAATTATCTGAGATATGTGACTGGTAGCTTTTTGAAACATCAACAAATAACAATACTATAAACCCCTTAAAACATCAACCACCCCCTTTTTTCCCATACTCAAGGAGTACTTAGCTTGTTCCCCTCCCCTCCTTGGATACATAAACCCTCTCGTGACTTCCCTTTTACTGTAAAAGACAACAGCTCCCCGCGCCTTTTAGACACAGTGTTTACATATAACTCCTGACCTCCCATCTCTCCTCCCAAACGATCAACTCTTATCCTTGACATATAAACCCCCCTCTTTCCGCCATCACAGACCAATTTGAGAGTCACAGGGAATTGACAGTCCTTCCTCTTTGCAGGTCACTTCAGTCCAGGGTTCGCCAGTGCTTCGTTGGCGTACTCACGGTGTCTTGTGAGCTATATATCAGAGAAACCTAGGATAAAACACAAAGTACAAGGGACAGAAGAGAGCAAAAAAAAAACAACAAAACACACTCTTCTTTTCCTTTCCTTCTTCCTTCTCCCTTTTTCTCCTTCCTTTTAAGGGGGGCGAAAAAGGAATTTGGAGCATGATGGTAGATTCTTGACCTCACTCGTCTAACTGGACCATACTGTCCATTTTTCTATCTAATGTTATTCTGTCGCTTCAGAAAAGCGTGTGTCGTCTCTTCGTCGTCTGCGCCCATCTTGCTTCTGCCACCTCTGTCCTCTGCCGTCATTGTATACTGATCCTTTCCCCTCTAGATTGGACGCCACCTTCTCCGCATAAGTTTGCTGTGGTAGGGGTGTCTGTGATCCATTTGTGGCTGTGACGGATGGTGGCCGTGATCCCTGTGGAGGCATTGGATCCTGCTGGATATAGTTCATGGCCGCCTTAGCATTCATAAACGAGAGCATGTCGCCCTGAGCATTCCTGAATCGTAACACCGCAGGAAAAGCTAATTGAAATCTTATGTTTCGCTTATATAGGATGGTACAAGCTGCGCTGAAGGATTTTCTTTTGCGTGCCACCTCCGCCGAGTAATCCTCATATAGTCTGACTCTATGACCCTGCAGGACCAGCGGAATCCTCCTGGATCTAAATTCCCTCAGTAGGGCCTCCTTATCTTTATAGTCCAAAAATTTGGCTATGATCTGGCGTGGGCCATCTTTCGGATCCTTCGGGGGTCCTATTCTGTGCGCCCTTTCCACTTTACATTGTCGCCGTAACCCCATTGCTTTCGGTAGCTCCATCTCCCAGATCGAGTCTAGCTGACCTGGTAAGAAAGTCTCTGGCAAGCCGACCATCCTGAGGTTATTTCTCCTTGAACGATTTTTCAAATCGTCTACCTTTTCCTCAGTATATGCTGAGTGCTTTTGTAGGGCTGCTATGTGTCGTTCCATGATTGCAATCCTGTCCTCGGCCTACCCCAGCCTCCTCTCTGCCTCCTGCAGTCTCTCTCCATGTTGCTCTGTAGTTTGCCTGAGCCCAGATAATGCTTCTGCTACAGTGTCCTTCAGGGCTGATGTTATATCTGCCACGATATATATGGGGCTATTGCTTTGGCCAGTTGAGCTACGTCAATGGGGCTTTTAATGTAAGCCTCCTCTTTCCCCTCCATTATCTCCTCTTGCTGCAGCTCCCCCAGCTGGGTATCGTTTTCCCAACCCTCCTCCAATACCTCCACAGTGTTTACATACTGCTCCACTTCTTTGTCTCTCCCTGGGTCTCCTCTCCCTGCTGCTGAGCTGTGCCGGGTCTCCTCCACTTCTCCCTCTTCAGTTACAGTGCCGCGACCTCCATTGCGGCTGGCGCTCCCCGCTGTGTGTAAACGGCCTCCTCCTGCGGCCGCCATTTTCGCTGGGTGCCCGCTCTTCTTCCCGCTCTGCGGGCCCGCCGTCTCCTCTCGTCCCGAGCTCCTCAGGACATAGCGATCCAGGGTCCCTGTTGGTTTGTGAGTCCCCTCCATGCCTCTGGGATCGTTCTGGGGCATCGGTCCCGGTGTTTCTAGCGGTTATGTGGCACGGTCTCCGGAGCTTCTCCTTCAAGTTGCCATCTCCTCAGAGCCGGAACCGGAAGTGAGAAAAGGATTTTACGGTGAGTACACAAAAATCTCCTTTTTTCATCATGCTGCCATAAAAAGTGGAATATAACGCAATCAAAAATAAAGAAAAAACAAAGTTGCTATTCCGCACAGTCAACGGAGAGATTAAAAAACTAAGCGCTCAGAATACAGCAATGCAAAAACAATTTTTTTTCTATGAAATAGTTTTTAGGGTGCAAAAGTGGCAAAACAAAATAAATCACTTTTACAACATGGTGAATGGCATAAAAAATTAATTGCTGTTTCTTTCTAATTCTGTTTCATAAAAAGTGGAATAAAAAGTGATTAAAAAATACATTGTGGCCCAAAATGGTACCAATAAAACCACATTCTGCGAAAAACAAGTCCTAACATGATTATGTCGGTAGAAAGAGCCTTGAAAATTCAAAGATGCAAAAAACCTTTATTCTAAAAATAAAAAACGTTTCTATATCTTCTCATTGGAGGACACAGGAAGACCATGGGTGTATGCTGTCCTGCCACTAGGAGGAGACACTAGGCTAAACTAAACAACAAAAGGTTAGCTCCTCCCAGGCAGAATACACCCCACTGACCGGAAGGAGTTGGTCAGTTTTCAGCTTAGTGTCTTAGGAGGCAGACACGGGGCTCCTTTTTGGGCCCCATCTCTACCATTTCAACTCTGTTGTTTTTAGCAACGTAAGGGTGGGGGGGCACAAAGAGGATCAAACCAATCCCACGCAGTAAAGAACTGTTAAAAATGCGAGAGAAAGGAGCGTGTATAATGGATTGGGATCAGAGCCAGAGTATATATATATAACAAATTTATTAGTACATCATCAGGTACAAACACATAGCAAAAAAACACACAATTAAAAAACAAGTAAAAAGCAGAAACCTGCGTAAATAGAAGGAACCACCTTCAACCACTGCTTTCTAAGGTATAGGACTGCAAATACCTACAAGATCATATAAACATGACAATATTTACCCATTAGGGTAGGGACACACTTCAGTTCCTGATCAGTTTTCATCAGTTTGTGTGCCAAAACCAGGATTGACTCCAAAACCCACCACAGGTGTCAATCTTTCAATTATACTTTTTCTCTGCAAGGTTCACTCCTGGTTTTGGCACACAAACTGATGAACACTGATCAGGAAAACTGATGAGGAAAACTGATCAGGAACTGAAGTGTGTCCCTACCCTTAGTATATAAATCACATAGTATATAGTTAGCAGTGGAGCAGAGACCCTCACCCTACGCGTGTCGCCCCTCACTGCGGGCTTCCTCAGGGGTCAGAGGGTGTAGTGAGTGGGTTAGAAGCACCTTATAAGAACCCGTATATGATAGAAGATAATTATCAGCTGTGTTAGGATGCGCGCCTGCGTAAAGTGCGGGCGGCGCATGCGCAGACCGGCCGGTCACGCTGAGTTCATCGTTCGCACTGCGCATGCGCGGTGGGGCGATGAATCTCTATTTTGTTTCAGTATGTTGCCATGGTGAGGGAGAGGACGTCAGGGGGCGGAAATCTAAGCAGCCAGAAGGATTCTCAATTGAACATGGAGCAAAAGATCAAGACATGTTAATAGAAAAGTAGAGATAAAGATTATTTTAGTGAAACTGGGACCACTGAAACCAGAGAGGAGAGAAAAGAATAAAATTTAAATAGAGAAAATACCTAATCAATCCAGTAATCTCTCCAATAGGGAGAAAAGACTAGATGGAGTGAGAAATTAGGAAAAATATGGGGAAACATAAATACACACACAAAGAAAAATATATACAGTTATATCTAAAATTCTTTTATATTTGCAAAGTTCAATGCTCCATATAGGGTCCAAAATCTTTCCATGTGAAATTTGACAAGGTTCCTGTTTTCTTCTTTTCTTTTCTTTTTAATTATGGCAAAGGGGTAGAGGAGGCAAAGACATGTCCAATTATAAAAGGAAGAAAATATCCACAAAGGCTAGAAGTACAGAAAGTTTGTTATCCTACCTCTCCCCACATTTCTTCCGGCTCACTCTCTACTTTTGACCCGGTCACAGAAGAAGAAGTCTCCAGGTTCCTCTCTTCCTCTCGTCCCACCACATGCACTGCTGACGCCATCCCCTCACACCTACTCAGTCTCTCTCTCCGGTGGTCACCACTCACCTAACCAAAATCTTCAATCTCTCCCTCTCTTCTGGCGTCTTCCCCTCCTCCTTCAAACACTCATCACTCCTTTATTAAAGAAATCTTCTCTCGACCATTCCTGCACAAACAACTACAGACCAGTTTCCAATCTCTCCTTCATCTCTAAACTCCTGGAGCGCCTGGTCTACTCCCGCCTCACTCATTACCCCTCCACTCACTCTCTTCTAGACCCATTACAGTCTGGTTTACGCCCCCTACATTCTACAGAAACTGCTCTCACCAAAGTGACCAATGACCTTCTGACGGCAAAACATAATGGTGGCCACTCTCTGCTTATCCTTCTTGATCTCTCTGCAGCCTTTGACACTGTTGACCACCATCTCCTACTCTCCATGCTGCACTCCATCGGCATCAAGGACACGGTTCTCTCCTGGTTCTCTTCGTTTCTTTCTGACCGCTCTTTCAGTGTATCATTTGCTGGCTCCACTTCCTCCCATCTTCCTCTCACTATTGGAGTCCCTCAGGGTTCAGTCCTTGGACCTCTTCTCTCTCTACACAGCCCCGATTGGACAGACCATCAGAAGATTTGGCTTTCAGTACCATCTTTATGCTGATGACACACAACTATACACTTCTTCCCCTGACCTTACTCCCACTCTAATAAAGAACACCAATGACTGTCTAACCGCAGTTTCCAATATCATGTCCGCTCACTACCTGAAACTTCATCTTTCTAAAACTGAACTACTTCTGGTCCCGCCCTCCACTAACCTCCCTAACTATGACATCTCTTTCTGTGTGCGGCACCACAATAGTGCCTAGTCAGCAGGCTCGCTGTCTGGGTGTTATGTTTGACTCTGATCTTTCCTTCACCCCATATATACAATCTCTCGCCCGCTCTTGCCGCTTGCACCTGAAGAACATCTCCAGAATTCGCCCCTTTCTCACCTTGAAAACCACAAATACCCTCACTGTGGCCCTGATTCACTCCCGCCTTGACTATTGTAATTCTCTCTTAGTTGGCCTCTCGCGCACTAGACTGTCCCCTCTCCAGTCCATCCTTAATGCAGCAGCCAGGATTACCTATCTAGCTAATCGTTACTCAGACGCTTCTGCTCTATGCCAGTCATTACACTGGCTGCCTATACACTATAGGATCCATTTCAAACGGCTTGTTCTCACCCACAAAGCTCTTCGCAGTGCAGCACCCCCATACATCTCCTCCCTCATCTCTGTCTATCACCCCACTCGTTCTCTTTGCTCTGGAAGTGACTTTAGACTCACTTCTGCATTAATCCGGACCTCCCACTCCCGGCTCCAAGACTTCTCCCGAGCCACACCAATTCTTTGGAATGCTCTACCCCAAGAAATTAGGTGTATCCACAACTTAGATAGTTTTAGGCGATCCCTAAAAACACATCTTTTTAGGGCGGCCTATCATGATCCCTAGTCAGTCATCTAGACATAGCCTATGCGCGCCGTCTCAAGTGGATCACAAATAATGGGTTGTGGCCACTTATTCTGCTCCTATCTGTTCCCCATCTCCTCAAGTTGACTATACCATCATTGTAAATAAGCACCTGTACCTTGTCACCCCCACCTCATTGTTAGATTGTAAGCTCTTATGAGCAGGACTGCCATTTTTTGCTTTAATTATTGTATTATGTTATGCTTTGTATTGTATTCTTTTTGGCATTGTATTGTATTTTCTAATTGATTCTTATGATTGTTTAAATGTGAACTTTGTATTGTGAAGCGCTGCGGAATATGTTGGCGCTATATAAATAAAAATTATTATTAATATAAGCTACACAGGTGCAATTGCATCCGTTCACCATTTTCTCTTATTATGTTTACTTTCTATAGAAACCATTATAGACAATCTCTTCATTAATGCCCATAGGGGACAAGCTACGAAGATCATAGATCCAACGTGCCTCTTTTTGTAGCAAAAGATCAATTATATTTTCATTCCTGATTGATTGTTGTACCTTGTCAACAATAATTACTTTTAGACTCTTAAGACGTGCTGGTCTGTTCTCACTAAATGGGCCGGGGGCTCATGAATTTAAACAGACAGCTAAACCTTTATACTGAGTCCAATGAGAAGACTGTGGTGAAGTCTGTGCTTTTATTGAACATTGCAGTATATTTGTATATGGTAAAACTGGAAACAATGAGAATACAGAACAATCAGTACATAGTACAGCAGAACACACATTATACATGGATATACAATATGCATGAACTAGTAACTAATCTAGACTATAACTGGATGAGCCAGGCTAAAACTAGAGCAGAAAACTACTAAAGAAGGTATGAATACATACCGGCAATGCAATCGCATGGGAACAGTAATGCTGAGTGTCTTCCTTCCAGAAATGAAAGTAAAAATGGGGGCTGAGCTACCAAATGCATTGCAAGAGGGAGAATTAGACATAGAGATTAAATAGACTGCAAACATAGCATTGGCCGCTAGAGGGAGCCTGAAACACTGCATATGAGATAAAACTCATTAACAATCTACAGCTAAACTATTTAATAACATTACGCAAAACAAACATTGGAGATGAATTAGGCGTTGGAGACAGAACACGTGCCATTGTGATTTTCCAGAAAATGTCTAGCCACTGATATAATGGCCTTACCTTTTTCCAGGTGGGTGCGTGCACAGGCAATGTTCATAAGATGTCCTTGTATTCTTTTCCTGACCTCTTGCGTAGTTTCGCCCACATACATTTTTGCACGCTACAGACTATAACATAAACAACATTGCGAGAGCGACAGTTTGAATAGAAAGAGGATTTGATCTTATATGGAAAGAGTGGCAGGTTAATCTCACATCCTGCCACCATGTGAGGACATACTGTGCAGTCACCACAAGGATACGTACCAACAATCCGTGCGCCTCTACCCAGGCGTGTGGTAGGTCGTTTGGAAATAACTCCTCGTTAAATTATCACGCAGGTTTCGGGCTCTTCTTGCAACCATGGTAGGTTTTTCACTCAGGAAAGAGCAAAGTCTTGTGTCGCTTCTCAGGATGCTCCAGTTTTTCTACATAACTTTGTACACTTCATTCCAGTGATCATGGTATGGGGTAATCAGATTAATATTCAACATCTTTGTTTTCCCCTGCGGTTTGAGAAGATCTTGTCTGCTTTGTTGTTTGCAGTTTTCAAAAGCCTTAGAAATAATTTTCTTGGGGTACCCTCTTTGTCTGAATCTGGAAGTGAGGTCCTTAGCTTCCTTTAAGAAGGTGGTTTCTTCACTACAATTCCTCTTTAGTCTGTAAAATTGACCTTTAGGGTACCTTTACACACGGTTACATTTGTAGCTTGTCACCAGGTAACTTACTGGTTGCAGTGAAATCATGGATACAAGGTTCTATCTTGTTGCTGTGTACAAATGGAATCATGTCTCCATGATTTCACTGCAACCAGTAATTTACCTGGTGACAAGCTACAAATGTAACCGTGTGTAAAGGTACCCTTAGGGATAGCATTCCTAACATGTGCAGGATGAAAACTATTATAGTGTAAAACACTATTCGTAGCTGTTGGTTTTCTATGGAGTGCAGTTTGAATCTTGCCCTCTTTTACGCTGATCTTCAGGTCAAGGAAATCGATGGAGTCAGGTGATATATTAGACGTTAGCTTGATGTTCCAGTCATTCTCATTAGATTTTTCACAAATTCCATACTTTCTTCAATTGGACCTGCCCAAAGAAACATAATATCATCAATGAATCGATACCACCGAAGTACATTGTTTTTATAAGCCAAAAGGGTGCAGACGTGGTTCTCTTCCCACCATCCTAAAAATAAATTAGCATAGGATGGGGCACATCGTACACCCATGGCAGTTCCGGTTACCTGTCTGTAATGAACCCGGTCAAACAGAAAGTAGTTGTTCTCCAGAACAATTCGTAACAGGTCCAGCAGAAATGAGTCATGGAAACGATTTCCTGTGCTCTGTTTATTAAGAAAGAAGGAAATAGCCCTTATTCCAAGATCATGATGGATACAGGTATATAGGCTTTCAACATCCATAGTTACCAGTAACGTGTTTGTAGGTAAATCAATGCCTTCCAGAAGTTCAATCAGGTGAGAGGAATCACGGATTCTAAGGAAAACACCATAGGCTGCAAGTAGAAATTGATATATGAGCAAGGATATTCAAATAGTCCTCCAATTCCGGACACAATAGGCCTGCCCGGTGGCTTGTTTAAAGTACTTTTGGCAGTTAAAAAAAGTCGGAATTTTAGAATGTTTCACTATCAGGAAGTCTTTTTCTCTCTTATTTACAATACCTAAATCAAAGGCCCTCCAAACTAATGTATCAATGGGTCTCTGCTCCACTGCTAACTATATACTATGTGATTTACATACTAATGGGTAAATATGGACGCAAATACTACTAGCTTGCTTATCATGCCACTGATTTTTTCTATTTAAAATCTTCTCAATATGTATATTCTATACAGGTCATGACTGTCGGTTCCCTCTACTTAGAGGATTTTTTATTGAGATCTATCTGTGACCTCTAGTCTTTATTGATCATTCTTTATAGGGAACATTTAATTGAGATTCTGTGACATACTTTTTTGTCATGTTTATATGATCTTGTAGGTATTTGCGGTCCTATACCTTAGAAAGCAGTGGTTGAAGGTGGTTCCTTAGGTTTCTGCTTTTTACTTGTTTTTAAATTGTGTGTGTTTTTTGCTATCTGTTTGTACCTGATGATGTACTAATAAATTTGTTATATATATATATACTCTGGCTCTGATCCCACTCCATTATATACGCTCCTTTCTCTCGCATTTTTAACACTGTTGTTTTTATTAATGGTTTACACTTTTTCTTTCATATCTTAGTAAGAATTCTCAGGGAATACTGTGTACAATGAAGCACTCTTGTCACCCCACATGGGTATTAAGGGTCCAGAAAGCTCCAGGGGCTGCCTGTTAACCCTCTGTCTCCCTGGCAGGACATCTCCCCTGCACGGATGTGTGCTCTGGGCCAACCGATGGCCGGTCCTGCCTAAAACAGCTCCTCTAACACGCTCGCCCACCAGAGCCGGCCTGTATGGGGCACAAATGCCAGAGGACCCCTTGCAAGACAGGTGCATCTGGAGGTGCAGCCGCTGATGTCCAGATGAAGCAGGCGTCCTCATCAACAGATCCCTCCATGCATCCGGAGCATCCACAGGATGGGTAGGAAGACTCTGTGCTGTCTCCTGCTGTGTGTGTGTGTGTGTGGCCCCCGCAGCACGATGGATGGTTGATGGAAAAACTCAAATCGACGCATTTTCCCGGTGCTTGCCCTCAGCCCCTCAGACTGCCGGCAGCAGCTTCAAATTTAGTCTCTGGTCTCTTCGCGGCCTCCAGGGTTGAAGTGCCCGCCCCGTAGGCCCGAACAGCACTCATAGAGATGCCTGGACTTTCTCCTGCCCTCTCTCCAGCCCTCACTCCTCCCCCTCTCCCGGACTTTCTGTGTGAAGCCGTGCCCCCCGCTCGGCGTGTGTGAAGTCACGCCCCCAGTCAGCTGTGAAGCCATGCCCCCACTCCTGTGCTGTAGGTTACTGTGGAGCAGGGCTGTTAATCCCTGTGCACCGCAGCTGTGAAGACAGCACATGTGCAGGTCCAGCACAGTTACTAGGGAATATTGCAAGGCCATGGCCTTTGTGGGCAAATGAACCCTCTTACTATTAAAACAAGTCCTTAACCCTAAGTGTAATGTGCATCCCTACAGTTGGGAAATGCTGGGGTTAATGTACATCCCAGCAGATGGATGATGCTTAGATTAAGTTGCATTCTCACAAATTGCTGGGCGCACTCTTGGATTGCTGTTCATCTTTATAGATTACTGTGCATCCTTTCACATTATTGTACAATTTTACGTATTTCTATGCATCCTATTAGATTACTGTGCATCCTTGCGGATGGGTGATTCCCAAATTTAATGAGCATTCTCACGGATGGACAATGAATGTTCGCTGAACCAGGAGTTTCCAACCACCAATGTATCATATTGACAATGACCACGGAACCAGCAGGGCTGTGGAGTTGGAGTCGGTTTTCATTTTGGTGGAGTCGGTATAAAATGGACTGACTCCTAAGATATATAATAAATTGGGTACAGTAGTTCAATGCAGAATGTGCTGAATATTTTTTCATAGGAATTTGGGAAAGTTATGACATGTCCTATAAATGGCTGTTCTATTTCTGATCCAAGGCTACATTCACACACAGCATTTTTGCTGTGTTTTTTGAGGATACGTTTTTCAGCTGGAAAAGCAGATCAGCTTTTTAAAAAAACCACATCACCTGAAAGGTTTTTGAGTTCATAAATAATGTTTTCAACAGCAAAAGCAAATGAGAAAAACGCCACACAAACGGACATGCTCATTCTTTGTGAGGATCCGTTTTCGAGCCCAAAAATGGATCTTCACAAAACGATGTGTCTGAATGTCATATCTTGAAACCCATTGACTTTGCTGGGATGCCCAGAGTCACTGCATTTCACTGCAAAAAACGGATCCGCAAAAACGCTATGTGTGAATCATGGCCGTAGCCAGCGAGGGGTGGGGAGGCAGCTGCCGCCCTTCCCCCCCAGAAGAAGTGGCACGCACCTATGAAAACTCACTTGTATGCTGCAGTGGCTCCAGACTGCAGGGGGCAATCACCCTTCCTCTGTCCTGTCTTCTGCTGTCTTCACCAGAGAGAGGAGGGTTGCCTGCCCTGCACAGGATCCGATTCCTTGGCCCGAGCTTGAGAAAGTGAAAGTACTACTGCTCAGATCTATCCATCTATTTATCCTTCCATCTGTTCATCCATCCATCTCTCTATCTATCTATTTCCATCCATCCCTTCATCTATCCCTCCATCTATCCATCCATATGGCTATCATTTATCTATCCATCCTTCTATTTACCTATCTATCCCTCAATTAATCTATCTATATTCCTCTATCTATCTATCTATCTATCTATCTATCTATCTATCTATCTATCTATCTATCTATCTATGACTACCAAAGAATTGGAATGGATCCATAGGTTGCAAACTCTAAAACCGGAGGGACTCAATGTAGATTTTAAATTACATACAGCACTTTAATGAATGGATTCCATTTGTAATTTTGTGTATTTTAGTCACTTTAATGCATTATCATTAATGTAACACAACTGTGGTTTTAACACACTTTGTAACAGTATGATTTATATCAATATCTTTTTAACTTGGTATAGGAAGAAGACACGAAGAATGGGACACTTGCACATCGGGTGCCGGCAATTTGAGCTACACCTACAGATGAGTCATAAGAATTATGCACAACGTAATTTAGAAACATACACTCCTTTTTCTCTAAAAAAATTTTTGTAGTTTTTAAAAAAAAAAAAAAAATTCTATAGACAAAATTTGCACTACCAATGCGCTTTATTAGTTGAATCACTAAGAATGCACCTTATATATTAAAAAATAATAAATATATTATTAAAAAAATTTTTTTCTTTTGCCTTATTGATAATTCAATGGATTGCATAATATTCATGACTATAGAGTAAGTAAGATAAAGAGAGCTCTTGGTTGTCCTTGAGCAGGTGGTGTGAAGGGGGAGAGTATCCCCCTGGACACCGAACTGACAGGGGAGTGTTACAACCCAGAAATGGGACGCACTCAAAACTGAGATCCCAATACATTGAATAAAAATATGAAGATATATATTTTTTCCATACCACTTCTGTATAGACGATTAAAAGGCAAGAGATTAAAGATAGCAAAATTGCACTGTCACTTTAAAAAGTTTTTTTTTACAAAATTACTAATATCACTTTAAAATATTACTTATAAGCAATATCTCAAAGGTAAAATGTATATAAGAAAGATTCGCCACCTTTATAATGTAATTTTAATAGTTTTTTATGAATATGTATGTAGAGTAAGGGAAGTATTATAAGAGCTCGCATCCAGACGCTGAGTCAGTACAACGCATGCGCGAGATTTCCAATATGGCGCCGAAAGCGCTTCCTATAATATCAAGTAACTAGGGACGCATTCTTACAAGCGCATGCGCAGTAAAAAGATAAACAACGCCGTCATGGCGGCGCACAGCTCTAGAGAGAGGCCGCACATGGCAGATAACATACAATAATGTATTATAATAATCAAACTTAATTAAGCGGCACCTGAACTGCAATTGACCGATTCATTGAATTTAACTGTACGTAAAGTGATTTATACTGTTATAATGCAATTAATGAACAGGTGTATGTGTGTAATAACCACTATATAATATATGGCACAAATGTAAGTTGTTTATGCACTAGAAAATGTTTGTAAAAGGATAATTAGATAATAAGGTCTGATATTAGAGGATGTATAAAATCCCCAGCATTTGCCATGAGTGACTGCTGGAAGAAGGTCAATAACTGATCGAAACGCCGCTACATTTGCCTGAAGGCCATTAAAGGGGAGATTACATCTTTAATCTGGAGTGCTGCAGCCTTTATTTTTGCAACTCTTTATCTATCTATCTATCTATCTATCTATCTATCTATCTATCTATCTATCTATCTATCTATCTAATAAAGAAAAACGTTATTGAGCAGCGTTTCTTGTCTCAGCAGGGTTGCTGGGTGCTAAATCAATCCTTCAGGTGGTATCCAGCCACCTATACTATATAAATATGTACAAAGATAAAGGTTGCAGCACTCCAATTTTGGATGTTAATCTCGCCTTTATTGGCCTTCAGGTACAAAGGTAGCGACGTTTCGGTCTGTGATGACCTTCTTCCAGCAGTCACTTATGGCAAATGCTGGGGATTTTATACATCCTCTAGTGTCATGTTTCATTATCCAATTAACAGTTATATACACATTCCATAGTGTTTTAGCAATCCATATTATTATTACATGTTAGCATCAGATGATTGTTTTACTTATACTAATCTGTTACAGTTATATAATCGTGATATCACTTATACTACTTACAGTATTATCCTTAATGTGTCCAGAGTGGGATAATTGCGACCCAGGTGTCTGTTTTACCGATCATGATTGATACACCGCGTCACAGTGTGCTGTTATCCACGTGCAGCCATTCCCCGGCTGCGCGCCGCCATGTCGGCGTTGTTTACAGTGTAACGCGCATGCGCCGGCCGAACGCGCGTCCCTGGTTACTAGGTATTTGCAGATCTCGCGTTCGGCTCTATACTTAGGATCCCGCGCATGCGGTGTACTAATTCAGCGTCTAGCCGTGCATGTTATATAGGGCTTGCTTTATTTAATATGTGCTCACTCAATAACCTGTGATCTATCTAGAAAAGCTAGCGAGCTACTTCTATATTTGCACCACTGTTATAATATAACTCATGCATTACATTACAAGTTAATATTTTATTAAAAAATGGTGGTTTTAAAGTGACAGTGCGTTTAAAGTGACAGTGTTACTTTTAATATATATCTCACTGACTTTTATATAAGAGAGATATAGGGAAAAGGGTCATAATTATACTCTTCCCATTAAACGGATTGTTATATATATACACCTAATGACTTATATTACCAAATATATTGGGTTCCCTTGTTTCAAAGTGCATCCCAAATCTGGGTTGTAGCACTCCCCTGTCAGTACGGTGTCCAGGGAGATGTTTTTTTCTCCCTTTGCACTACCTGCCCAAGGATTACAAGGGACTCCCTTTTTATCATTTTCTTGTTATAGTCATCAGTGCGTCTTATTTTCCTCATACAATCCATTTCTATCAAAAAGACTAGGAGATGTATTCTTTAGTCAAGATATCAATTTATTTGATCATTATTCAATATAAGTAAGGTGCATTAATCGTGCAAAAAAATTTTTGTTTTTTTTTTAAAAATTTTTTTTAAAAAAAGTTTTTTGAATATAAAGCCATATATGTGTATTGTTCAACACTGTGCATGATTCGTGTGTTTCCATCCATAATCGTAATTTTAACCACAGACCACCATGTACATCCATCCCACTCTGTGCACTTTCTTCCTATAGGGGAGAACACAAAAGGACAAAAGGAAAACTGCGTTAGTGTCCATCAAAGTGCATACATTAGTGACAGTGCATTAAAAGTGACTAAAAATACACAGATATTGGATGAGTTCTATTGCTTAAAGTGCTGTATGTAGTTTAAAATCTATATTGAGTCCCTCTGGCTTTAACGTTTGCAACCTGTGGATCCATTCCAATTCTTTGGTTTTTAGTAGCCCGACTCTGTCTCCACCTCTTCTGGGCATTGGTACCATGTCAATTAACCTAAATTTTAGGTCCTTTTCTTTGTGGTTAGCCTCAACAAAATGCTTTGACACAGGTAGATTCATAATCTTTTTACGTATCGTATAACGATGGTGACTGATTCTTATTTTAAAATCAAGAGTGGTTTCCCCTATATACCACAAATGGCAGGGGCACTCCAAGAGGTATATGACATAATCTGAGTTACAGGTTAAGAAATGTTTAATTTTATACTCTGTACCTGTTCTTGGATGGCAAAACCTGTTCCCTTTAATCATAAATGAACAGTTTATGCAACTAACGCAGGGGTAACAGCCTGTTCTCTTCCCGCCTGTTAGTGTTAATTGTCTACCTATTTTCATTGTGCCAATATCGGATCTGACCAATAGGTCTTTCATATTTTTTCCTTTTCTATACGATACCAAGGGTGCATTTTTATATTCCTCAATCTGGGGTAGACAGTTTTTTAGCATGTTCCAGTGTTTGTGAACTATGTTCACTATACTGCTTGTTTCCTCTCCATATGTCAATGTTAACGGGATCCTTTTTTCTTTATTCTTTTTGGTTGTTCTACATGCTAGTTTTTCTTTCTGTTGTTTCAGGATCACATTTGGGTACCCCCTTTGTCTGAATTTTTCAATTAGTTTATCTATCTCAAAATCCCTTTCCTCCTTATTACTCACGATTCGATTAACTCTAATCATTTGTCCCAGGGGGATTGCTTTTTTCAGACTACTTGGATGGCCACTAGTGTAATGAAGAAGTTTGTTTTTATCAGTGGCCTTTGTGAATAGCGTTATATCAATTTGGCCCTCTTTCAAGGATATCTTAACATCAAGAAATTGCATCTCTGTTAGAGAATGTACCTCTGTAAATTTTATTGTACTATCTATGGTGTTCATATAATCATGAAAGGATAGGAGTTCTTTTTCGCTTCCCTTCCATATAATATAGATATCGTCCACATATCTCCACCACCTCTCCACCTGGGAGAAGTGGTGGGATGTGTAGACGTATCTTTCCTCCAGATAGACCATAACCGCCCCCGCGTACGAGCATGCCATACGGGCACCCATAGCGGTGCCCATCAGTTGCAAGAAAAAATTATCACCAAACATGAAATAGTTTTGTTTGAGAACTACTTCCAGTAAGTCTATGATCAATTGTTTACATGGGTCAGTGTAATCTGTGGTTTTTAAGAAATCTGCGATTACTCTAATTCCCATTTCATGTTTAATTGACGTATATAATGATGTTACATCAAATGAAGCCAATAAATACTCATTAATCCCCATAGATTTGGTTTGCTCTTTATACCTTTTTAGGTTCTCTAGGAAGTGTCCTGTGTCTTTAATGTACGACTTTCCCTCATTTGAAAAAGGGCTCATGACTTTCTCTAGAAAAATTCCAATGTTATAGAATATAGAATTTATTCCTGCCACAATGGGCCTTCCTGGCGGTTCAATCAATGACTTGTGGATTTTAGAAACCAGGTATAACACTGGTGTAACTGGATTTTTTTCAAATAGAAAGTCATGTAAATTTTGGTCTATGACTCCTCCTACTAACGCGGTGTTGAGTATTTTTTGTATATTTTTCTGTATTTCAAATTTGGGATCATTTTGTAATCTTTTATATACCTGATTGTCATCTAATTGTCTGTAGACCTCTTTTAGATAGTTTTCCTTGTCCATGATGACGGTTGCTCCCCCTTTGTCTGCTGGTTTTATTATTAAACCGCCATCATGGACAAGTTCTTGTACTGCCTGGAATTGTTCTCTTGTTACATTAGGTTTCACTAAATCTTTTTTGGTGGTTTCTCTCAAGATTTTTATTTCTTGTTTAACGGCTCGCTCAAAGGCTTCTATTATGGGGATGTCATCATTGGGTGTAAAATCACTTTTACGTTGAATATTTAACTTTTTTAGATCTAACTCACTGGTAGATTGTCCCTTAATCATGATTTTGTTATGAAAATGATGTCTAAGACGAACGTTTCTAAAAAATTGGTACATCTCTTTCTCTACCACAAACCAATTCACATGTGTGGCTATGCAGTATGATAACCCCTTCCCCAAGATTTCAGTCTGACTAGGTGAGAGTTCTTTAACTACTAGAAAAAAAGCAGCATCAGAAAAACTCACCATCCATGCCAAAGACAGAAAACCAAAAGCACTTACAGGACGCAGTCAGAGCCCAATTGTGGAGCAAGCCCAGCTGCTGGCCGATGAGTCGCCTCTACCAGCAAAATGTGGGAGGCGACCTGCCATGCATACACTAGGCCTGCATAGAGCACCATTCACACCGATACACATGATGCAGAGTGTCTGAAAGCCACCCAACCGCTCCGCTGCCCGAGCATTGGGCCGCACAGTACGATGCTTCTGCACCACTGGATGAACGGCGCCCCTATGGGCCCACCTGCGCCCTGGATGGATAAAAAAGTGCAAAAGTTTTTTATATGATAAATAAAAAACCTTTATAGATGGGATTTTGGTTCATGTGTTGGCCCAAGACATTTAAGCTGATGACCCACGATCAAGGGATCCCATGCTCACCAGTCCTAACAAAATTGTACAAAAACTACTAGAAAAAAAGCAGCATCAGAAAAACTCACCATCCATGCCAAAGACAGAAAACCAAAAGCACTTACAGGACGCAGTCAGAGCCCAATTGTGGAGCAAGCCCAGCTGCTGGCCGATGAGTCGCCTCTACCAGCAAAATGTGGGAGGCGACCTGCCATGCATACACTAGGCCTGCATAGAGCACCATTCACACCGATACACATGATGCAGAGTGTCTGAAAGCCACCCAACCGCTCCGCTGCCCGAGCATTGGGCCGCACAGTACGATGCTTCTGCACCACTGGATGAACGCGCCCCTATGGGCCCACCTGCGCCCTGGATGGATAAAAAAGTGCAAAAGTTTTTTATATGATAAATAAAAAACCTTTATAGATGGGATTTTGGTTCATGTGTTGGCCCAAGACATTTAAGCTGATGACCCACGATCAAGGGATCCCATGCTCACCAGTCCTAACAAAATTGTACAAAAACTACTAGAAAAAAAGCAGCATCAGAAAAACTCACCATCCATGCCAAAGACAGAAAACCAAAAGCACTTACAGGACGCAGTCAGAGCCCAATTGTGGAGCAAGCCCAGCTGCTGGCCGATGAGTCGCCTCTACCAGCAAAATGTGGGAGGCGACCTGCCATGCATACACTAGGCCTGCATAGAGCACCATTCACACCGATACACATGATGCAGAGTGTCTGAAAGCCACCCAACCGCTCCGCTGCCCGAGCATTGGGCCGCACAGTACGATGCTTCTGCACCACTGGATGAACGGCGCCCCTATGGGCCCACCTGCGCCCTGGATGGATAAAAAAGTGCAAAAGTTTTTTATATGATAAATAAAAAACCTTTATAGATGGGATTTTGGTTCATGTGTTGGCCCAAGACATTTAAGCTGATGACCCACGATCAAGGGATCCCATGCTCACCAGTCCTAACAAAATTGTACAAAAACTACTAGAAAAAAAGCAGCATCAGAAAAACTCACCATCCATGCCAAAGACAGAAAACCAAAAGCACTTACAGGACGCAGTCAGAGCCCAATTGTGGAGCAAGCCCAGCTGCTGGCCGATGAGTCGCCTCTACCAGCAAAATGTGGGAGGCGACCTGCCATGCATACACTAGGCCTGCATAGAGCACCATTCACACCGATACACATGATGCAGAGTGTCTGAAAGCCACCCAACCGCTCCGCTGCCCGAGCATTGGGCCGCACAGTACGATGCTTCTGCACCACTGGATGAACGGCGCCCCTATGGGCCCACCTGCGCCCTGGATGGATAAAAAAGTGCAAAAGTTTTTTATATGATAAATAAAAAACCTTTATAGATGGGATTTTGGTTCATGTGTTGGCCCAAGACATTTAAGCTGATGACCCACGATCAAGGGATCCCATGCTCACCAGTCCTAACAAAATTGTACAAAAACTACTAGAAAAAAAGCAGCATCAGAAAAACTCACCATCCATGCCAAAGACAGAAAACCAAAAGCACTTACAGGACGCAGTCAGAGCCCAATTGTGGAGCAAGCCCAGCTGCTGGCCGATGAGTCGCCTCTACCAGCAAAATGTGGGAGGCGACCTGCCATGCATACACTAGGCCTGCATAGAGCACCATTCACACCGATACACATGATGCAGAGTGTCTGAAAGCCACCCAACCGCTCCGCTGCCCGAGCATTGGGCCGCACAGTACGATGCTTCTGCACCACTGGATGAACGGCGCCCCTATGGGCCCACCTGCGCCCTGGATGGATAAAAAAGTGCAAAAGTTTTTTATATGATGAATAAAAAACCTTTATAGATGGGATTTTGGTTCATGTGTTGGCCCAAGACATTTAAGCTGATGACCCACGATCAAGGGATCCCATGCTCACCAGTCCTAACAAAATTGTACAAAAACTACTAGAAAAAAAGCAGCATCAGAAAAACTCACCATCCATGCCAAAGACAGAAAACCAAAAGCACTTACAGGACGCAGTCAGAGCCCAATTGTGGAGCAAGCCCAGCTGCTGGCCGATGAGTCGCCTCTACCAGCAAAATGTGGGAGGCGACCTGCCATGCATACACTAGGCCTGCATAGAGCACCATTCACACCGATACACATGATGCAGAGTGTCTGAAAGCCACCCAACCGCTCCGCTGCCCGAGCATTGGGCCGCACAGTACGATGCTTCTGCACCACTGGATGAACGGCGCCCCTATGGGCCCACCTGCGCCCTGGATGGATAAAAAAGTGCAAAAGTTTTTTATATGATAAATAAAAAACCTTTATCCATCCAGGGCGCAGGTGGGCCCATAGGGGCGCCGTTCATCCAGTGGTGCAGAAGCATCGTACTGTGCGGCCCAATGCTCGGGCAGCGGAGCGGTTGGGTGGCTTTCAGACACTCTGCATCATGTGTATCGGTGTGAATGGTGCTCTATGCAGGCCTAGTGTATGCATGGCAGGTCGCCTCCCACATTTTGCTGGTAGAGGCGACTCATCGGCCAGCAGCTGGGCTTGCTCCACAATTGGGCTCTGACTGCGTCCTGTAAGTGCTTTTGGTTTTCTGTCTTTGGCATGGTAGGTGAGAGTTCTTTACCAGACAAGTTGACAATTAACTGTGATCCTTCTTCCGGTTCCCTTTGAACTGTTGTCCCTTTGGCTTGTCTTTCTTTTTTCTGCTGGCGGTGTTGCTTCCACCCTCCTCTTCGTCCTCTAGGTTTTGTTCTAGGTCTGCATGAATGAAGGTTAGACAGTTTATTACAAAAAACAGTTGTTCTATTCTTAGTGTGGGAGAAATGTCTTAAATGACCTCTCCTTTGCCATTTCTTTTGGCCGTCTCTTTGCCAGTTGTATACCAATCCTACACGATAATCCTCAGTATCTCGAGCCCATTTCTGTCTCTTTGTTTCCTCAGTGTCTTTTCTTTGTTTATCTAACTTGTTTCTAATAGATTCTTTGAACTTTAAAAAATCTTCCTCTTTTAATATACTTGAAAGTTCGTTCTCTGTCTCCTTGATGGTATCCTTTAATTTGGTTACTTCTACTTGTATGTGTTCCATATTAAGTAACATTACCTCCATCGCATATTTGTTTGATAAGGCCATAAACTTTGTACAAAAGTCATTGTCCTCTAAGAATAATGTAGGATTAATATTGGACCTTAAACCTCTAGGTATTTTCTTATTCTTATAGTACTGCCCATTGATTGCTAAAACACTATGGAATGTGTATATAACTGTTAATTGGATAATGAAACATGACACTAGAGGATGTATAAAATCCCCAGCATTTGCCATAAGTGACTGCTGGAAGAAGGTCATCACAGACCGAAACGTCGCTACCTTTGTACCTGAAGGCCAATAAAGGCGAGATTAACATCCAAAATTGGAGTGCTGCAACCTTTATCTTTGTACATATCTATCTATCTATCTATCTATCTATCTATCTATCTATCTATCTATCTATGACTATCTATCTTTTTATCTATCCATCCATCCATTTATCCATATCTGTGTATCCATATCTTATCTGTCCCAAAAAGAATGAAAGCCTGGAAGCACACAGACTAACACCCCTTTTTTTAGGACCAGTCAGGTACACCCCATAGCTGCCCAAATATTAAGTTCTGTGTTTTTATTGTATCAAATACGTATTTCATGCAATAAACATCATATTATTTAAATCATACAATGTGATTTTCTGGATTTTTTGTATTCTTTGTAGGTGGGAAAACTTGCAAAATTATCAGTGTATCGAATTCTTATTTTCCCCACTGTACATGGTTCCCTGTTTTGCTGGAAGCATAATATACATTATTTTATTGTACAGGACAAAATTATTTTGAGAGTGAATTTATATGATTACAAAATGTCTAGGAAGCTCTTTATGAAGTCAGCTGTATTTGAGCATTTCACAGTGACTCAAGATGAAAAATATTTTGTGTGTCAATGTATGACAAGTGACCCAAATGAAAACAAATGCTGTGATGCCAAAATCAATGCATACTCAGGCAGTGATAAAAATCCTCCTACAAGAGTTTCCAATCTAAAAAGACATTTACAACGCTTCCACCCAGACGTTTTCAAAGCTGTGACTGAGAAATATAACAGCAGCACCAAGAAACCAGTGCCCAGCACTTCCTGCCACACAAAGGTGGAGGAAAGAGCATCTCAAACATCATTAACAAGATATTCTGTAAATGACAAAGTTACTGTAACAATGACAGCAGATATGTTTAAAAGACATCTTATACAGCTTCTTGTGAAGGATGGTGTACCATTATCATTTTTTGCATGACCAGCTTTTACAGCTCTTAATGGAGAAATGGTCCGCAAACTTGGTGTTTCTCTGGAAAGAAAGAGTATGAGAAAATTAATGATTGAAGAAGCCCTTAAACAAAAGGAAGATCTTAAATAGACTCTCAAAAGACGCTTTGTTTCTTAAAATGGATGCCTGCACACGTGACAGAGTGAACTATTTTGCCATCAATGTTCGATATGTTTGTGACAACAAAGAAATTGTTACCAAGACACTGGCAGTAAAAGATACTAAAGCTCATCACACCAGCCAGTTTCTACAGGCCTTAGTGGAAAAAGTTCTGCAAGATTACAAACTCAAAAAAGAACACGTTCTTGCTATTGTAACGAACAGTGCTTCAAACATGATAAGTACAATTATACTGATGAATGAGAGTAATGGACAGCAACTAGAAGAAAATGTAGGATCCAGTATGTTTGAGATGGAAGGCCACAGTGTTGTGGAACAAACATACAGAAGAACAGCAAAACGAAACTTTAGAATTAGATCTTGTTGAAGCTGCTTCAAAACACTTTTACATTCGTCACATGCGCTATGTTGTGCACACGCTGCAGCTAGCAATAAGAGAGATAGTCTGCAAGAGGGACATGCTGGAAATCTGATTGGAAAAGTGAGGAAATTGCTTATTGCCGCCAGAACCCCTAAAATTGATTCCATCTTGAAGAGACGTGCTGGGAAAGGGGCAATTGTCGATCAAGCCACTCGGTGGGGCACCACTTATTTAATGATTAGATGGAAGCCCGATGCTATCGCATCGGGAAGACGGTGAGGGCACAATAGGGACGGACTCTGAGGCCATCTCTCCCCCCACCGTACACTCACCGCACATGTATACAGACACAAACACACACACACACGTATACAAACACGTACACGCAGATATGTATACAGACACACACACATGTATACAGACACATGTATACAGACAAACACATGTACACATACAGGTATACGCACGCATGTATACAGACACGTACACACAGGTATATGCACACATGTATACAGACACACATGAATGTATACACAGACACATGTACACACACAGACACATGTACACACACGTATACAGACACTGACACGTAATCCTGTAATCTTGCAGTGGAGTGGTGTGATGTGTCACGCCGCCGCCATCTTTGTATACCTGAGTGTTCAAAGATGGCGGCCATGTAAGTGTGTATGCGTTTGTGTCCCCGCCACTTCACGTGAGTCGGCATGTGTATGTGTGTGTGTCCCCACTGCGTCACGTGACCCGTCGCCTGTGTGTATATGCGGACCCGCTGCATCACGTGACCCACAGTGTGTATATGTCTATGATCCCACGCACGTCATGTTTATGTGTGTGTGTCCCCACTGCATGTGAAAATACGTGTGTATATGTGAAGGTAGTATGTCACATGACCGGCCGTGCGTGTCTGTATTTGTGTATGACCCTGGCGCGTCACGTGACCTGTTGTATGTATATGTGTATATATGTATTTGCGTGTGAGGTGACCGGCGCATGTGTGTGTAGGTGTATAACATGAGGCGGCACATGTGTATGTATATGTGTATAACGTGACTCACCACGTGTGTATATATGTATTTGTGTGTATATGTATATGACGTAACATTGCGGGTCACATCATAGACATACATGTGTACACACACGTAGACACATGTATACACACATGTATACAGAGACACAGGCATGTACAGACACATGTACACACACATACAAACTTATGTATACACATGTGTACAGACACACAAACATGACAAACGCACCCATATACACACGTTTACAAACACACGTACACGCAGACGTGAACAAGCACACACATGTATACAGACACATGTACACAAACGTATACAGACACACATGTACAGAAACAGATATACGCACACATGTATACACATGTACACAGACACACATGTATACAGACACACGTACACACAGGTATCCGCACACATGTATATAGACACGTACACACAGGTATATACACACATGTATACAGACACACATGTATACACACATACAGACACACATATACATATGCACACACATGTACAGACACATATATGTACACACGTATACAGACACAGACATGTACACACAGGAATACGCACACATGTACAGACACACATGTATACAGACACATATATACAGACACCCACACATGTATATACAGACACACACATATATACAGACACCCACACATGTATGCAAACACATACATGTATACACACATGTCTAGAGGCACACACATGTAAACACACACTCATACATATAGACACACAAACATATATACACACACATGTTGGAGCCCCCCTCCGCGCTGCTGTCTTCTCACCTGCACCCGGTGGTCCCCTTGTCTTCCTGGTGTTTTCACCGGCAATCAGAGGGTCATATGACTGGGCGGGCTGATATGATGTCACACAGAGCCTGTCATATGACCCGCTGATTCTGTTCCAGGAGCTTTCACCGGCAATGGGATCACCGGGAGTGGGTGAGAAGACAGCGGGAAGGGGGAGGAAGGATGGAGCGGGGAGAAGGAGGACGAAGGACAGAGAGGTGAGGGTAGGAGGACGGAGCGGGAGGGGGGAGGAGGATGGAGGACAAAGTGGTGGGGTGGGGGAGGACAGAGCGGCACAGGCAGGGGGAGGACTGCCACGAACTGCACCTCTCACTGTCTCTCTGTAATGGAAATCCCGCGTCGCTGATTGGTCGCGCCCGACCGCGACGAATCAGTGATGCGGGATTTCCATGACAGAGAGAAAGACAGACACGATAAGATATAGAATTGGGCGATTGCTTGAATTAAAACCGTTTCTTATAGATATGGCGAACCCTCAGGTAACCCTAAATGAAGGTCAATGGACACAGGTGGCTGAATTACAGGAATTGCTTAATCACCCATTTACCGTGACTAAAAAATTGCAAGCTGAAGATTTAACTCCTGTCATGTTCATAAGGGAGTGGAAGAACTTGCTACTTTGCCTGTCCCAAAGAGGAGGTTTAATCGCAGATGGCATTTCTGCTTCAATGAAACGGAGAGAGACACAGCTATTGGAAAATAAAATTTTTCTGGCAGCCGTTTATGTTGACCCAAGTCATTGTATACTGCATGATGATCAACAGCTTACTAAAGGAAAAGAAGCTCTGACTGAGGTAGCAGTTCGGATGAGTGGCGTTCAGGAGGACTGCCTAGCGCAAGAGGACTTGGGTCCTGACAGTGCTACTGCTACCACATCTTCATCCTCATCAGATGAGGAGTTTGACTTTGACAAGTATTTGAATGACATGGAGCAGGCAAAGCATTGCCGCAAGTAAAAAGATTTCACTGTCTCCTATAGCAAGCAAATTGACCATATTTCAGCAAAATGTTTCACTTGCTATCAAAGAAATAGAAAAATTGAACCATTCATCAAAACTGACTGTGCATGAGGCAATTCCTTTATACCCGGAAATTGTTAGAGATGTTGCCCATGTGGATACGGCTTTGCCTCTAACCCAAGTTAGTGTAGAGAGGTTGTTCTCTAGCCTTAAAATTATTGGTTTAGATTTGAGGTCATCTATGAAGGAGGATCTGATGGAAGCAATTCTATTTCTTAGAACAAATTCATAGACTGCACAAATGTTATTTGGTATGTTTTTGATAAAACTGTTTTTTGCCACTTGATAGTTTATTTTATTTATACATATATATATATATATATATATATATATATATATATATATATATATATTATAACTACCGGAGGGATTTGTGACGTCACATTCGTCACTTTGTCCCAGCGTCCGGTCACTGCCCAGAGGTACACCCGCTCAGGGTGACCCAAGATGGCGGCCGTAAGCGGGAGACGGGACTCATAGAGCCCACAACGCTTACGGCCGCCCCTAACACACACACACACACACCACACACACACCACACACACAACACACACACAGTCGGCTATACTTACCACCTCTTCTCCGTCGTCTCCGCCGCCGACATGTCGCCGCCCCTGGAGAACTGGATCCAATATGGCGTCCGGGAAGTCTCGTGAGACTTCCTGGACGCCATATTGGATCCACAGCTCCAGGGGCGGCGACATGGCGGCGGAGGATAGAGCTGGATCGCGCCGCTGGACCCCGGAGAGGTGAGAGGGGAGCACCGGGGCATGCAAGGGGGAGAGCAGCACTGTCACCTCTGTGTGTATAGCACCTGCAGCACCATTGTCACCTCTGTGTGTATTGTACCAGCACCATTGTCACCTCTGTGTGTATAGCACCTGCAGCACCATTGTCACCTCTGTGTGTATAGCACCTGCAGCACCATTGTCACCTCTGTGTGTATAGTACCTGCAGCACCATTGTCACCTCTGTGTGTATTGTACTAACCGCACTATTATCTGTGTGTATACTACCACCAGCATCAGCACTGTCACCTGTGTGTATAGTACCACCAGCACTGTCACCTGTGTGTATTGTACCAGCAGCATTGTCATCTGTGTGTATAGCACCTGCAGCACCATTGTCACCTCTGTGTGTATAGTACCTGCAGCACCATTGTCACCTCTGTGTGTATTGTACCAGCACCATTGTCACCTCTGTGTGTATAGTACCTGCAGCACCATTGTCACCTCTGTGTGCATAGTACCTGCAGCACCATTGTCACCTCTGTGTGTATTGTATCAACACCATTGTCACCTCTGTGTGTATAGCACCTGCAGCACCATTGTCACCTCTGTGTGTATAGTACCTGCAGCACCATTGTCACCTCTGTGTGTATAGTACCTGCAGCACCATTGTCACCTCTGTGTGTATTGTATCAACACCATTGTCACCTCTGTGTGTATAGCACCTGCAGCACCATTGTCACCTCTGTGTGTATAGTACCTGCAGCACCATTGTCACCTCTGTGTGTATTGTACCTGCAGCACCATTCTCACCTCTGTGTGTATAGTACCTGCAGCACCATTCTCACCTCTGTGTGTATTGTACTAACCGCACTATCATCTGTGTGTATACTACCACCAGCATCAGCACTGTCACCTGTGTGTATTGTACCAGCAGCATTGTCATCTGTGTGTATAGCACCTGCAGCACCATTCTCACCTCTGTGTGCATAGTACCTGCAGCACCATTGTCACCTCTGTGTGTATAGTACCTGCAGCACCATTCTCACCTCTGTGTGCATAGTACCTGCAGCACCATTGTCACCTCTGTGTGTATAGTACCTGCAGCACCATTGTCACCTCTGTGTGCATAGTACCTGCAGCACCATTGTCACCTCTGTGTGTATTGTATCAACACCATTGTCACCTCTGTGTGTATAGCACCTGCAGCACCATTGTCACCTCTGTGTGTATAGTACCTGCAGCACCATTGTCACCTCTGTGTGTATAGTACCTGCAGCACCATTGTCACCACTGTGTGTATTGTATCAACACCATTGTCACCTCTGTGTGTATAGCACCTGCAGCACCATTGTCACCTCTGTGTGTATAGTACCTGCAGCACCATTGTCACCTCTGTGTGTATTGTACCTGCAGCACCATTCTCACCTCTGTGTGTATAGTACCTGCAGCACCATTCTCACCTCTGTGTGTATTGTACTAACCGCACTATCATCTGTGTGTATACTACCACCAGCATCAGCACTGTCACCTGTGTGTATTGTACCAGCAGCATTGTCATCTGTGTGTATAGCACCTGCAGCACCATTCTCACCTCTGTGTGCATAGTACCTGCAGCACCATTGTCACCTCTGTGTGTATTGTACCAGCACCATTGTCACCTCTGTGTGTATAGTACCTGCAGCACCATTCTCACCTCTGTGTGCATAGTACCTGCAACACCATTGTCACCTCTGTGTGTATTGTACCAGCACCATTGTCACCTCTGTGTGTATAGTACCTGCAGCACCATTGTCCATACCTCCCAACTTTTGAAGAACAGAAAGAGGGACAGTCGATGCGGCAAATTTTTAGCCCCACCCCTTGCCCCGCCCATGACCACACCCATTTACAAGTGACGGACATTCAGATGCCCTTATTACTATTAATCTTCTGATTATTGCATTTTTGCTGCATTTTTTTGCCTTTTCCAATTCATTTGATGCATTTTAGTGCCATTTAGTACTGACAGCACAGACTGTGGGCTGCCCCATCATACAACACAGCAGGACGGCTGAGACTAGTGCCTGCCCTGCAGCATTGTGCAGTTTATAGCCAGGGATGTGCAGTCAGTAATCAAACCTCTGACTCCGAATCCTCAGTTTCCCTGAATCCAACCCCACCAAAATGGACACCGTCTCAGACTCCATCTCCACAGTCATGGTGTGCAGCCGGTAAACCAAACCTCCGACTCCACCAAAATGGACACCGACTCTGAGTCCACAGTACTGTGTATAGCGCCCCCTGATGGCAAGCTGCCGTCCACTACAGGACACAATACTAGCTCTGAAAATGCAGTAGGGAAATGGGAAAAAGTTCCACAAGGTGAACTATCACTGCAGCCTCCACCAGTCGGGCCTTTATGGCAGAGTGGCCCAACAGAAACCTCTCAAATGAAGAATTTAATTTGAGTGATCCGTTTTATGCAGTGCACTGCAAATAATGGATCAAAAAATGCAGAGTCTGAATGTAGCCTATATATCTCCATCCTGGTATATATGGTCTCCAACCTGGTATATATGGTGTCCCTGAGGTACTGCACCTTAGCCAGAGGTGTGGTACCTCCCCCCCACCCCTGGTAAGGAGAGGGCACTACCCGATACCCACACATCCGCATCCAACACCAGCCCACTCTAGGCCAGGGGTGCTGAGGCAGAAGAAACCCCATGATGGGCAGACCCCATCCCTGGCTGGAGAAGGGGATTAGTAGGTGGAACAGTTAGAAAGTAGTGGAGCACTAGGAGGTAGGCAGTGACAGTTCAGAGTGGGAGGAGTTAAGCCAGACAGAAACAGGAAGTGCGCAGTCAGTGAGTCGGACCCGGGGACTGGAGTTGTGAGTAGCTCGTCCTGGGGAAGAGGATGGAGAGAAAGTTGGACCCGGGGACTGGAGCCAGATGAGCTCGTCCCAGGTCAGAGAGGATGTAGAGTATCTCCAGAGACTGAGAGGGAGCTCTGAGGGGAGGGGGAGCACCTCTGGGTCGCCACAGAGCTCTGTGTGGAGGAACCCCGTTCCAGTGATTGCCTGGAGGGACTTGCTGGAGGAGCTAGGCCACAGAGGGTACCGGCCCCAGACTAGTGGAAGACTTTAAGATTCAGCTAGCAAACCCGGAGGCTGCAGTATCTTAATGTGCAGTAGCCAAATCCGCACACAATCGCTGAAAAGGCAGCCGCATAGGCTCAAGGGGACAAGAGAGACGTCGCCCGACAGGACCCAAGCTGCTGGCTCTGGACAGTGTGTGTGAAAGGCAGGAGGACGAGAGCCAGCGCAGTGAGATGACCCGGAAAGGTACACACAAAGGTGGTACCAAACAAGTGCCATCAATCTGCCTAGAAATGGCTGGATCCCTGACTCGGAGTACACAGCACCCAGCGGGTCGGCGTACTTCAGAAACTGAGTAAACTGTGAAGACTGGACCCTGCTGTGTCCCCTGATTTATTTACTGCACCACCTGCCCTGGGTTACACCTGTGACCACCATCAATAGACTATAACTGCCCTGGGGTCCTGCTCTACCCGTGGAGAGCTGTAACATCCCTGCTGCATCACCCCAGTGGATCTGAATCGCAGCGTCGGCCATCCAATTGCTGAATAACACAGGTGGCGTCACAAATTTAATCCCATATAAATATCCCCCATTTTTATGACACCACCAGGCTCACGGAGCCAGGTCATGCCACCATGACATTCCCCAAAGAGAACTGAACTGTTCGGTCCGGTTCCGAGTACCTCACGGCCCTGGTGGGCGCGTCAGTATACATGTCCCTATTTTTCTCTAATTTAAGAAAGTATTCTACTCAACTTTCTTCAGCTTCTACATCACCCAGTGTCCTCTGTAACAACGCACAGCTGGCAGCTGACATTGGAGTGTGCGCCTTGATGCAAGAAGTGACTGTCATGTGCTGCCCTGTCACGGTACCGCAGACGTCAGCTGTCAGCCACAGTTTGGCCGTCAGCGTGTATCACAATGCAGGAACCTAACGGGTCTCTGTACATCAATGCGCTTCAGCTTGATGCATGTCCTCGGATGCACATCCAGCTGCAGTACGTGCTGGGGTCGCCCGGGCCCCTGTATCGCCAGGCCTGGTTGTGACCTCGATCCTTACAATTATGTAGATACTGAACAGAAATTGTTTATTCTTTTATTAGTGTTGTGAAAAAAATTCAGAAATTTGTAATTAAAAATACATTTTTGCTTGTGTCATTTTCCAAGATCTGTAACGTTATTAATCTTTATGATCCGGGCTGTGAGGGGAGGTTTGTTGTGCCCTGTGCTGACATTCTTACTGATACCATGTGACTGTAGATCATATACTGATTGGCTGTTAATGCCATTCATCGCAAGGTGGAGGAGGCAAAAAAATATATAGAATTCTGGCGATTTAATTGTTGTTGTTTTTTGTTACGCTGTTTACCAATCACATTCATTTATTTTGGATTTTGAGAGGACTTTTATGAATGCAGTGATACCAAATATGGGGGGGGATTATTTATGTTTTGCTTTTTATGGGAAATAGGGGTTGGTTATAAATTTTTGTTGTTTTTTCCCATATGTTTAAAAACACTTTTTTTTCTCTGTACTGTAAGGGTACCGTCACACCTAGCCATATCGCCGGCGATCCCATAAGCGACGCACGTTTTTGCGTGTCGCCCGAGGTCGCCGACGCCCATTTACACGGGGCGACACCTTAGGCGACGCTCAGGCGACGACCTGACCGGAAATTGCCTGAGCGTCGCCGAAGCCCCACAGTCGATTAAGTCGCTGGCGGCCGCATCCGCGTCACACAGAGCCACCACATTAGCGATGTGGGCGTAATTTTGACCCGCATCTCAGAGATAGGCGTGAATATTATGTTGTGTGACGCCTTGAAGAAATGTGATTGGCCTGGGTGTCTGATGCAGAATTGACATGTACTGAGACAATTGTGTTGGTGTTAAAAAGAGACATTTGGCAATGGCACATCTCTGCACTTTGTAGCACACAGTGGGGCATCAATGCGCTGCTTTTTAATCGAATGTACGCTCCTGGGTATGGCCCCTTTGACATCTGCGTTTTATGCTGATTGCGGCAGTTGCGGTTAAAAAAACCGCAACTGCCGCGATTACCGCAAGTGTGACCGCACTTGCGGTTCACTTGCGGCAAGCACCATACAATGTCTATGGGGCTTGTGGCAGGCGCGGCAAGTGCGCCAAGTGCGGTTTCGGCACTTGCGGCATGCTGCGTTTTTTTCCCAGCCGCACCTGCCGCAAGCCCCATAGACATTGTATGGTGCTTGCCGCAAGTGAACCGCAAGTGTGGTCACACTTGCGGTAATCGCGGCAGTTGCGGTTTTTTTAACTGCAACTGCCGCCATCAGCATAAAACGCAGATGTCAAAGGGGCCTAATACACCTTTCAGCACCATGGAAAGGAAGACTACATTAATGTGGGACGCACACATCATCAAATAGGACGCCGAGGAACAAGACTACCAATCGTAACGCTGGAGCTGCCACCAATCCACGCGACCGCCAGAGATAGTAACTACGCCCTGAAACGCCTACTGAATAGTTTTGGTGATGTGTGCTGTCGCCTTTCACATCGCTCATGAGATGTTACACAGGGCGATCAGCACACATCGCCCAAGAATCGTCGCCTGGTTTCAGTCCTCTGATGTGAAACCAGGCGACCACTCAGACGTGTCGCCGTTGCCCATTTACATTAGGCGACGCATTGGCGATGTCACCGGCGACAGGCCACGCCTTAGCGTCGCCTGTGGAATCGCCGGCGATATCTCCAGGTGTGACGGTACCTTAATAGTCTCCTTAGGGGAGCTGAAGCTGTATCTTATCGCTTCTCCAGAATGCAGCAGTGCTACAGCCGCTATGTAGAGTGAAAATCATGTTCTTCTATGAACACCACATAAACGCTGGCCCTCACACAAGAACCGTCACGATAGGTATGGAGGTCTTCAGCAGACCCCTGGCTGTCATGGGAACCCATCACATCCTCAGACCTCACACAATACCGACGCAGCCGACATCTCCTGCCGGGACCGACGTGGCCGACGTCTCCTGCCGGGACCTACATCTCCTGCCGTGCTGCCTTCGACGCGGCCGACATCTCCTGCCGGGACCGCCATCTCCTGCCGGGGCCGACGCGGCCGACGTCTCCTGCCGGGGCCGACACGGCCGACGTCTCCTGCCGGGGCCGACACGGCCGACGTCTCCTGCCGGGGACCGACATCTCCTGCGTTCACTAGTCTGTGTCCCCTGCGCAGCTCCTGCTCCCTCTTGTGCAGGTGCGAGGGATGAACAGACTGTGGAGGACAGAGGAGATGTCAGTCATATCAATCAAGGCAGGAGAGATGGTAAATCAGGACCACAGTGAGCGACTGTCAGACATATAACTCTTGTACCCGGCTCAGCCTCTTTCTCTATTTTCTTTAACATGTAGCGTATTTACCACTTTATTTTGCAGTGGCGCTTTTTTGCACAAAAAAACACAACTGCATTCACACAGTGCGCTTTTCCCAGCGCGCTTTTCCTGAGCCCATTTTATAATGCGACCCATAGGAAAAGCGCGCTGAAAAAAGTGCAAAGAATTGACATGGTCGTTCTTTTTGCGTGTGTGCTTTGCAGTGAAAGCGTGCGCACATCAAAGAGCAAAAATATTCAACGTGTGAAAGCCATAGCTTTGCTGGATTGCGCATCCAGTGTTGCGTTTCACTGCATTTACAGCAGCACAAAATAGCAGTGCGTAGATGCAGTAAATACGCCACGGTGAAGCCTTACTCCTGCTCTCTGTTATCAGCTTCTCATTTCCTGCCATATTGGTCACTGGTTTTAGTTCTTCATCCAGTGTCTCGTTCTCCAGGGTCATATCTAGGGGAAACTGGTGGGGCATTTGCCCCGACGCAGCAGGCAGGGGGGCGCCGCTGGACCTCCTGCTGCAGTGGCCAAGGACGGGTCTCCCCGCCAGCCGCCTGTTACGCCCCCCTGCATTGTTCTCCACGAGCAGACAGAGCTGCACACTACATCCACGGCTGCTCTGTACTGACAGGACCTGTGAAGATGTCACATGGAGGGGAGGAGTCAGGGGTCACATTATCAGCTCCTCAGTGTATGCAGGACTCTGCTGTGCTGGTTGTTATGGTGCTGGATAAGGTGAAGGTTATGTCAGGAGGGCTTTACAGTGTGGATTTAGCAGAGCCGATATTGTACTAGATGTACAGAGCTAAGCTGTGGGCGTAAGGAGTGGAGCTGTGTCTCCATGAGGTTTATGGAGCGGAGCCGCATGTGTACGTGCCTGCATCAGGTGCACGGTGAGGAGCTGCACCTGTATGAGGTGTACAGAGCGGAGCCGTGCCTGTATGAGGTTTACGGAGCGGAGCTGTGTCTGTATATCGTGTACGGAGCGGAGCTGCGCCTGCATCAGGTGCACATAGCGGAGCCGCACCTGTATGAGGTGTATGGAGCGGAGCCGCACCTGTATGAGGTGTATGGAGCGGAGCCGTGCCTGAGTGAGGTGTACGGAGCGGAGCCGCACCTGCATGAGGTGTACGGAGCAGAGCTGTGTCTGTATATGGTGTACGGAGCGGAGCCATGCCTTTATGAGGTGTACGTAGCGGAGCCGCGCCTTTATTAGGTGTATGGAGCGGAGCCATGCATTTATGAGGTGTACAGAGCGGAGCCGTGCCTTATGAGTTACGGAGCAGAGCGTGCATTTATGAGGTGTACAGAGCGGAGCCGTGCCTTTATGAGGTGTACGGAGCAGAGCCGTGCATTTATGAGGTGTACAGAGCGGAGCCGTGCCTTTATGAGGTGTACGGAGCAGAGCCGTGCATTATGAGGTGTACAGAGCGGAGCCGTGCTTTATGAGGTGTACGGAGCAGAGCGTGCATTTATGAGGTGTACAGAGCGGAGCCGTGCCTTTATGAGGTGTACGGAGCGGAGCCGTGCCTTTATGAGGTGTACGGAGCGGAGCCGTGCATTTATGAGGTGTACGGAGCAGAGCCGTGCATTTATGAGGTGTACAGAGCGGAGCCGTGCCTTTATGAGGTGTACGGAGCAGAGCCGTGCATTTATGAGGTGTACAGTGCGGAGCCGTGCCTTTATGAGGTGTACAGAGCGGAGCCGTGCCTTTATGAGGTGTACAGAGCGGAGCCGTGCCTTTATGAGGTGTACGGAGCGGAGCCGTGCCTTTATGAGGTGTACGGAGCGGAGCCGTGCATTTATGAGGTGTACAGAGCGGAGCCGTGCATTTATGAGGTGTACAGAGCGGAGCCGTGCCTTTATGAGGTGTACAGAGCGGAGCCGTGCCTTTATGAGGTGTACAGAGCGGAGCCGTGCCTTTATGAGGTGTACGGAGCGGAGCCGTGCCTTTATGAGGTGTACGGAGCGGAGCCGTGCCTTTATGAGGTGTACGGAGCGGAGCCGTGCATTTATGAGGTGTACGGAGCGGAGCCGTGCATTTATGAGGTGTACAGAGCGGAGCCGTGCATTTATGAGGTGTACAGAGCGGAGCCGTGCCTTTATGAGGTGTACAGAGCGGAGCCGTGCCTTTATGAGGTGTACAGAGCGGAGCCGTGCATTTATGAGGTGTACGGAGCCTGTCACCACACTCCTCTGTGTTCTGTTATCCTCAGCCTGTGATCCCATGTCTTTGATACCTGTGTGCTGTGCTCCTGTCAGTTCCTCCCAGTCATAGGCAGTCAGGGATCCAGTGTGGAGGCAGAGCCCTCTGTGTCCCGGCTGCTGCTGTGCTGATGCTTCCTCCATTGCTGGGGAACTTCACAGAGGCCGCGCTGAGCCGGGATTGGATAACTGAGTTCCGTCCCCTCTGCACAGGGCAGGAGAGGTCACACGACTCACTCTCTGCACTGTGATTGGGTGCTCAGTCCTCCCAATGTGCTGCTGTGAGGGGGCGTGACCGGCAGCCGGAGGGGGCGTGGCCGGCAGCTAGAGGGGCCGTGCAGCAATCAGTGAAGTGCCAGACACCGGGACACTTCTAGTCCCGAACGGGACAGCGGGAAGCCCTGACTAAACCGGGACTGTCCCGCCAAATCCGGGACGCTTGGGAGGTATGCCATTGTCACCTCTGTGTGTATAGTACCTGCAACACCATTGTCACCTCTGTGTGTATTGTACTAACCGCACTATCATCTGTGTGTATACTACCACCAGCATCAGCACTGTCGCCTGTGTGTATAGTACCAGAGGGGTCTGACCCCCTCTTGCCACCCCCACTGCGGTTCCCTGTCTCCCTCCTGCCCAAACCTGGCTGCTGTTCCCCGGCCCCCTCCTGCCCGCACCCGCCTGCTCTTCCACAGCTTCCTCCTGCCCGCACACGCCCGCTGTGCCCTCCTGCAAGCAATCAAAGATATTGTCACAGGATTTAAACCCAGCTTCGCTTTGCATTATTCTTAAATCTTCATAAATAAACTACATACATAGTCTAGAATACACCCGATTCTTTAGAATCGGGCCGCCATCTAGTATATATATATATAAGTAAAGGCCCAGTTACACACACAGATAATTGTGCAGAGATTGTTTGCAGATCTCTGGTTGCAGTGAAATCATGGACACACTGAGCCATTGTACACGGCCACAGAACGGTACAATGTGTCCATGATTTCACTGCAACCAGAGATCTGCAAACAATCTCTGTACAATTATCTGTTCGTGTAACTGGGCCTTAGCACACATATGTGTGTGTGTATGTATATACTGTATATATGCAATCAATATTACATTGTGTATTACATATTTATAATGTATTAGTTTTGTGTGCTGTAAAGTTGTATTCCAATAAATATTATGTTCTATCTAAATATCTTGTTTATTGTATCATAAAAATGATTAAATGTCTGATGTTCACATTGTACTACAATAAATTTTTCACTTAAATATAAGCCATATATGTTGGAGTCGGTGTAAGGGAAATTGAGGAGTCGGAGACGCAGGTTTGGCTTACCGACTCCACAGCCCTGGGAACCAGGCCACTGTCCTGTGTATCAACTTCCAAACTACCACACATCATATCACCGGTAGCGGCTATGACCACAGACCCTGTCCACTATCAAGTGCAACAGTGTTTCCATCCACCACATATGACATCACTGATAGCGGTTATGGCCACAGAGCCTGTCCACTATCCAGTGCAACAGTGTATCCAGCCACCATGTGTGACATCGCTGATTGTGTCATGGGCCACGGAATCTGTCCACTATCCAGTGCAACAGTGTATCCAGCCACCATGTGTGACATCGCTGATTGCGTCATGGGCCACAGAGCCTGACCACTATCCAGTGCTTCAGCGTTTCCAGCCACTACGTGTGACATCGCTGATATCGTCATGGGCCACAGAACCTGTCCACTACTCAGTGCAACAGCGTTTCAGACCTCTACATGTGACATCGCTGATAGCGTAATTGGCCATGGAACCTGTCCACTTTCCAGTGCAACAGTGTTTCCAGGCACCGCGTGTCACATCGCTGATCGCATCATTGGCCACAGACCCTGTCCACTGTCCAGTACAACAGTGTTTCCAGCCACTACGTTTCACATTGCTGATAGCGTCATTGGGCACGGAACCTGTCCACTACCCAGTGCATCAGGGTTTCTGACCATCACGTGGGACATCGCTGATAGCGTAATTGCTCACGGAGCCTGTCCACTGCCCAGTGCTACAGAGCTCCCTGCCACCACGTGTGGCATAGCAGTTGGCGTCAATGGCCACAGAACCTGTCCACTACCCAGTGCAACAGTGTTTCCATCCACCATGTACAGCTCCGCTGACAATGTCATTAGCCACGGAAACTGTCCACTATCCAGTGCATCAGTGTTTCCGACCACCATGTGTGACATTGCTGATGGTGTAATAGGCCAAGGAACCTGTCAACTATCCAGTGCAACAGTCCTTCCAGTTAAAACTTGCAACACCGAATTGCGTCAATGGCCATGGAACCTGTCCGCTACCCAGTGCTACAGTTTCCTGCCACCACATGTGCCATCGCAGATGGCGTCAATGGCCATGGAACCTGTCCACTACCCAGCGCTACAGCGTTTCCTGCCTTCACGTGGGACATCACCGATAACGTTGACGGCCATGGTACTTGTGCACTACCAAGTGTCACAGAGGTGTCTGCCACCACCTGTACCTTCACCAATAATGCAACTGGCCATGGAACCTGTCCAATGCCCAGGGCAAGAGCGTTCCCAGCCCCCATGTACGGTATCGCTGACAACCTCTAGCATAAAGAAACTGGTCCACTATCCAGTGGTATCACTGATGGCGTCAATACCCAGGGATCCTGACAGTCCAGGACTTTGTCCACTACCCAGGGTGCTTATGTTCTAACCACCACATACCATATCGCTATTTTGAACATATGGTCATGGGATCTACCCACTATGCAGTGCTCCAAAGTCTTCAGCACCACATGTGACAGAACCTGTCCTTCATCCAGTGCTCCAGAGTAGCTAATAGCTGACATCTACCGCACTATACAGTATTAGTGACCTACAATGACGGTTTCATAATCTGTCCACTACCAAGTGGCCAACACCATTCTTAAGAGCTGTGGAATCTTCAGATCATGGCTCTATCTTCTGTTCAGAAATCCAGATTCCCTGGGGGATTTAGGCCTTATCCACTATCGAGGGGACCAAGACCGCTACATATTTCACACCACATTTTCACTGCGGTGCTCACAAAGCATAGACAGTTCTCTCTAATCCCAGATCATGACTACCAGGGCAGCCAGCTGCCAACACTTGCGGTAATGTACGTAGCAGTAGTCGCTAGCTCCACTTGATATCCCGGGATCCAGTACACTTAGCCCCGAGCTGTATCAGCACTCATTGAGAAGTGCGCCCAGGTTGCTTCATGCTCTCATGGCCAGGGATACCCACATAGCTGGGTATCGGTCCTCTCACCAGTGTGTCCAATCCACCTTCCTCCGTGTATATGTCAGCCTAACGTACCTTTATAGCTCCTCAGATATCTCTTTATCCATGTAATTGGGTCTTACCCTCCAACTAGACATGTGGCTAGGTCTTGCGCAATAACATAGCTCCGGTTTCTAGGACTTTTCAATGTTGTTGTCTGGTCTGATCTCTTAACGCTTTTCTAAGACCCGCATTTGCTAGTCCAGTCAGTCTCTCTCAACATTGCACATGGAGTTTTGAACAGGGGTTTCTCAGCCTTACAGCCCAGGGCATTTATTGTGACCCTCTAATAGGGCCAAGACCATCTCATGGAGGACTTTATTACCTACATTCGAAGGATGGAGTCTAACATTCAACTGGCAGTTCCTGCAGATCTGCCGCCCATTTGCGATCCTGTGAACATATGTTTCCCTGGTCCTTCTCCAATGGTGGGGGGACCTCACAGCTCAAGTTCTTATATTAAGGGGACTCAGCCATTCTCTCTGCACGCTGTTTTCTTTCAGCACACATAGGATGACAGGTCTTTACCTTACAGGCTCGACCGTCATCCTTCGCACTTCTCTTATTATACCCTTTTGGGTCTGTCCATTGTCTGGATCATTAGCTTGATCACCCTGGGATCCGGGTTTCTTCACCTACCTTGGCCTTTCTGCTTGGCAGAGTTGATTTCCTTCCTTTGTACCAGGCTATGCCATCAATATAGAACATGTCCTGATCTCCATGGGCCTGCATGGTATGTAGGCATTGTTTACATGTCACGCCTCGGGGCAGACTTGGGATTTTATTTCGGCCTCGCTGAAGAAATCCTCCTAGCTCCTCTTCGTATGCTTTTTCACCGGTACACTCTTGTATTCAGACTCTGATCTCAAGAGAACTCTCAGTTCTCCCGTTTTTTTTTCCTGCAGATGCTACTATGCTTAGGGTTCTTCAAGGGCTAGGCATCCCACAGAAGATGTTCATTTTTTCCTCACAGGTTCAGTTTTCTTCCAGTCTCACCTTGTTTGTTCCAAGGAAGCCCTTTTCTCCGATGGGATGTCTTACTCTGCAGGATAGGGAATGTCCATGCCCTTCCTCCTTTTCTTAAAAAAAAATACTTCGGTTGTTTCCTGTGTTCATGTCCCATTTCGGACACTATTCCATTCCTGGTCCCGTTCACATGACTCTCTTCCAATAAGGTTCGGGCACCTTATTTTTTCTAGTTACTAGTCTAGTAACAGGGACCCCAGTCTAAAGATTATTTTTCTATATAATTCTATCCTCTCCCCTTTGCCCACACTCTTTACCATTTCTAGTGTGGGCAGACACCTTGTAGGCATTGCTTTCTGCAGCTTCCCCTTTAGGGATAATCGACCTTCCATTATTATTATTTATTAATGTAGCGCCATTAGATTCCATGGCGCTTTACATGATAAGGGAGGGGGTAGACAAGGACAAGTTCAATGTATTGTTTAGTCCGGACAAACAGGAAACAGGAGGGGATGGGACCCTGTCCGCAAGGCTCACAATCTATCAATTTTTTCCCTTATTTCTTCGGGCCTAAACAAGGATAGCCCTTTTTAGTTGACAGCAACCACTTCTTCTGTCCTGAAGTGCTGCCCTCTGTCCTTCATTATTTTCTACTCCTTATCCTTTGTTACCCTTGACAAAATTAATAATTTGCAGCTAAAGCAACATTTTTATGGAAAATAAATAAAATGTTTTTGTTTCCACTTTAACTCTTCCAATGCTTCATAGGAATTAAAACACACATTATAAATATAGTTTTGAATACTTTGAGTGGTGCAGTTTTTCAAAATGGTGACCCTTTTTTTTTTTTTTTTTTTTTTTTACACATAGAACTCTAAAAGTTACTTCAAATGTAATGTGGTCACTAATAGGTTTTGTAAATTTTGTTGAAAAAATTGCTACTAAACTTGTAACCCATCCTTCCTAAAAAAAAAAAAGACAAATGTTTCAAAAATGATGTTAAGTCATGTGAAAAGTGATATTTATTGAATTATTTGGAATGGCATGACTGTTTTAAGGGCATAAACATTTAAAGTTTGAAAATTGCACAGTTTTAAACATTTTCATCAATTTTCCATTTTTTTCCCATAAATAATAAAAATAATATCGACCTACCTTTACCAACAATCTCAGAATCACTGGGATCTGTTGAAGTGTTCCAGAGTTATTACTACACAAAGTAACATTGGTCAGAATTGTAAAATGTAGCCTGGTCAGGAAGGTGAAATCACGCTGCGGCGATAAGGGGTTAAACAAACCCGCCTGATAAAAACCCTTTTACTCTCCAAGATGATAAATTTTACTTACACCAATACATTGTACTTGGGACAGAGGAGTAATTTGTGTTACTGATTGATTTATCTTGCTGGGGTTGACAAGACTGGAAGCAACATGCAGCTCGGCTTGGCTCACCACATTCTGGAACATGTCTCTTTTTCCAGGCTGGCAGGTGCCAATCCTGACAATTGAAATAATTAAAAATTGGAAATGCGGAAGTTAACTTGACATGCAGTGTTTGTTCTTTTTAATGGAAAAATAATACAAGAAGAATATTTTTTTGTGGATGTGCTAATTTTTTTTTTTTATCTTGGATTCAATTGAATGCTATACTAACAAACTCTTACCTGTTCAGATAGTAATTGGAGAATAACAGATGCAAGGAAGTTCAGGTTCTGCAGATACAGCTGGACATTAAAGAGGACATTTCACCCCCTGGTGCTATGCTAACTGAATGAGCATGTCTGTTGCATTCAGTGAAGGGGTCCCCTATGTTTCTAGCCCCCCAGTAAACTGTTAAAAAGACTTTATAAAATGTACAGATAAGGAGTCTGGAGGGGACTTGCTTAGTAATGTGTCAATGCTGTTGCTGGTGTCCTCCCAGCCTCCAGCCCTCAGTGATGACACATACAGCAGGCTAAACAAGAGAGGGCTGGAGGCGGGGAGGACACCAGCAACAGCGATAACTCATTACTGAGTAAGTCCCGCCGGACTTCTTATCTGTACAATTTATGAATTATGTTTAACAACTTACAGGGGGGCCAGAAACATGGGGGACCCCTTCTCTGAATTCAGCAGACACACTGCATTCAATGCTGCATTCAGTTAGCATAGCACCAGGGGGGTGACAGGTCCTCTTTAAATAAAGTTCTGTTCTGGATCCGAACCTCACTGGGAGTCGCTGATTGGGTTGTTCGGCTCTCCACCCACATACAGCCAGCAAAACAAAGCACTTCTTGGGGTGAAAGAGGATTTATAATTTTCTTTTTGTACACACTACATCCAATAATGTTGATTTAACCCCCAGTGCAAGCCAATCAATCAGTGTAAGCGGCTGCACTGGGCCAAGCACCGAGTGTACCCGAGCACAGAGAAGCTCGCTATAGTGGTTTGCGTATATAAAGCACCCAAACTTCCTAGGATGAACCGGACACATTGAATGGAGATGTTACGTGACTGCTAATGTCAGCTGTCCAACCTGGATAGTAATTGATTGTAGAACAGCAAGTGCATGTGCCATTGTTATAACATGATATTGATAGGAATGTTTGTTATTCACATATGCCATATACAGTTCACAAAGAAATATAGAAAAAACCGCAGCACTCCAATAGAGGTTTAGCAAGCCTTTATTAGGCCTTCAGAACATCATGGCGACGTTTCGGTTCTCAGAACCTTCTTCCAGCCTGAGAACTGAAACGTCGCCATGATATTCTGAAGGCCTAATAAAGGCTTGCTAAACCTCTATTGGAGTGCTGCGGTTTTTTCTATATTTATATGAAGGCATATGGGAGTATTGCTGAACCGATTTGCACCATTTTTGGCTGTGCTGCTCAATAATTTTTTCTCCACTTCACAAAGAAGATATGTTGGTGTATTTGTTATACTGAATGTCACTGATGCATATTATGTATGTATGTTCTTGTTTTTTTTTGGCTGACGCCTAAGTAAAAATAGATTAGCACCCAAACTTCGAGCCCTTAAAATTTCTTTAAAGTCTGTATTCGGCACAAACACTGAACTTTAAATGTCGGTTCACCCATCCCTAGTGGTAATACATATTGAACTGAACTGTCACTTTGGTCAGGAAAGGCCAGCCATCTAGTGTGAATGGGGGTCCTGACTGCCTATTGCCAGAAGAATGCCCATTCTCTTATTCTAAAGGGAGCTGACCTGATGCCAAAGCTGTCTGTTTATACCCTCCCACCTTTCCCATTGAGAACACACATCATGCTTGGACAAGTTGGATGAGCTGTGAGTCTTTGGTGTATGGCCAGCATTAGAGGTTTGTGTAGATTTTCTGCCTCTAGATGTGAAGAATTATTTTATTCACTGACCACAAACATAATAAAATAGTGAATAGTTAAAACCTAAAAAGTTTATTAGAAAGTTGTGTTACTTTTTAGTATACAATCATTAAGTTTTACTTACAGAGAAATAGAAACTGTCTTGATGTCAAGCCAACAATAGGAATGACATATTCATGGGTCAGGTTCCACATGCACCAATCTTACGTTCCTAGTGCAATGTCTACAATGCCCATTAGATAAACTTTGTTGTAGGATCACCCTGAAAGTTATATTCTAAAAATATTAAGTAATTAGCAGATGTAACCGCTTGTATTAAACAAGTTTTGTGAAAACTAACTTGGAAGTCCAGTTCTAGTATTACTAGTCTGGCACACTTCACTGGCTCTAAACTAATCAGCTAGTCTGTAATTAGAGCTTTGCTCAAACAATTGATCCACTTGTTGCTACAACACTATTGTGTAACCATATGAGGATTTCCGCTTTTAATTGTCACAAGCTATGGCTTTCTAGTGTCCTACAAATATTGCAGGCTTATTCCCAATATGTTAGGCTGGGGTCACAGTTGACATGCATTTTTTTAGTGCCTTTTAAAAACGCATGCTTTTTTACATGCGTTTTTCATGTCAGCATGAGTTTTATAAGGTCTCTGATGGCTCCCTGCGTTTTTGGCTGCGTTTTTGAATCTGCACATAAAAATAGTGCTTGTAGGCCTGTTTCACATCTCAGGTTTTTGCACATTTGAACGCATGCGTTTCTAAGAGGCTCATTCACATCTAAGGTTTGTGTGCGTTTTGCTAAATTTGCGTTTTTAGGCGTTTTTACCGCTAAAAACGCTTAAAAACGCTAGCGTTTTTGGCCCCATAGGTTTTAATGGAAACGCATGCAAAAACGCATGCAAAAACGCATGAGCGGTTTCAAAAACGCAAAACGCATGCGTTTTTGCAAACGCCGCGCTGGACGCATTTCCCGGCGTTTTGGCCAGCGTTTGCAAAAACGCATGCGTTTTGCGTTTTTGAAAACGCTCATGCGTTTTTGCATGCGTTTTTGCATGCGTTTCCATTAAAACCTATGGGGCCAAAAACGCTAGCGTTTTTAAGCGTTTTTAGCGGTAAAAACGCCTAAAAACGCAAATTTAGCAAAACGCACACAAACCTTAGATGTGAATGAGCCTCTTAGAAACGCATGCATTCAAATGTGCAAAAACCTGAGATGTGAAACAGGCCGTAGTATTTTTTTGAGCGTTTTGAAAAACGCATGCGTTTTTGTAGAAAACGCATGCGTTTTTATAACATGGGTTCCTATGGAAAACGCATGCAAAAACGCATGTACAGTTAGCACCTTTTAGTGCCATTCAAAAACGCATGCGTTTCCCATAGGAGCCCATGTTAAAAAAACGCATGCGTTTCTGGAAAAACGCATGCGTTTTTTTAACATGGGCTCCTATGGGAAACGCATGCGTTTTTGAATGGCACTAAAAGGTGCTAACTGTACATGCGTTTTTGCATGCGTTTTCCATAGGAACCCATGTTATAAAAACGCATGCGTTTTCTACAAAAACGCATGCGTTTTTGGATATGCTCCAAAAACGCATGGGACAGTCACACATGCTTTTTGGCTATTAGGGCATGCGTTTTTTAACATGGGGGCCTATGGGTGCGTTTTTTACATGCGTTTTTGAAAACGCAGGTCTCCAAAAATGCATGTGAAAAATGGTACTGTGACCCCAGCCTAATCCCATATTCCTAGGATAACTTACTGATTGCAGGGGGAGCAACTGCTGGGACACCCAGTGATCCTGAGAATACGGCTCTGGAACCCATGGACCAGCCTTGTAAAGCTTCCTCTTGAATGGAGCAGTTATGTGTAAGCTTGTCCTTACCTTCATTCATTATCTATGTTGCATCATGTTTACAGCACTTGTTCCTGCTGCAGCCAATCACTAGTCTTATCTGCTTAGGCAGAGCCAGTTAGCCCAGGAATTGGCTGCAGCTGTTACAAGCATTTTCAACATGACATCACCGCTGCAGCTGATCAAAAAATACTGTGATGGGGAGGTTGATAATGGCTGTTTGTTAAAAGGGTTGATCACCCCTGAATAAATTCCCTGAGTAAATTTTTATAACCGCAGACGTGACATGACCACTGGAACTGGCAAGTGGAGCCAAATCAGAACAGTGTATACTGCACTGCAAGCTGCATGGCTTGCAGACAATTTACTCAGGGGTGAACAATCCATTTAATGTATTACTGAGTCTCTATGGACTCTTCACTTCATAGAAGTAATTGCAGAATCCTCTTTTAAAATGAAAGCTGCGGGACCACAAACAATTGATTTTGACTTTGTAAGTGCTACTTGGAAAATGCAATGATAGATGCAGAGCATTCAAGAGAATAGCCATCAATGTGTTTCACTGCTTGCATGCACACGATCTAGAATACCAGTGTTTTGGACGCTGTGTCTTACCGCTGTGTCCAAAACGCTGCGTTGTACAGTACTAGCACAGTGGATTTCTTGAAATCCTATGCTCATTGTTTTTCTCCCACTGCAGCATGTTTTCACCTGTGGAGCGGGTTGCCGTGTTTCCGAATCTCTGCAGAATGTTAAGTTATTGCTGCGGAGTCAGAAGCGAACCCTAGCGGATGAATGCAAGGAGAAGCCGCCCTGCAACGAATGCAGATCATGGGTACAGGGCGGCTGCATTCTCCCTGCGTTCACCCGTGGCTTCCTTCAGGTCCGGAGGCACTGTATCCAACACACAGTGACTCCTGAACGTGTTCACATACCCTAAATGGTGATTTTTCTGGAAAATTGGTTAAAATGTCATAGAGAGATTCACCTCATATGGTTGTGACAGTCACAACCACTATAAGCACATGGAAAACAACTGCAGCGGGCCCTCGCAGAGTAATATGGTGTAGAGAAATAGAGAAAAAGGTATAATCCCGCGCTGCTGTCGGCTGAAGAGCAATATCCGATAGTTCCAGTAGTTTAATAATGATTAGTCAACGTGTTTCAAGGCTACAACGAGCTTCTTCCTCAGGACAATTTACGATTTGCATAGCACCATTACTTTTCCTTCTTCATGCTGCAATTTTAATGTTGCAGAAATGTAGCAGACTTTTCTTATCATTGAAATTTCAACATTGTAACCTTAAATCTGTAACTCAGTTCTGCAAGACAGAATTTCCTACTGGGTAACATCCTGTAATCCAGTAACCCGTCCTGTTCTTTCTCATGGTCAATATGAGCTGGGGGATTGCTGCTTCTTTCAGGTGTCATCTCTCCCAGGCACTCCAAAAAATTTATTATTTATGATGCTGTGATGTTGACACGTTACGACAAATAGACATATATGTTTCCAGATACAAGAGAGATATTTCTGTCACTGAACCTGTACGACAAAATGCTGACATAGAAGCACAACCTCCAGTGGACCTTGGAGCAGAGCATGCATCGAGGCTGTTCTGCGAGACGGTGAGAATATGGAATATGTTCATTACTAGTGATTATATGAACCAAATAACTATGCCTGGTCATTTCGCCTTATAGCGATATTTCCTTTTTTCTAAATCCTGCTGACAGCACTCTGTAAAGCATACAGCTGGGTCATGGCGTGTGCTTTTTGTGTAGGTGACCGGCCAGATGGAAACTGCACGGTGGCCGGCTTCGTAGACAAGCTGCACACTATAAACTTAATTGATAGCTGGGCACCAATCCTGAGGAGAACTCACTGCATCTGGATTTATAAACCTTTATCATCTACTTCAATAGTCTAGGAAGGAAGATACAAGAGCTTTTACATCCATGAACTCCTCTGACTATTGATCCCCAGGCAGTGGCATCCTTCAATGGGAGGCTCTCCTCCATTATAGACTTATCAATAGTTATTGTATTTGTTATTTTTCAAGGCTATGTATTTCACATTCTGTTCAGGTAGACGACAGTCCTCATATGTTCTCATTTAATATTTTCTGTTTATAAAGGAAACCTTTGAGACGCCAATGGAGCTAGTGGGCTCCCTTGTTCTCTTGGGACTTTTGTCAGGTAAGAGTATATTGTTTGCCTGCTCTAATCAAACACTAGGGGATATGAATATGATGTTCCAGCGACAGTATTGTTAGATCTCCCCCCATAAATACGTGCACATAATCTATGAAAAAATGTTAATTGTGCCTTTCCAAATGCTGACTTTTCTTTTCCACTAAGAAATTGATTTGTTTCTATTAGAGCTGAAGTCTATATTTATCATTATTATATCCCATAAAGGTCTCATTGGATATCCAGAACCTGCCATGGGAGGTGCTTCATCATCTTCTGTGTCCCCAAATTGGCCCCCTCGTACTGCTCAGGAGTTGGTGTTACTATTGCAGGGGACAGACCCCCGTTGCTCGGGGAGTGGGCAGACAACCTCTGTAGCTCTTAAAAGCTTAAGACAACTCATTGGATTTGTACCTCAGCTCATTACAAATGGAAGTCGCACAGAATGGCTCTATGAGGCATTAGAAATGCTGGTTAATGAACACAGCGCCCAAGGTAAGGAGCAAAGAGAATAAAGTTTCTTGTAATGTAGAGGAAGTACTGGTTCTCCTTAAAGGGAGTCAACCAGCAGGTTTTTGCCCTATAAACTAGAGGAAATGCCTTAATGGCACTAGGATGCTGATTAAAATTATACATTTAGTGCAGAAATTCAAGGCTTAATTGCATAATAATCCTTGTTCAAACCTTTAGTAATTACATCATTAGTGCAAGTGACTTAAGCATCGGGGCGGGACTTTGTAAGTCAAGTCCATGTAATTGCTCATCTTGGCTTGCCTGTTTTTCTTTGTTTAAACTCTGTGCCACCTCTGTCATTACCACGTTTAGTGGACGTACGCATTAGTATTGTGATATTGTCTTCAATAAAATGGCGCCAGAATCAGCACATGTTTGTACTGTGATCTCCAGTACCATTTTATTGAAGACACTGTGGACAGTAATATGAGCGTCAGGGGTGCATACGCCCATTGAATCTTGTTTTTATCTGCCTATGCATGCATAGTGATCCCACAGTGTCTTCAGTAAAATAGCACCAGAAATTGTGGTACTACTTCCAGAGCCATTTTATTGAAGGCAGCATCACAATAGCAATGTGCACGCTCCACCAACAGCCATAGAGGTGGCTGGTCAAAATTTAACCCCTTCCCTTCCCATGACGTCATGGGTCGGGTCCCGGTGTTTGATGTGAGCTCCGGCGCGGCGCTCACATCAAACAACTGACATTTCAGCTGAGATGTCCAGCTTCCAGCACCGATTGGATCTGGAATCCGATCGGGGCCGTTAACCCCTTGGATCCCGCTGTCATTCACTGACAGCGTGATCCAAAACCGCCGCTGTGGGGAACGCGCTGTTCCCTGCCTGCATTGGAGATCCCGCAATATGATCATGGGATCTCTGGTGCTCACGTGACAGCCCTGGGTCGCGGCTTGACCCTGGAAGCTGTCACGGATCACTTCATGTGAGTGGTTGGCAAGCGTTGCCAACCACTCACAGGGCACATTTGTTACAGGTCCCAATGTGCTACAGCTCATCGGGACCGATCACAAACGATCGGATTGTGCAGCAGTGTGTGGCACCCTATGGGACAGTGTAAAACAAAGAATAAATTGTGAAATAAAGTTTTTAACAATATCAGGAAAAAAGAAAACCTAAAAGTTCAAATCACCCCCCTTTTTCCCCATTGAAAATAAAAAAATACACACATAAGGTATTGCGTGTTCAGAAATGCCTGATCTATCAATATATAAAGTCAATTAATGAGAGCCGTAAACTGCGTAACGGAAAAAGAGGTCCAAAAACCAAACTGACATTTTTTGGTCGGCGCAACATTGTAATAACATGTGATAAAACAGCGTATCCATCCAAAATTTGTATCATTAGAAATGTCAGTTCAAGCTGCAAAAAATAAGCTGTCACACAGCCCCAGATCCCAAAAAATGAGAACGCTACAGGTCGCAGAACATGCCGCAAAAAGTGCAATTCTTTTTATTTTTCAAACTTCTGAATTTTTTTTCACCACTTAGATACCAGTAAAGGTATACATGTGTGGTATCTATGAACTCGTACCAACCCGAGGCATCACACTGTCATGTCAGTTTTACCATATAGTGAACATGGTGAAAACAAACGTGTAATTGCTCTTTTTTTTTGCAATTTCACCGCATTTGGAATTTTTTTCCCATTTTCCTGTACACTACATGGTAAAATAAACGATTGCATCTGAAAGCACAACTCGTTCCACAAAAAACAAGCCCAAACATGTCTATATTGACAGAAAAATAAAAACGTTATGGCTCTTGGAAGCAGGGGAGCAAAACAAAAACTTCCCGGGTGGTGAAGGGGTTAAATAAAGAAAAGGAGGCAAGGCAGGAGGAGGAATCATTACAGGGACCCAACCCACGAAGTCCCGCCCCGATGCTTCACTCTGAGTCCAGAGTCTTAGGCCATGTGCACACATTAAGGATTTGGTGAGTTTTTTACCTCAGTATTTTTTGTCAAATCCAGGAGTGGGTGATAAATCCAGAATTAGTGCACACATTAAGGATTTGGTGAGTTTTTTACCTCAGTATTTTTTGTCAAATCCAGGAGTGGGTGATAAATCCAGAAGTAAAGCACATGTTAAGTATTTGGTGAGTTTTTTACCTCAGGATTTGTAGACAAAACCAGGAGTGGAGCAATCAGAGGAAAAATATAATAGAAACACGTCACCACTTTTGTATTTATCACCCACTCCTGGTTTTGACTTACAAATACTGAGGTAAAAAAAACTCATCAAATACTCAATGTGTGACCGTGGCCTTACAGGCAATGCTCCATGAGAAAATGATACAAATGATGTCTCTCGGAGAAGTAAACACACTACTTGTTAGATAGTGTCCCTCACTCTGTTAGCAAGCTAATTTGTATACTTCTATGGAGCATTGCATACTTACCTAAAATCATTAAAGGGAATTTGCTACTGTGGCTCTTCTGGGTGCAGCATAATGTAGAGACATAGATCATGATTACAACGATGTGTCACTTACTGGGCTGCTCATGCTATAGTTTTCATAAAATCACTGTTTTATCAGCAGGAGAACTGGTAGATCTGCTGCAGTTCACAACTGCAGTTAGCAGCCCAGTAAGGCCAGGTTCACACACCAGCGTTGGCAGTGTTGAGCGCACATCCGCTAAATACTTTGTTTTTCTCTCTGCAGCGGAGATCCGTCATCCCCGCCACTTCCGGGTGACGCGGCCCCTCGGAACCCAATGTTGCCTTATGTGTGAACTGGTTACCACGATCAACATCGGGTAACCAGGGGCCACGTCGCACAGAAGCGGCTGGGATGACGGATCTCCGCTGCAGAGGGGAAAACAAAGTATTTAGCGGAGGTGCGCTCAAAACTGCCAACACTGGTGTTTGAACCTGGCCTAAGTGCTACATCACTGGGACCAGGATCTCATGCTTCAAATATACAGGTGCATCTTTATGTATCAGAATATCATCAAAAAGTTTATTTCAGTAATTCAATACCTAAAGTGAAACGCATATATTACATAGTCATTACAGAGTGATCTTTTTCAAGTGTTTATTTATGTTAATGTTGATGATTATGGCTTACAGCCAATGAAAACTGGTCATTATCTCAGAAAATCAAAGTAGGGAGGATGAAGGGTCTGAGAGATAAAATATTACCTAAATAGGTATCAGACGCTCAGTTTGAGTGGTTGTGAGAGTCAAAACCACAATAGAAGCATATCATGGCTGCTGCAGTCCCCAACGTGGAGTATATAGAGTACAGAAGATGAAGGGTTAAAAACTGCGCTGCCATATTCCATGAGACATCAAAGGGTGATTATAATAATTAGTCAACACGTTTCAGGGATCCCTGGCCCCTTCCTCAGGACAAATCAATATCATATTGCCATGTTTCAGAGAGCCCTGAAACACGTTGATTAATAAATCAATATTATATTCACAATTTGATGTCTCGTGGAATACGGTACTGCGGTTTTTAACTCTTCATCCTCCCTACTTTAATTTTCTGAGATAATGACCTTTGGGTTTTCATTGGGTATAAGCCATAATCATCAACATTTACAGAAATAAACACTTGAAATAGATCACTCTTTAATGACTCTGTATGATACATACATTTCACTTTTTGTATTGAATTACTTAAAAAATAATTTTTGATATTCTAATTCATTGAGATGCAACTGTATGTGTGTATTTTGACCTGTGCATGGCATACCAGCACGTTTGTTACAATGACATTGGCAGCAGTGTATACTGCTGTATTACTGCAGGACCTCCACTCCTGGGAGAGGAATGTAGTGGGCCAAATTCAGAATGCGCACTGCGCATGCTTTGGAACTGGTCAGTATACCAATACACCACCACACTGCGCAGGACTGGAAAAGATGTGTGGCATACAAGGAAGGAGGCCCATTGAATTCAAACTCCAGGAGCCCACAAGGGAATTAAGTTATCACACGGGGTGTGAAACCACAGAGCGGGGGAAAAATGGAGCAGGCGAGAACACCCACCTGTCTAGATACTGCCTCAGAACTAGGGGAAAATGTAAGTTATAAAAAGCATTTTCTCAACCATTATACTACACATTTAGCTCAGACAAGGATGCTTAGGGTTGTAGTAGGAAGCTGCAGGGACAGGTAGTGATAGCTTAGGGGGGTCTAAAGTACCTGACAGGTTCCCTTTAACTGAAACATCTTTTTTTCTTTCAGGTGATCTAGAGCATCTGTTGGTATGGTGAGTAACTTATCTCAGTCTGGAGTTCCTGGAGCCCATCAGTGGAAGTGATTTTAGAGACCGTCTTCACATTTTCATGCAAATATTGTGAGTTCATCAGGCCTTTAGGATGCAGCATTCTCAAAGCTACAGCGGTTGAAATAAGTATTGAACAGATCATTAATTTTCTAAGTAAATATATTTCTAAAGGTGCAATTGATGTGAATTTCTCACCAGATGTTGGTAACAACCCAATTAATCAACACAAGCAAAGACATCAAACTACAGATGTCCATATATTTAGTGATATGTACAGTTGTGGCCAAAAGTATTGACACCCCTGCAATTCTGTCAGATAATACTCAGTTTCTTCCTGAAAATGATTGCAATCACAAATTCTTTGGTATTATTATCTTCATTTAATTTGTCTTCAATGAAAAAACACATAAGAGAATTCTTGATGACACTGCGCACGGTAGACACAGGAACATTCAGGTCTTTGGAGATGGACTTGTAGCCTTGAGATTGCTCATGCTTCCTCACAATTTGGTTTCTCAAGTCCTCAGACAGTTCTTTGGTCTTCTTTCTTTTCTCCATGCTCAATGTGGTACACACAAGGACACAGGACAGAGGTTGAGTCAACTTTAATCCATGTCAACTGGCTGCAAGTGTGATTTAGTTATTGCCAACACCTGTTAGGTGCCACAGGTAAGTTACAGGTGCTGTTAATTACACAAATTAGAGAAGCATCACATGATTTTTCCATTTTGTCCACCCCCTTTTTGATGTTTGGTGTGGAATTATATACAATTTGACTTTAGGACAATTCTTTTTGTGTTTTTTTCATTGAATACAAATTAAATGAAGATAATAGTACCAAAGAATTTGTGATTGCAATCATTTTCAGGAAGAAACTGAGTATTATCTGACAGAATTGCAGAGGTGTCAATACTTTTGGCCACAACTGTAATATTGTGAAATGACACAGGAAAAAAGTATTGAACATGCTTATTGAAATTGATTTAATTCTTGTACAAAAGCCTTTGTTGGTGATGGCAGCTTCAAGAAACCTCCTGTATATACAGTCATGGCCAAAAGTTTTGAGAATGATACAAATATTAATTTTAACAAGTCTACTGCTTCAGTTTTTCTAATGGCAATTTGCCTATACTCCAGAATGTCATAAAGAGTGACCAGCTTAACAGCAATTACTTGCAAAGTCAATATTTGCCTAGAAAATGAACTTTAACCCCCAAAACACATTTCAACATCAATGCAGTCCTGCCTTAAAAGGAGCAGCTAACATCGTTTTAGTGATTGTTCCATTAACACAGGTGTGGGTGTTGATGAGGACAGGGCTGGCGATCAATCAGTCATGATTAAGTAAGAATGACACCACTGGACACTTTAAAAAGAGGCTGGTGTATGGTATCATTGTTCCTCTTCAGTTAACCATGGTTATCTCTAAAGAAACACTTGCAGCCATCATTGCACTGCACAAAAATGGCCTAACAGGGAAGAGTATCTCAGCTAGAAAGATTGCACCTCAGTCAACAATCTATCGCATCATCAAGAACTTCAAGGAGAGAGCTTCCGTTGTTGTTAAAAAGGCTCCAGGGCGCCCAAGAAAGACCAGCAAGTGCCAGGACCGTATCTTAAAACTGTTTCAGCTGCGGGATCGGACTACCAGCAGTGCCGAGCTTGCTCAGGAATGGCAGCAGGCTGGTGTGAGTGCTTCTGCACGCACTGTGAGGCGGAGACTCTTTGAGCAAGGCCTGGTTTCAAGGAGGGCAGCAAAGAAGCACAGGGAGTGGACTGCTGAGGACTGGGGTAAAGTCATTTTCTCTGATGAATTCCCTTTTCGATTGTTTGGGACATCTGGAAAACAGCTTATTCGGAGAAGAAGAGGTGAGCGCTACCACCATTCTTGTCTCATGCCAACTGTTAAGCATCCTGAAACCATTCATGTTTGGGGTTGCTTCTCAGCCAAGGGAATTGGCTCACTCACAGTCTTGCCTAAAAACACAGCCGTGAATAAAGAATGGTACCAGAATGTCCTTCCAAGAGCAACTTCTCCCAACCGTCCAAGAGCAGTTTGGCGCCCAGCAATGCCTTTTCCAGCATGATGGAGCACCTTGCCATAAAGCAAAGGTGATAACTAAATGGCTCAGGGAACAAAACATAGAGATTTTGGGTCCATGGCCTGGAAACTCCCTAGATCTTAATTCCATTGAGAACTTGTGGTCAATCATCAAGAGACGGGTGGACAAACAAAAACCAACAAATTCTGCCAAAATGCAAGCATTGGTTTTGCAAGAATGGACTGCTATCAGTCAGGATTTGGTCCAGAAGTTGATTGAGAGCATGCCAGGGAGAATTGCAGAGGTCCTGAAGAAGAAGGGTCAACACTGCAAATATTGACTTGCTGCATTAACTCATTCTAACTTTCAATATAACCTTTTGGTAATCATAATATGATTGCAATTATATTTCTGTATGTGATATAAACATCAGACAAACACAAATAAAAACCAGAGGGCAGCAGATCAAGTGAAAATATAATTTTGGTGTCACTCTCAAAACTTTTGGCCATGACTGTAGAACCTAGTCGCATGCATTGCTCAGGTCTGATTTTGGTCCATTCTTCCACACAAACCCTCTTCAAATCCTGGAGGTCCCGTGGACTCCTTTTATGAACTCTGAGCTTTTTTTTATTAAACTCGTTTTATTAGAATATGAGTACATATTATGCATCATATGTGTTACATCATATCAGAGAAATCATACACTGTGAAAGGTTATAAAACAGAATCATAAAAAGAAAACCAAAACAATAAAAGCAGCAAGTGCAGGAAGAACAGTCATCTCCGCTCATAAACACCGCCACACAGCTTTGTTTACATCCAATGTTCAATCAGTTGCCAACACACCCAGATTCTCCTTTTCGACGACTCAGACTCGATCTATTAGATCTTTTATGGACGCCCTGATACTCTGTGGAGTACCACCAGTCAGTGGAGACTCCATATTCCCCATACGGTCTCAAATGTTATTAATGTTTTTCGTGCTGTATACATATAGTGTTCATATTACAGGATCATTTTACTAAATTTAATCCACATGGATCGCGTTTGGGTTCTACTGACCATCCATCTAATTGCAATTACTTTCCTTGCAATAAATAATACCCTTTTTTTAAAAAAAGAATGGAGGCAAAAGGGCGACTCCTCGTCTAAGGGTGCTTTCACATAACGATTTTTGCATTTCCGATGCTGTCCGAAAAAAATCGGACAGCATCGGACCGATTTTCGGACCCCATGCATCCCTATGGGGATCGGACCGAATCGGATGTGCACTAAATGGCATCTGATTTGGTCCGATCCGATTCTGTCCGATTTTATTATCGGTGCTAAAATCGGAGCATGCTCCGATTTTAGCACCGAAAATAAAATCTGACAGATTCGGATCGGACCAAATCGGATGGCATTTAGTGCACATCCGATTAGGTCCGATCCCTATAACATGGGGCCCTATGGAGAAGGGTCCGAGGAAACATCTATGTCTCCTCGGACCCCGTTTTACTGTACTGAGCATGCTCAGTACAGTAAAACTGCTCCTAACTAGGAGCACAAGTGTTAAAAAAAAAAAAAATATTATTCTCACCTCCCCCCGAGCCCCCGCCGTCTTCCGCCATCTTCTTGGAGGCTCCCGGTGGCTCTCGCAGGCTGCCGGTGTCAGCAGAGGGCTCCCTCTGCCTTATAGGACCTGCGTTGATGTCACAGTCATGTGACCGCGGGTTACCATGGTGAACCCGCGGTCACGTGACTGTGACATCACCGCAGGTCCTATAAGGCAGAGGAAGCCCTCTGCTGACACCGGCAGCCTGCGGGAGCCACCGGGAGCCTCCAAGAAGATGGCGGAAGATGGCGGAAGACGGCGGGGGCTCGGGGGGAGGTGAGAATAAAAATTTTTTTTTTTTCTTTTCTTCACCCTGCAAGGAACGATTTTATGCCGGAATCGGGTGCCTATTTGGCACCCGATTACAGGCATCAGAAGGAAGCCGATGCTCTCCGATTTATATCGGACAGCATCGGCTCCCTAAAAATCGTAATGTGAAGGTAGCCTCCGATCCCAAATAGGCACAATCTGGGGTCCAAGCTGACAGGGACAGATAACAATGTATTTAGCATAAAAAAGATATCCTGCCAACAGGGCCGTATTTGGAGTTCCTGCCACCCTAGGCTCTTTCAGCGGTCATGCCCCATCAGTCAGACTAAGCGTATGTAGATACAGCATTTTATCTTTCAGGCAGATCCGCTCCGTATTCCACCTGAAAAAAGCCACAAAAAAATGCTAAAAGGAATGATCCATGCATGGCAATGTAAAAACAGATTGCTGTTCATATGTTCAGTCTTTTGAGGTTTTCCTTCTTAACTGTGTCTCCTATCTTTTATCTGAATTCGTGCACTCAGGGAGTTCACAGATGTCAATGCCTGTAGCCTTCAGATAGTAGTGAAGACCTCCATACACATGAGACTAAAGTTGACTAAACCTGCGAAGACAGTCTAATGTGTATGGGGGCTCTAACTGATGATTGTCGGGGGAGATAAGAATTCAGCGTGTCCGATTACAGGCTGTAGATGCTTTTCTCCTTTAAGTGATAAGCTGCAGCCAGACACTTCTAGCAGCAGCAGCTTCCATACAGTATACAGGAACACTGGGAAGAATGAGTGCTTCTGTATATGGGAGAGCCGAGCAAGCTCGCTGCCGGCCGAGCAATCTGACACCTTCCTATAGTGTTTGGGGGCTTTAAACAATTTTTTGGCTTACATTCAGCTGTATTTTTAGTCAAGCACATGTCGAGCCCACTGGGTACTCGGTACCGGACCGGGTCTGCTACTGGGGAAGTCACGGGTGGTCCTGGTCCGCACCGTGTCCCGGGCCCTGGCAATAATAAGGGAATATTTACAGGGGAATGTCAATCGTGACGCCACCCACTGTGTGCGGCCAGTAATGGGGCCGCCGCTGCTGCAGAACCTCCGGGTATGATGCAATGGCAACATAGATGGAATAGTTCCCGTGGGCAGAACTGTGTTCCCTGGGACAGTGATGATTAAAGTCTATAGTGTAGTGCGCAGGCCTGGTGCTGACTACAGTACACTTACTGTTCAGATGCTGCAGGAATCCTCCTTCAGTGTTGGAGGTGGCAAGCTGTGGCTCTGCAGGTGGAGGTTTGTTATGATCCTGTATGGAGGGAATAGCATGCAGGCAGAGACAGACAAGAGAGTCGTGTTCAGGGTTCTCCGTGTTTACTTCTCAAGTTCTCAAGTTACAGTTCAGTACAGTTCTTACAAGTCTCAGTTCAATTCTCAGTACACGGGCTCACTCTCCCCTCCGGGGTTCCCTTTACTCTCTGCAGCCAGGTCTCTCCTCTCTGTGACCCCTCACTCTGTCTCTGTGTCCTTTCCGGGCTGTTGTCTTTCTCTGTTTCTGTGTTCGCTTGGTGTGCGTCGCCGGACAGTATGGCGGTGACTCGGGTCCCTGTGGGTCCTCCTGGTTGTCACTAAGCTGCCTGTCATTTGGGGTAGGGACCCTAACGTGTAGCTGTGGTCCCCTGTCGGTTGTCTGGGGATGCCGGGTGAAACTACAGTCCCCTCTAGAGCCGACACTCTACTTCAGCCTTACCTCTTCCCTCACACTCCTGGGGTGCTGGCTTTGGACGTGCTTTCTCTCTGCGGCTCGCACTGGCTCTGTTCAGATTCTCCGCTCCTACACCCACACTGGCAGGACGTGTAATTCAGTCTTTTCATCTCAGCCTACCTCGGCCTTCTGACTCTTTCCTCCTCCCCCTTCACTATTTCTACTGTCTGTCACCTGACTACGTGTGTGCCCAACCCACTTCTCTAAATCCACCACCCCTTGCCTGCCTAGAGTCTCCAGGCTCTGGGCTGGATGCTGCCCTCTACTGTATGTGGGTTGTGTGGGCAGTGAGGGTGTTGTTGTTCAACTGTTGTCCTACCTGCCTGGCTGCAGTTCCCATTGTGGCCTCCTGGTCGCAGGGGCGCCACACACACTTGCCCTATAATGTTTTAGGATCAAGTCTGTTAAGTTAAAGATTACAACATCCACATGACTACATCACCAGAACCACCGGCAATACAATAATACATAATCAGAACCACCGTCAATACATCACCAGAACAGTACGTTCCCTATAAAAATGTGTATGCAGATTAAATGTCCCATTCTGCTCATCCTGCTTCTACGTGTCCCATACTGCTCATCCTCCTCAACCATATCCCACCTGTTCACCCCACATATGTTCCATGCAGCTCATCCTCAACCCCATTCCCCTGAATCCCATGCTGCTTATCTTCCCCTCCCATACGTCTCATGCAGCTCATCCTCCCCCCCCATCCCCTCCCATGTTCCACGCAGCCTCTCCCCTCCCATGTTCCATGCAGCCTCTCCCCTCCCATGTTCCACACAGCCTCTCCCTCATCCCTCATTAATGTAGCTTTCCCTCCATGTTCCATGTAGCTTCTCCCCCATCTTTGAGCTTCTCCCCATGTTCCATGTAGCTTCTCCCCCCACTTCCATGTAGCTTCTCCCATCCATCCATGTACCTTCTCCCTCATCCCCCATCCATGTGGTTCTCCCCCATCCTTCCATGTAGCTTCCCCCACCATTCACCCATCCATTCTTATGGCTTTCCCCCATCCATCAATATGCATTCTTCCCATCCCCCATCCCATGTCCTTCTTCCCCATCCCCCATCCATGTACCTTTTCCCCCATCCATCCATCATTCTTTCCCCCTATCTTCCCATGCCACCCCCCAGCAATCCATCTATCCCCTTCTGCCCCCTTTTCCAGGCCGCCCCATCCATCCATCCATCCATCCATCCCATCTTCTTCTCCCTTTTCCAATCCACCCCATCCATCCATTATATTCTGCCCCCTTTTCCAGGCCACCCCCTCCCATCCATCCCATTCTGCTCCCTTTTCCTAGCTGCCCCATCCATCCCATTCTGCCCCTTTTCCAGGACACCCGATTATTATTTATTTATAGAGCACCATTATTTCCATGGTGCTGTACATGAGAAAGGGATACATACAAACAAGTTAAAAATACAATAAATAAACTAACAGTGACAGACCAATACAGAGGGGAGAGAGGACTCTGTCCTTGCGGACTTACATTCTACAGGGGTGGAGAGAAAGACAGTAGGTTGGGTCTGCAATGGTGGTGGTGGAGCACCGGGTCCGATGGTGGTGAAGCGCCAGGTCCAGTGGTGGTGGAGCACTGGGTCCAGTGGTGGTGAGGTAGTACTGTGGTCATTGCAGGTTGTAGGCTGTTCTGAAGAGATGGGATTTCAGGTTCCACTTGAAAGTTTTGAATGTGGGGGACAGTCGGACATTTTGGGGTGCAGAATTCCAGAGAATGGGGAATGCTTGGCGAAGTCTTGCAGATAGTTAGATGAGGAATGTACAAGTGTGAGTAAAGAAGGAGGTCTTGGGAGGATCAAAGATTACGAGTTGGATGATATCGTGTGAGATATATGGGGGACAGATTGTGGATAGCTTTGTAAGTCAATGTTAGTTTGAATTGGATACGCTGGGGAATTGGGATCCAGTGGAGGGATTTGCAGAGGGGAGAAGTGGAGGAATAGCGGGGAGAGAGGTGGATTATTCGGCAGCAGAGTTAAGGACAGATTGGAGAGGTGCAAGAGTGTTAGCAGGGAGGCTACAGGGGAGGAGGTTGCAGTGGTCAAGAAAGGAGATGATGAGGGCATGCGCTAGTAGTTTAGTAGATTGAGGATTGAGGAAGGGACGGATTCTGGAAATATTTTTGAGTTGGAGGCGGCAGGAGGTGGCAAGGGCTTGGATGTGCAGTTTGAAGGACAAGGCAAGTCAAGGGTTACTTCGAGGCAGCGTACTTCAGGTTCAGGGCAAAGTGTGATATAATTTATTGTGATAGATGGGTCTGGTAAGGTCGGTGTGTGAGATGGATGAAAGATGATGAGTTCGTTTTTTTTCTACATTGAGTTTTAGGAAGCGAGAGGAAAAGAAGGAGGATATGGCTGATAGACTCTGAGATTCTGGACAGGAGAGAGGTGACGTCTGAGTCAGAGAGATAGATCTGAGTGTCATAAGCGTACAGGTGATACTGGAAGCCATGGGACTTTATGAGTTGTCCCAGACCAAGGATATAGATTGAAAAAAGGAGGGGCCCCAGGACAGAGCCTTGAGGGACCATAACAAAGAGGGGATGGGAGTGGGAGATGCTAAATGTACGGTTGGAAAGGTAGGAAGAGATCCAGGAGAGGGTAAGATCAGTGATACCAATGGAAGAGAGGATCTGTAATAGGAGGCAGTGGTCGACTGTGTCAAATGCAGAGGACAGGTCAAGAAGGAGAAGGACGGAGCACTCTCTGTTAGCTTTGTCCGTGAGTAAGTCATTGGTAATTTTGGTCAGGGCAGTTTCACTGGAATGGTGGAAGCGGAAGCCAGATTGAAGGTTGTCAGAGAGAGTTGGATGAGAGGTGGGATGAGATTACAGTGTGGGCATGCTTTTCGAGCAGTTTGGAAGTGAACAAGAGCAGGCATATGGGCCAGTAGCTGCATGTGAAAGTGGGGTCAAGGGATGGTTTCTTTAAGATAGGTTTAATCGTTGCATGTTTGTTGCATGCATCCTGTTCTGCCCTCTTTTCCAGGCCGCCCCATCCATGCATCCCATTCCGCCCCCGTTTCCAGGCTGCCCCCTCCATCCATCCATGCATCCATCCATCTCATTCTGCTCCCTCTTTCAGACCTCTCCATCCATCCATCCATCCCATTCTGCCCCCTCTTCCAGACCGCTCCATCCATCCCATTCTGCCCCCTCTTCCAGGCCACCCCATCCATCCCATTTTGCCCTCTAATCAACCTCCCCCACCTCCCCAGCTGCTATCTTCGGCTGTAACAGTGCCTTACCTGGATTCCACGCTCCCGATCTTGTGCGGCTCCCTGTCTCTCGCTGGCACTGCAGAGGTGAGTGATGATCACGCTGCCGACCTCTGTCATGTGAGCGCCAAACGTCGGGGTCAGAAAGCTAAATGGAGCTTCCTTGACCCCAGAGGCACAGCATCCATTAGGCGACATGAAGTGTCTGCCTCAAGCGGCGTCCCCTGCTGGTAGACAGGGGGCGGCATAGGCGGGGGTGCCTGGTGGTAGCACAGCCCCCCGCAGATCCCGCTCCTATAGCATTCCTCCCAACTGTCCTGGATTCAGCTGGACAGTCTCGATTTGGAGGCTGTGTCCCGCTGTTCTGGGTTGGGGAAGGTGAAATGTCCTGACTCCCGCAGTGCACTGAGAAGCAGCCGACATCCTGCCGGCCACGCCCCCTCAGCAGCTAAGGTGGGAGGAAGGAGTTCCAATCACAATGCAGAAAGTGAGTCATGAGACCCCTCTCCTGCACTGTGTGGAGGGGGAGGAGCTCAATCACCCAATCCTGGCTCAGCGCGGGCCTCTTTGAAGTTCTCTCCACATGGATGATCCCATGATCAGCATCAGTAGCAGCAACAGAGGGGACACAGCGGGCTCTGCCTCCACACTGGAGATCTGTCTGCCTCTGGCTGAGAAGAACTGACAGGCAACTAGGAGCACAGGACCCAGCCAGGTGCAAGGAAAGGGACCTGTGATGATGTCACATTGAGGGGGAGGAGTCTGGGATCACATGATCAGCTCCTGTAATTGTCCTATATGCAGGACTCTGCTGTGCTGGTTGTCATGGTGGATGTATGAGGTGAAGTTTGTGTGAGATAAGGAGGGATTTACAGTGTGGATGTAGCGTAGCTGAGTGTGTGCGCGAGGCGTATGGAGTGTAGTTGCGCGAGGCGTATGAAGCGGAGCCGCGTGTGTGTTGCAGTGTTAGTCCCCCGTGGATGCCACTTCCAATCCTATAGTCCAAGCAGCCTCTGCCAGCAGTATTCTTCTCCTGAGTCCCAGCTGAGCTGTCTGCACTTTGCAGCTCAGCACAGCGGGGCACGATAATGTATTCACTGAGCACCACCGTGTTGAGACGTGCAGAACAGATGCTAAGGAGACTGGAGCAGCGAGAAGAGAGGTGAGTACTTTTTTTTTTAATTAGTGAGTACACTGATGGGAAATGCAGTATCCCCATCATCCCCTTTGTAGCCCTTTACAGCCCCCAACATTGTGCTGGCACCAGTAAACACACACAGACATACTCACCAATCCTCCGCGGTCCCCCGCTGTGCAGTCTTCCAGGTGCTACTCTCCCTGCAGCCATACCCCCACACGGGTTAAGCCAATCGGAGACCATCAGCTACGGCTCAATCAGTGGGGCATGATGTCACATGCTGGAGTCTGATTTGGCCAAACCTGCTGGCCTCTGATTGGGTATGGCAGCAGGGAGAGCAGCACCCAGAAGACCACACAGTGGCGGCGGGCACCTGATTTGGCTGCGAGCCAGATGCAGCTATCAAAAGAACCACATCTGGCTCACTAGCCGTAGGTTCCCAATCGCTGCTATAGGGGATGCATTATACTATATGGAGGACTATGGGAGTGCATTATACTATATGGAGGACTATGGGCGTGCATTATACTATATGGAGGACTTGGGGAGGTGTATTATACTATATGGAGGGCTATGGATGATGTATTAAAATATATATAGCCAATTATACTATATGGAAGTCATTATAATATATGGAGGGCTCTGTGGGGGGCATGATAATATTTACAGAGGTGTGAGGGAGCCTTTATACTTTATGCAGGGCTATTTGAGGGCTGTGTTGGGGACCATTATACAGTGTGAAGAGGTTTAGGGGCCATTATACTGTATGTAGGTCCATTATATTGTATAGAGGGCTGTGTGGGGGTCATACTGTGCCAGTGTAGTTGAGGGGCTTACAGTAGGGTCATTATACTGTGCATCTGGAGAAATTCACTGTGGGGGGGATTACACAGTGTTTGTGGGGAACATTTGTTGACATCATACTTTATGGGGGCAATGAAAGAGGAATCTTGGGGCTTCAATAGGAGGAGAATTACTTTGCAAGGGCTGCAAAGTTGTGAGAGGTGTTCCTATTTGACCCAGTCAAATATTTTTTTGGGGGGCCCAATTAGAACTTCTACTAAGGGCCCCATGATTTCTTGTATGCCCCTGGTGCAGGATGCATAGTCCCTCTGCTGCAGGACTGATTGGCCATAACTTACACACCAGGCGCAGTGCCCCCCTCGGTACATACAGGCATCCAGCCATGTTTCTCCCGAGCGGCGGGGAGTAAGTCAGTGGAGTTCGTCCTTTTCCCGCTGTCACGTGCTTAGTTGGCGCTGACCTTGCTGGATGCTGCTGTGTATGTGTTTGTCTTTAAGAGCTGCATGGTTGATAGTTGTGAAGGTCCTGGGCCTCCTCTGTTGTGCTCCAGAACTGCATTCACTATGAGGTTCGGCTGCTGGTTGAGGGGTTAATGTGTGACTCACCTGGGCTCCCTCCCCCTGGCCTTTAAGTAGTCTCTCCTTCCACCAGGTGGTGCTGAAGATAGAGTTTCAACCTATGCCTAGAAGCCATGCTGTGCTGAACTGTGTGTTTGTGTTGCTGAAGTCCTTTCCTTTGGAGTTGTTGTATCCCAGTTCTGTGGAGGCAGGTGGGGGCGGGGAATAGCACAGGGCTGGTGGAGGAGTTTTAGGGAGAGGCTGGAGGCCCAAACCTTCTCACCTTCAGAGATACCTTCGGGATCAGGGCCATTCAAGGTTCCTAAACTAGGGTCAGACTAGTCTTCCCTGGTCACCCTGCCCATGACTGCCATTCCCCTCATCAGCATTCTCACTACATCATGACACCCGCTCCGACATCCTTTCCTCAGCCTAATTAGACAGCCCCTGCTATTGGCTACGGACAGCCCAGTGTGCGGTGCTTGTGATTGGCTAAGTGTTTCGGGAGAAGGAGGACGTGGTCTGTTGGAGGAGAAGCGCCATTTTCCCAGTTTTGTGCAGTGTCAGCTTGTTGATGCTCAGACTGCAGATTGCTGCATGGTAGACATGTCTGACTAGTTAGTGCCAGGCAGCAGCCACATTGGAGCTGCCCAGAGTTTTGTAGGCGTGTGACAGAGATAATAGGTTGTCAATCAGTGCTGCCTCCTGTGTTATAAGGCTGCAGGACTGTGTCTACATGACCACTGCTCTGCCAGCCAACATTGTTTGTCTGCAGCTTATGCCATCCCGCCATTGCCATTAATGATTTTTGTTCTGGCTTCTTCTGTGTGGTTCTTGCATGTGATGGTGCTGACATCTTTGTGTTTGGACATCTTGTTTTCTATTTCTTTAAATTAAAATGTCCACTATTGTCCTCGTTTTTACAGGATAGATATAGATCTGTATGCACCATATTTATTTCTACCGATTTAATACATTTACGGTGGTGGGGGCATTATGCAGTTCACCTCAGGCAGCAGAGAGGCTAGATTCACCCTTGCCTGACCCCGGAAGTGCCTGGGTGCTCACACATTCTCTTGTAACCACGTCTTACAGGCGCGGTTGCAAGTGTATGCGGCGCCCCCCTCCCTCTTCCAAAAACTCGTTGGATTTTGTGCAGAGTTTGGAGAAGAGAAAAAGATTAAAAAAAAAAAATTTAAATCTTGCTCCTGGTGCCGCCCACCTGACACCTGATTGCCTAGGCACATGCCCTCCAGTGTCTAGTGGCAAATACGGCACTGCCTACCAATATGAAGCGATATTCGGACACTCCCAGATCATATGCCAGAAGTCTCCTTTGCGACCAATGCTTCTTAGTCTAATGGGAGTTATATAGCTTTGGTGTATAATATACAACTGAATCATTTTGTTATTAATAGCTGGGGAAACATCGATATGTGATTTATTCTCCCCCTCCACCTCGCAAGTACATCCAATGGTGGGTTTTGCCCCTTAGTATGTATAACAGACCTTATAATACCAATAATTGGGAAGGAAAAGAAAGTAGTCCCACCACTATTGAACTGAGAATGAAAGGCATGTCTTATTTGAAGAAATTTATAAAAATGAGAGAGAGGCAACTGGAATGTGGTTCGCAGATGTGTGAATGCAACAAATAAGTAATCCTGAAGAAGGTCATGAATATTTACTATACCTTTTCTTTCTCATTATCCAAAGCCCAAGCAATTCTTGAAAGTGTGACAGATCTATATTACCGTATGCCAAATTGGTGTTTCAAGGGGACCTCTTTATAGTTATAAACTTTCTTTGCCTCTCTCCACGTTTTTATGGCAACTTTACAAACTGGAAGAGACACCTTATTTTTTAGAGGTTTATTTCCTTTTAATATAGGCCACAGCAACTGAAGGTTCAAGTAGCCACTCAGGCACCACTCAGATATTACCATATTATCTAATTCTGTCCATGTTCTCAGATAATTCAGTTGGCCTGCCAGGTAATAAAAAAATAAGTTTGAGAATATTATCCCTCCCAGCTGTTTTGGTCGTTGAAATTTAGCTAGTTGCAATTTGGATCTTGGCTAAGGATACCTTTACACGTCACAACATTGCATGCAATTTCACTTGCAACTTACTGGTTGCAGTGAAATCATGGACACATTGTTCCATTTGTACACAGCAACAAAATAGAACAATGTGTCCATGATTTAACTGCAACCAGTAAACTGCAATTGAAATTGCAAGCAATGTTGCAATGTGTAAAGGTACCCTTATTCCACACAAATGTAATCATCATAGAGTCTAAAGTTTTAAAATGATTGAGAGACCCAAGTGAATATATTTTGGAGGATATATAGACATTTGGGCTGAACTATAATTTTTAATAGGCTAATTCTACCTGCTATCAATAACGGAAGGCCACCCCACACTTTAAACTTTTAAACAATGAAATCAAAGGGGAGACATTCAAAGAAATAATTTCTTCTGGGTTACTAGATATGATAACTCCCAAATATTTAAAATGATTAACCACTCTACTGCCCTGCATCACTGAGTCTGTGAAATATGCTCTATCCGGGGATAGATACATCAAATAAGATTTGGCCCACTTTATCAGCAGGCCAGATTAGGTACCAAACTGGTTAATAATATCCATGGCCCTGGGAATACATATCACTGGAGAAGATACCAACTGTAACAGTCAGTGTACAAGGCCAGGCAAACCTCCTCTACTCCCTGCATTACACCCCTATAATTCCGATCTGATCTAATACGGATTGCCAATTACTCCATAGCCAGTGCGAATAACAGGGTAGATAACGGGCACCCCATCTTCAACTCTGAGCTTTAGTTCCTTCCATAAATTTTGGATTGGATTCAGGTCAGGTGGTTGGCTCAGCCATTCTAGCAGTCTCTTTTTATTTCTCTGTAACCAATTGTTAGTTTCCTTGGCTGTGTGTTTGGGATCGCTGTCTTGCTGAAATGTTCACCCTTGTTTCATCTTCATCATCCTAGTAGATGGCAACAGATTTTTATCAAGAATGTCTAGGTACCTTTGTCCATTCAGCCTTCCTTCAAATATAAGAAATTTGTTAGTGCCATATGCTGAAAAACAGTCACACATTATGATGTTCCTATCTCCAAATTTCACTGTTGGTATGGTGTTTTGGGATTGATATGCAGTGCCTTTTGGCATACAATCATGGTGTTTATTTATGGCATCCAAAGGTCTCATCTGACTAGACTATATTCTCCCACTATATCACAGGTTTGTCTAAATATTTTTGAGCAAACGCGCTTGAACATACTTTTTGTTCAGTAATGGAGTCTTGATGTTAAGCTTTATTTTCAGAAATTGATCTAGTGACCTCTTGCTGCGTGGTCAGTTTCCCTCTCTGATGAGCCACAGCCTGTTTTTTCTCTGTCCAACTGCTGATGATTCTTTTGTCTTTTCTTTCTTGAGTATGCTTTTATTTCAGATATCTCCAGTGCTCTTCTTGGTTCTGCCGTATCACATCTTGGGAGGGGCTATTTATACTCTCCTTGCGTCAGCCTCCTTTGCTGGCTATATTTCCAGGTGGATAAATGTTTGGAGTTTCAGGTCTTCAGCCTGGATTTATCCTGCATGTTAAATCCTGGTTGATTTCCCAGCAGTGAGTTATTCTGTTCCCAGCACCCCTTCCTTTTCTCTTAGTTTGTGTGTCTGTGAAATTTCTCCTATTCCATTTGTTTCTGGATTCTTCTTACTTGCTTCTGTGTGTCCTGTGGTACTTTGTGAACATACTTCTAGGCATGTGTCTCAACCTCTAGTTATGTGTATTTCATTTTTCTCTTATCCCTGTTTTCTTTGCACATTGACTACTGTTAGGATGCAGTTAAGGATGTCCAGGGTCAGTTGATGTTGAGTGAGGGCGACATTGGTATTCTTAGGATGCCAACCGCCAAGGTCAGGCAAGACAAATCTGGGCTAGATTAAAGACTATCCCAGTATGAACAGGGACCTGTTGGCCACATGTGTTGTGTTTCTCCTGTTTGGTATGGGACCTCTGTCAGTGTGTGGACACAGTTGTAACACTTTTAATGGTGAGAGTGCATGGAGGTTGAGTGTATTATATATTGTTTTCTATTGTGCCTGCTGATTCCAGGTCCTTGTGTAGCTCTCCACAGGTGGTTCTTGGCTCTTGGACAACTCTTCTGATAATTCTTTTCACTCCTCTGTCTGAAATCTTGCAGGGAGCACATGGTCAGTTTATAGTGAAATTAAGTTCTTTCCACTTCCAGATTATGGTCCCACCTGTGCTCACTGGAACCTACAATAGTTTAGAAATTATTTTGTTCCAATGCCACAAGTATGTATTGCAACAATAAGATTGCAAAGGTCTTGAGATTAATCAGTTTCAATTTATGGATGGAACTAAAGCTCAGAGTTCATAGAAAGAGCCCATGGAATCTTAATAATTTAAAGAATGTGTGGAAGAATAGACCAAAATCCCACCTGAGCAATGCATGCAAATAGTTTTTTCAAACAGGAGGTGTCTTGAAGCTGTCACCACCAACAAAGTCTTTTGTACGAAGTATTAAATGTATTTCAGTAAGCGTGTTCAATACTTTTTTCCTGTGTAATGTCTCATTATTACACATCACTAAATTTATGGACATCTATGGTTTGATTCCTCTGCCTGTCTGAATTGGAGGGGTTATTACCAACATCTGGTGAGAAATTCATGTCAAAAGCACCTCTAGAAATATATTTACTTTGAACATTGGTAACATGTTCAATTCTTATTTCACATGAGGTACATTATATACAGGCACATACACAAATTTATACAGGAACACACAAACATATATACACGAGTGTACACCCATATGTACAGGCATGTACACACCGTATGCCGTGCTCAACATAAATTAATATACTCCAACAGATTTTGTCAGAAAACCTTTAGGTTCCTTTCAAAATCAACATTTTCTATGGGATACCACACTACAAAATAATCCCCAAATAGTGGGTAATTGATTGCAAACAAGATATTGCATTTTGCACACCCCAAAAAAGTAATTTTCCTAGCAATTTCAAGACCATGTTGATAAAATGTGTATACCCCAATTAAAGTGTATGGCTCAAAGCTAAAACTTAGACTACAAAAGAAATTTGACAAAGCTTTACTTATCAGTCAGAATATTGTAGCAAAAGTGATACAAAAATGTATCAAAGATGGAACTGCAACTAACATACAAAGATATCCAAGCTGACCAAGGAAGTATACCTAAAGAGGAGTGTTTTCTGATGAGCAGGGTTGAAGAAAATCAACATGCCAGATAGTTGCAGTTAAATAAAGAGATGTAAAGCCAAACTGGGGTGAGTGTTTCCCATGACAAAAACATCACACACTGCAGAGGAATGGCTTACACAGGTCTCATTCACAAAGGGAGCCTTTCTTGTTCAAAAGTTTTTATTGAGTTTTATAATACAAGGTAAACGATTAAACATGCATATGATATATGATAAAACTGAGTCTGCGGCAGTTTCAGTTAGTTCAAACAAAACAGGTAAGGTAATGTCCTTGCCAACGAGCATAGGACAAGTCTGCGATAAATCAGCATAGTTAAGGTTAACAACACATCTCATAATTTATGAGCTTTTATAACTAATTGAATAATATAATTCAATAAACAAAAATTCTGATGTTTGGTTAAAAGGGGGAGGGGGGAGGATAGAAGGGTCGAGAGGGAAGGGGAAGGGGTAAGAGGGAGGAGAAGAGTCATCACTGTTCAAGAGTTTGGAAGTGTGTTTGTGAATGACTTGGTCCATACAGTTCATGTGTGTTTAGACTTGCACGTTCGGGAAGTGACTAGAGGGAAATAGCCTGTTCCAAGGTCCCCATTTTTTATTGTATTTATTAATTGATTTGTGCCTAAGAAAGGGAGCCTTTCTTAAAGAGGACCTGTCACCAACCAAACATGGTGATCTAATTACAGCACTGAATGCAGCATGTCTGCTGCATTCAGGCAAGGGGTCCCCCAGCCCTTGACCCCCTCTGTACCCCGAGATAATACACTTTGAAAGCTTACATTGGGGAGCCAAATAGGAGGTGGCTTGTGGCTGGAGCCAAAGGGCAGTTTCACACCCCCTGTATGTTTTTTCTGCCCACCGTCGCCTCCCTGATGCCAATCATTGTCTCCCTCGCCTGCAGCATAACACAGAGTAAGGGGTGCGGTTCTGGCCAAATTGCCCCGCCCCTTTCAGTGATGTCACCGCTTATACCCGCCCTGCTACATGGTTAACATGGAGCAGGGCGGGGAAAGGTGGTGATGTCAGAGCAGGAGGCCGGCCGCCCCTGTACTATGCAGCAGGCAAGAAAGACAATGATTGGCATCAGGGAGGCGGCGGTGGGCAGATTAAACATACAGGGGGTGTGAAACTGCCCTTTGGCTCCAGCCACAAGCCACCTCCTATTTGGCTCCTCGATGTAAGTTTTCAAAGTGTATTATCTCGGGTACAGAGGGGGTCGAGGGCTGGGGGACCCTTGCCTGGATGCTGCAGACATGCTGCATTCAGTGCTGTAATTAGATCACCATGTGTGGTTGGTAACAGGTCCTCTTTAAAGTGAACTTGTCACCTACGTAAACCACCCCAGGCTCTCACTACCTGTCCCTGCACCTTCCTGCACGTTAAATGTTGCAATATGTAGCTAAATTGTTCATTCCATGCCTAGAAAGCTAATTTCAGTAAAATTTAAGATCTTTGTAATGAAAATTATAGTATTAATATAGGGATTAAAATATATTCTATGAAACGTAGTCTTGTCAAAATTTTATAAATTGTTCATGTGTTTAATAAGAGTTTAAAATTGCACTATTTAAAGGGGGTGTAGTAATTTATGCGGAGCACTGTATACAAGCACACAAACACATATGTTTAGGCAAAAACATACATAGGAAATATACAAATATGCAAATAAAGTCTGTGGAGCCTCGTTTAGGAGTCTCAACACAGGACTAGCCAGATATCGCTCCAGGGAAGGACCTAGCCATGGGTTGGCTCTTTGAGGAGAACACCATACCACACCATACCAAGGCCAGGTATCCATCCACAGACCGCTGTTTCGGGGTGTTGCCCCTCATCAGTGTGGAATAGGATTCTGGTTAGGTGGGAGCAATGCCTAGTAGACTAACAAAACAAAGCAATCATTGACCGGCTGCCCGTAGTGTTTTCTTGGACTGGTTTCCCTGAGATCAGTGATTGCTTCGTGTTATAGTAAATATACAGTCACATACATAGAGTCCATGCAGCACAGTCTGTATGCAGACACAAATAGCTCTAAGATGGAATTATTTTGACGCTTCTTCACAAGTTGCAGAGGTGAATTTTCGGTGTCTGTGTTTTCTCACCTCTTGTCCATTGTGTGGGGTGGAGCAGAGGCTGTGAAGCTATGTGACCTCCGTCTTCCTGTAGTTGGGTTAGACCTGTATTTCCCACCTTCTCCTACTGTAGGGTTGTTCTATACATTGGTTGCTACTAAATCCGCCAACTCACTCTAAGCACTCGGTCCCAGCCATTCACTTGCCTTCACTCTCACACAACAGAGGAGAGGCAAAGTTTATTTGTAGAGCATGCATAAGCCAATAGAAAGGCTACTTGGTGGTTGAGCGGCCTACCCAGGGATTCACTAGCTCTCTGTTGGGCCAGTCCAAGCCTGCTAGCAGCTATTGTTAATTGCACACTCTATCTCATTTTATTAATGCCATCAATGGCTTTACCTTTGTTTTTGTTCTTTTTATTTCTCCATTATTGCACTTAAAACCTTTTTTTTTTCTTTTTTTCATTATAGGGGGATATCTCAGAACCTGAGCTGGGGTTTACTTAATTTGCCTCTGGTCACACCACCCTCTGTTCATTCGCATTTTCTTAATCTGTCCATGAAATCTGATTTACCAACATTCTTAAAAATCTGCACTGTTCACTTGCTCCCTACAATGAAGAATGTGTGTAACTCTGTGTACCCTTCCCTCAGCCAGCGCCTTCAATCACTGTGTTTGATGCTCACAACTATTCCTCAGTCATCTCAAATGGGCACTCAGTTTTGTATGACATTCTTCTCATCACTGTCGGATCTTCTTAGTAACCAATGCAATACCAGAATGGCTAAAGCTGTGGGATCAGTCACTGCCAATTGTGCATATGCAACATGGTACAATTCAAGCCTAGTGTCACCTTCAGATGTGTCCACATGTAGTGAAAGTGACCAAGATGCGTTCATTCGCTCAGTCTGCGGAGATCAGAAGCTTCTAAATCAACTCACCAATGTGTCAGCTAATAACTGGTTGCTTGGGTTTTGTGCATATAGTATGAGTCCTGAGAGTACATGTCACTATGTTTCCTGGGAAGGTCAAATTGTCTCTGCTTTTTCTGTTTTATATTGCTGGATACATGATCAAGAACAGTTTACATCATTTCTTTGCACAAATCCAAATGTATTGGCCCAACTGGAACAAAATGTGGACAATCAATGGCTTGACCCAATCTGCCCAACTATATTGCCAACAGATGTAGCCACTACTAATCTAGTACAGGAATTCTGCCAATATGAACAATGGCAACTTCAGATAATAAACCCTTCTACCGTGACCTACTGTGTAGAAACAGATGAGAATGGTTTCACACAGTATGTCTGTAAATCTTTTCAGCTTCTCCAAAAATTGCTCATCGATGAATCCAATTCATGGGTTGCTGCACTGTGTCAAAATGTTATGCCCGCTTCAGAAAATGAGTGTAATTATACACTGTGGACCAAGACTGATAATGGGACTCAGTTGCAATTACTTGTGGATCCTTCTGTTGTTACTTATTGCAGCCAAGTAGAGGAAGACCAATTTGTAGTGTACGTGTGTAACAATCTTAGCTTGTTGTTCACTGTGTCCAAAGATGCAACCAATAGTTGGGTGAGTCAGTTTTGCATTAATCGCGTATGTAATTACACAACATGGGACTCTAGTAGTCCAAAGTCTTCAACTGTGGACTTATGCTGGACAATTGATCAAGAGCAATTAAATTTGTACCTTTGTAGTCACAATAATGTTCTCCACAGCATTGAACTTAATGGCAACTCAAATGTCTTCTGTCCTGGAAATACAACCAACATTACAGTCTGTAATTACAACACGTGGAATCTGACAGAGATGAATCCATCAGTGTTGGGTTACTGTGCAGTGCAAGATGCACCCCACTTTCAGTATTATTTCTGTGGGAATTCCTTTCTTCTAACATTACTGAAAAATAACTCAGATACGAGTTGGGTATCAGTATTTTGCAGTGCACAGATTAACGGTAGCATCGCCAACTGCACAGATTCTCTTTTAAGCTTCCAATTACAGTCCTGTCCAAACTGCGTCAGAGCAGAACTAGAAGACACAATGCTTTCAGTTTGCAATAATCAGAATCTAGTTGCAGTTCTGGCTCTCTTCTGGAATACATCAGCACTTGTTCAAAAGTTTATTGTGTGGAATCTATGTAATTATTCCTCCTGGATGACGCTGGCTCCACCGTCATTTTTAAGGTCATATTGTTGGAAATTTGACAATATAACCCTCTCAAGATTTCTATGCAGTAATTTTCAGCTGTATGATGAGTTGTTACAAGAAGGCTATATTCAAGAAAGTCAAATCTGTGACACTAATACTATATGTCAATACTTCACATGGGATTTTTCCACTCTACAGAGTTCCTTGGTAAAGTATTGTGCCCTCTGGGATACTCCGGCCTTCAAGCAATATATGTGTAGTAATAGCACCATTATTACATTTTTAAGTGAAACCAGAAATCTGACCTGGGTAAATTTATTCTGTTTTGGTTCCATTCTATCGCCTAATATATCAAGTGTCTGCAATTATGAGGAGTGGCTCCCCGAGACAGAAGGAGGGATAGGACCAATAGACTTCTCTACTGTGTATTCATGCAGCAAAAATGATACAATGAGCTTCATGATGACCGTGTGCAATAATTCCCGGACTCTCAGTGCCATCTGTGAAGGTCAAGCTCTTTCATGGGTGCTGAATTTCTGTTCAAAGTTATCTTCTTCTACTGTGTTAACTCAGATGCTGGTAATGGATGTATGTGACTATTCACAAACTATGACATTCACCCCATTAATGGTGGAATTCTGCTGGTTGTATAATCAACAAAACTTTATCAATTACCTTTGCTCTAATTTAACTTTTTATTCTCTAATCAAAATGAAGCCACAAAGTTTCTGGTTAGAGCCCGTTTGCACACCTCTTCTCCCTACATTAGCAGCAGGACTTCTAAACTATTCAGTTGTTCAATGTCACAACCAGTATTCAAACCCAACCAATCTAGATATTTCTTTGATAAAGTTTTGTGCTGAGTTTGATCAGGAGACGTTTCTAAATACATTCTGTAATACAACAACACGCCAACAACAAAATGGCAGCTGCTCATGGGGGAATGAATTATGTTCTTATAACAACTGGACTGGAGCCTATGTTCATCCGATTGTAGTGAAGGCGTGTTGGGCATTGGATCAGTTGAACTTTATGACAGGTGTTTGCTCAAATACAACCCTTTACGCTCAACTGTTGCTCTACTCTGCAAACTCTTGGATAAGACCCGTGTGTGGAACCCAAAATGCCAGCCAGTTTGAGAATTTAGTAAAAGTCCTGTGTAGGTACAATGAGTGGGAGATGGTATCCTCAGTTCCTGGCTCAATAGTAGCATTTTGCAGTGCTTACGATCATGATTTATACATGTACAGTATCTGTAACAGTCAGCAGGACACAATTTGCAATTATACCATTCCAGGATGGGGGATAAAGACCATAATTGCAATTATACCAACTGGGAAATTGGACCTATTGATCTTGAGGAAACTCTAATGTGTTGGGTACTAGAAAAACAAAACTTCACTACTCATGTTTGTGCAAATTCAATTCTGCTGTTCAAGTTTTCCAATGATTCGAGGACGTCGTGGGTAGGCCACATTTGTTCTATCATCAATGTCCTCTATGAGACAGACTTGTGTCTCTCTGAGAGCTACAAGGAGCAGCTACAGTGGAATTGCAGTGTTGATATCAGCAATGTATGTCCAGGGAATGGTCTCACGCTGGTCAGTTTTCTCCCAATCAGTATCTGCTACTTACAGAATGCTGGTCTTAATCTGTCTACTTCCAGTTTCACCCCACTGTACACCCAAGCTGTGGACACTACCATAATCCTCCTCCTACTTTTAGAGGATTTGCAAATCCTTTCTTTATCAAACATTTCTGGGATTCAGGCTCAGGTTCTGGATACATTATTCAACTTTATCTCCCAAGAAACATCCCAAAAATATCAGAACATGGAACTTTTCCAGACCTTTGGGGTTAGTTTACTTAATTTATAATATACCGTACTGTATTTTTGTTATTTCTATTCTGCATTCATAAGAAATAGTAATAAGCAAAAGAAAAGTTTTAAAATGGAAAAAAAAAATTCATTAACCATATTAATTGGTAGAATTCATTAGTGAAAGTCCAATGTTTGTCTGCATACCTAAAGATGGATGAATAAGTCACTATATATGAAGGCGCTGTGTAAACATTATAAAACTGAATTGGAGATTTTAAACTAATTTAGCCCAATTACAATAGAAATAAATAATAAATTACCTTTTTTATAAGTTAAATTCTTGCTCAACATTGGACTGAGCCGTAGATCCAGTCCATCTATTGAATGATATACTAAATACATTCTAAACATAATTGTATAAATTGTATAAGGATAATACAGTATGGCTGATGTCTTTGAGAATAGGTCTTAAACAGCAATATAATTCTCAATGATGATGAGCAAATCCAATTTGTGTAGAATTTTTAAGAATTCATTAAACCCAGCAAATGTAAGCAAATTGTAATATAGAAGGCTCTCATTGCCTTAGGCACAGCCGACAAAAGCTTACTAGAAATGCCTTACACTCTATAGCATTGCATGGTATTGTTCAGGACTATCATAGCCTGTATAAAAGCAGAGGCAGGGAATGCAGGTGCCACTTTGTGGGACATCTGGATAGAGAGAGGACATAATATTCTACAATAGAAATAAGGAGGGAAAGCCATAAAACACTGAATAAACACTGCATATGATGTGTGACCGCACAGCAGTGAAGAACAGTTACCATCCATTTACTCAAAGCCATATACGTTGAGGTTATTTTGACATGATTAAGGCTATGTTTGTATTAAATAACTGGAAATAAGTTGGATTCATTCCTAGAAGACCTCAGAGTGTTATACGCATGTTTGCAAGACAAGACAATTGAACTACTTTTTAGGAAAATTCAGCAAGGTTGGCAAACTCTAATTTCAAAAGATTTGCTAATCTCTATGCAATGCCTATATAGCAAATGCCTCCTGAAGGAGAATGGGTTTATTCCAATATGTATTTACAGATTCTTCTCTTCACAGAATACATTGCTTCTCCTCATGGAAGCAGAATCACCATCCTATTCCTGGAACATCATTGAAGTAAGTAACATTTTCTATTAACAGTGACTGTTTCATAGTTTTTCTAAGGTTGCAGGAAGACATAAATCCATTGAGTTCAATTTACAGCCTAACATGTTAATCTAGAGCAGGGGTCTCAAACTCAGCTGGGTTGGTGGGCCACACATAGAAAAAAATTGATATCGGGCGTCGCGTTGGTTGTAGGACTAAGTGACATTTTTAGTAATTCCAGAATATTTTGCTCAATGTAGTAATGCCCAAATCCTGATCTCAATCTTTTAGTAATGTCCCAATCCTGGTCCCCGTTTTGCAGTAATGTCCCTATCCTGATCCTCTTCTTGTAGTAAAGTCCCCATCCTGGTCCACATCTTGTAGTAATGTCTGCTCCAATAAAACAGCCTTAACCAAAGTCACCAACGACCTACTGATCGCCAAGAGCAAGGAACACTACTCCATCCTTCTCCTTCTCAACCTCTCTGCTGCCTTTGACACAGTTGACCACTCCCTCCTGCTTCAAATTTTCGAATCCCTTGGCATCACTGACCTAGCCCTTTCCTGGATCTCCTCGTACTTAACAGACCGGACCTTCAGCGTCATCCACTCCCACGCCTCCTCCTCACCCTACCCCCTATCTGTTGGAGTTCCCCAAGGCTCAGTCCTGGGACCCTTACTCTTCTCCATCTACACCCTCGGCCTAGGCCAACTCATCGAGGAGTCCCACGGCCTCCAATACCACCTCTACGCCGACAACACCCAGCTCTACCTCTCCGGCCCCGACATCAACTCCCTGCTATCCAAAATCCCACACTGCCTGTCCGCCATCTCATCTTTCTTCTCCGCTTGTTTCCTCAAACTCAGCATGGATAAAACCGAGTTCATCGTCTTCCCCCCAAGTCGCTCTTCCCCCCTACCCGACCTAACCATCACTGTCAACGACTGCACACTCTCACCCGTCCCCCACGCCAAGTGCCTCGTTGTAATCCTCAACTCTGCCCTCACCACCTCCTGCCACCTCCAACTTAGGCTGGTTTCACATTGCGGATTTTTCAGATCCGATGCTGTCCGATCAAAATCGGACAGCATCGGATCCGAATTTGGCCCCATGCAGCCCTATGGGCATCGGACTGAATCGGATGTGCACTAAATGTCATCCGATTTGGTCCGATCCGATTCTGTCCGATTTTATTATCGGTGCAAAAATCGGAGCTCGCTCCGATTTTTGCACCGAAAATAAAATCTGACAGATTCGGATCGGACCAAATCGGATGGCATTTAGTGCACATCCGATTAGGTCCGATCCCTATAACATGGGGCCCTATGGAGAAGGGTCCGAGGAAACATCTGATGTCTCCTCGGACCCCGTTTTACTGTACTGAGCATGCTCAGTACAGTAAAACTGCTCCTAACTAGGAGCACAAGGGTTAAAAAAAAAAAAAGGTTATTCTCACCTTCCCCCGAGCCCCCGCTGTCTTCCGCCATCTTCTTGGAGGCTCCCGGTGGCTCCCGCAGGCTGCCGGTGTCAGCAGAGGTCTTCCTCTGCTGTATAGGACCTGCGGTGATGTCACAGTCATGTGACCGCGGGTTACCATGGTGAACCCGCGGTCACGTGACTGTGACATCACCGCAGGTCCTGAACAGCAGAGGAAGCCCTCTGCTGACACCGGCAGCCTGCGGGAGCCACCGGGAGCCTCCAAGAAGATGTCGGAAGACGGCGGGGGCTCGGGGGGAGGTGAGAATAACATTTTTTTTTTCTTTTTTTCAGCCCAGAGGCTACGATTTTATGCCGGAATCGGGTGCCTATTTGGCACCCAATTCCAGGCATCAGAAGGGAGCCGATGCTGTCCGATTTATATCGGACAGCATCGGCTCCCTTCAAATCGTTATGTGAAAGTAGCCTTAAAAACATCTCACGGATCCGCTCCTTCCTTGACCATGACACTGCCAAAACGCTTGTCCACGTCCTCATTATCTCCCGCCTCGACTACTGCAACCTCCTGTTCACCGGCCTCCCTGCTTCCTCCCTTGCACCCCTCCGAACCATCCTCAATTCCGCTGCCCGACACATCCACCTGTCGCCCCGTTACTCCCCCGTCTCCCCCCTCTGCCAAGCCCTCCACTGGCTCCCTACTTCCCAGAGATCTCAGTTCAAAACCCTAAACCTGACATACAAGGCCATCCACAACTTGGTCTCCTGATACCACCCCTCACGCAATCTGCGCTCCTCTCAAGAACTCCTTCTCTTCTCCCCCCGCATCTCCACCTCCCACAACCGCATACAAGACTTCTCTCATGCATCCGCCATACTCTGGAACTCTCTTCCACACGACATCAGACACTCCCCTACCCTGGGAACCTTCAAGAAAAACCTGAAGACCCACCTCTTCCTTCCAAGCCTATAACCCACACTGAGACCTAATCCACTGCACCATCTCACCTCTCCCCCTCCTACTTTCTCCCACCCATCCCCTATAGACTGTGAGCCCTTGTGGACAGGATCTCTGCCCTAATGTAGCTGTATGATTTATTCGTCGTTATTTATGTTCTCGTCCTTGTTCTGCCCTTACACATGTAAAGTGGCATGGAACCAATGCCCGCTATATAAATAATAATAATAATAATAATCCTGTTTCTCCTCTTGTAGTAATATACCCATCCTGGTCCCCTTCTTGTAGTAATGTCTCCATCCTTGTCCTCCTCTTGTAGTAATGTCTCCATCCTGGTCCTCCTCTTGTAGTAATGTCCCCATCCTGGTCCCCATCTTGTAGTAATTTCTACCATCCTGATCGCCTTCTTGTAGTAATGTTCCCATACTGGTCCCCATCCTATATTAATGTCTCCCATCCTGGTCCTCATCTTGTGTAATGTTCTCATCCTGGTCTTCTCCTTGTAGTAATGTCCCCATCCTGGTCCCATTCTTGTAGTAATGTCCCCATCCTTGTACCCTTCTTGTAATAATGCCCCCCATTCTGGTCCCCATCCTATATTAATGTCCCCCATTCTGGCCCTCATCTTCTTGTAATGTCCCCATCCTGCTCCCCTTCTTGCAGTAATGTCCCCATCCTGGTCCCATCTCGTAATAATGTCCCTATCCTTATCCTCATCTTGTAGTAATGTCGCCATCTTGTTTCTCATCTTGTAGTAATGACCCCATTTTGACCCTCATCTTGTAGTAATGTCCCCATTCTGACCCTCATCTTGTAGTAATGTCGCCATCCTGGCCCCCTTCTTGTAGTAATCTCCTCATACTGCTCCCCATCCTATATTAATGTCCCCTATTCTGGCCCTCATCTTGTAGTAATATCCTCATCCTGATATTCATCTTGTAGCAATACCCTCATCATGGTCCCCTTCTTGTAGTAATGTCCCCATCCTGGTCCCCATCTAGTAGTAATGTCCTGATGTTACTGTGTAGTGATGTCCCAACCTCTCTTTCTTTTGCTTGTACACACAGTCTCTCATACACACTCACACTCATAAATACACACACTCTCATACACACACTTTCTCAAACACATACACACTCTCTCATATACACACACTTTTACACACACTCTCATACACAAAATCTCTTACACACACTCACTCATACACACACACACTCATACACACATACTCATACACACATACTCTCTCATACACACTCACACACACTCATACACACACTCTCATACACACACATACTCTCATACATACACTCATCACACACACACTCTCTCATACTTATACACACACACACTCTCATACACACACTCATACAAACCCTCACACACACTCTCATACATACACTCACACACACTCATACACTCATATACACACACACTCATACACACACATTGTCATACATACACTCATACGCACACATTCTCTCATACACACTCTCATACACACACCACACTCTCATACACACACTCATACACACACTTTCATACACTCTTATACACTCTTATACACACTACACTCTCATAAACACATAAACACTCTCTCATATACACACACTCATATACATACATTCACTCTCTCATACACAAGCACACTCATATACACACACTTTCACTCTCATACACACACATACACACTCTCTCCTACACACTCACAACACACACTCATATACACACACACTCTCATACACACACACACTCATACACACTCATACACACACTCTCATACACACACACACACTCATACACACACTCTCATACACACACACACACACACCTCATACACAAACACACTCTCATACATACACTCATACACACATTCTCTCATACACACACACATACACACACTCATATACACACACACTCTCATACATCTCATACACACACTCTTATACACACAGTCTCATACACACACACACACACACACACACAAAACTCTGATACACATAGACGCCGCCGGAGACTGGCGGGAGCGCGCACGTTTTTGAGCCCCGCCAGCGTCGCCATCCCCCATTAACATGGGGCAACACCTCTGGCGGCGCACCGGTGATCTGACAGGCGGCATTGCCACCGGGGTGTCTCAAAACCCTAGCGGCGATGCAGTAAAATGGGAGCCTATGGCTTCCATCGCCTGTCTGATCGCCGTCGCCCGTTTACATGGGGCGATGTGTACTGTTCTGAAACCAGGCGACCACTCAAATGTGTCGCCCTCGCCCAGTCACATTGGGCAACGCATTGGTAATGTCGGCGACGATAGGCCACACCTCAGCATCGCCATAGAAAAATTGCCGCCGATATCGCCAGGTGTGACGGTACCCATACATACATGCTCTCTCTCACACACCCCAGTGTGCAGGGGGCCGCCGTGGTGCAGTGTGCTTGGGACTGCGGCTTTATTATGACTTCCTGTGGCTGCTATGTCAAGCTCCTTCTCCCAGCTACATCAATGGAAGCCGGCAAGCCAATCAGAAACTTCAAGTGACATCATACGCCGACGTCACTTCCGGGTCTCTGATCTGATTGGAACGCCAGCTTCCATTGATGTAGCTGGATGAAGGAGTTTCACGTAGCGGCCGCAAGAAGTCATAATAAAGCCGCAGTCCCCAGCACACTGCACCGTGGCTACCCCTTACACACCACACCGTGGTGGACCCCTGCACAATGGACCCAGGCATCCTTACGTTGTCCATGGTGCCACTGGCTGCACTGTGAAGCCCCGGGGGCCGCGTGTTTGAGACCCGTGATCTAGAGGAATGCAAAAGCCTCATGAGGCAGATGCAAATTGTCCCAATTCCTTCATGAATCAGAAACCGGAATAAAACTAGTTCCCTGGATTAACTCCCCATCAAAGAATTCAGTGCCCATAACCTATAATAGAAAGGCATCCCTTCAGTTCTTGTACTTTTGCAGTGCATCAGCCATTACAACATCATGTGGCAGAGAGCGCCATTGTCTCTCTGTTACAACTAAGAATCGCTGTCTGTGATTATGACTAAAGGAAACCTGTCACAAGTGATAGGTAGCTCAATAAATGCTACAATCTTTTTCTGCCTTTCTTAGGTATTTAACAATGATTACATTGCCCCTTGACACCCTGTACACCACATGAATACTATTTAATTTGGTCCTGATCTATATTTACATAAGGCTGGTCTGGTCCAGTGGGTGTGCTCCTCGTAGGTCTGTTCCTCCTGTTTGTGCATAAAAACCATCCTCTGGCTCTGAGTGATGTGACTGGTGTGTCCTGTGTTGTCCACATAGCTGTATGAAATCTTGCGCCTGCCCCATAGCATCACCAGACACGCAGGTGCACTTTAGTCTGCCCTACTGTGGGCATGTGCATTGATGTCCTGTGTTCTGTCTTCACCAGTCCAAAATAAACAATATTTTACTAAACTTCCACTGGGTGGGAACTATGTACGATGGATAGTGGGTGCATAATTTCACAAATTTTTTCTTTGCAACAATGAGCATTTTCACAGTCATTACTTCTTCAAGTTTATTTGTTTATGCATCAACTAGTCTCGTTTCTTTCACCACAATCCAGCATGATAATACAATTCCTATTCTCATCCTGTGGTCCCGCATCCTCTCTTCATCTTAAACAAATTAATTTGCCAATATTGCCATTACTTATGTGGCTCGACAGGAGTCCGACTGCCACAGTGGCATTGCCTCCCTCACTCGGGGTGAAGTCATGCCTGGAAGCAAGAAGGAGTCCCCACGCTAGGTAACACCAGCATCCAACACTTTCCTGACTCCAGGCCCGAAGGGGGAGCTCGGCACCCGGATTCAGGGGAGCTTCCCTATAAATTCTGGTCCTTAGGTGGGGTTAACAGTAGAGATAATAACAGAGTTCAGGAGAGACATCCTGGGGACTGGAGCCGGTTGGAGCTCATCCCAGGATAGTGGAGAACTAGTGAAAGAGAAGAAGAGTGAAGTCGAGGAGAAGCCTGGGGAATGCAGCTGTGACCGAGCTTGCCCCAGAGCAGAGCTCTAGAGACAGGACGCCAGAGTCCTTGGTTGTTCGGGTACTGAAGTACTGGCAGCTAAATCCAGAGCAGAGGAGACTGCAAGTCCCCTGTCCACTCCAAACACTCGGCGGCACAGAGCATGGAGCCACCACAGAGGAGGGACGCCTGTGAAAGGCTGGAGCTGCCTGCCATACGGGTGAGGAACTTACTAGCAGGAAGAGGGCCTCAGCATAGCTTTAAGCAGGAGGGACCTAAAGGAGCAGCGCAGTAGGAAGGCCGCTGAACCCACCCGGTGAGGTGGATCCCAAATTACTTCCAAGCAGACCAGACCTCTGTTACCACCTGTTACCAGTGTCCTGGTGTACACCATTGACTGCAAAGTAAAAGATAAAGGAAACTACAAATCCTGTGTCCTCTGGTTATTTTCGCGCCTCAGTCCTGCACCCCAATGTTTATTATAACTTTAATAGACTACAGCGGTTGCCCTGGGGTCTCGTTCTACTTGTGCGGCGCAGAACCATAACAGCTGCATCACCGTCCGCCCCAGTAGGTCCCACAGCAGTGCTGGACACCCTGACCAGAATAACCACAGGTTGCGTCACAAAGTTATCCCCTGTATATAATTCCCCTTTTTCTGGTTACCAAAAGAAAAGAGCGTGTGTATACCTGGGATCAGCCATGCTCAAACCAAATTTGTAAGTAATGTAAGCTTTATTAGAAAATACCAAGGACATACAACAAGTTAAAAACCATTTAAAAGTGTAAGCATACACTGTAAGTTAGACAAGGACCGCAGCACAGCAAAATACAGGATATTATGCCTGATAAAAAGGTGCACTCAATAATAACCTCTGTGTGAAAGTTGGCAACTTAAGTGAACCATCCCATGGGAGCACTGAGAAATATAGAGTTAAATGATGTTATGACTCATAGAACAGTGAGATGAAGATATCTCTATGGGGGGCAATTGAAGGCCATATAGAACAGAGGTTTTTCCAGTGCCAAAGTTGCACAAACAGGAGGACAAGAGTGGAGCCTGTATGGTTCCAACCCCTTGGATCTGTGCTGGCTGCTGACTAAGAGAACCCGGACACCCTACGCGTGTCGCCGCTGCTCAGAACGGCTTCATCATGGGGCTGGGAGCGAGGTCCAAGTCTGCGGGCGGTGTTTTTATAGTCCTGTGTCAATCTGCCGATTAACGGCATATGTGCACCGGGGTTTCGTCACCCGGAAGTGACATATTGGCGTCGGGCTGCAGTCAATAGTTAGTGTGTGGCATTGCCAAGCAACGTGCGGTCGCGTAACGACGTCACACGCTGTAGCGTCAAAGAAACACGCCCCTCGAAGAGGGAAGTAATGGACGAGGGCTCGCCCAATATGTGACCGGCCGGTCTACATAACAGCGCATGCGCAAGAGCAGCGCAGCGAAGTTATGGAAGAGATTTAATTACACAGAGGGGCGACTCAAAATAGTTTGCAAACCATAATAGAGGACAAGTATGGGCGAGAGTATGTTAAGGGAGAGTGGTTTTGGTAAGTTTAGTTTGTTTAAAGCAAGATGACAGGTTAGAGGTTTTCAGGGTCATTACAGATATTTAGAGCATACATTTTAAAAGGTATGGAAGTATGGATTTAGTTAAATTCGATGTTTAGTTTCAAGAGGGGGTGTGCGTTGTTGAGCATAGAGGGGGATCCCCCCCATGCTCAAATTCACACCCACACCCCGTCGCAAACCTCCTGGTAAACAGAGAAACCTAGAAAAAAGAGGGAAACATATTTGGTTATCACAAGGACAAGAAGAAATAGGGGAGACAAGAAAAATTAGTAAATGTACTAAAGCTTGTCTTCATCATCCAGCTGTTGATGGACGAAGGGATCTAAGGGAGAATGCCTTCAAGACTCAGCCTTCATCTCTAAAAATTCTTCATCAGATTGTCCATCAATTCTTTGTTGGTTGATGTTTTCTCAATAATCCATATAGTTTAAGTCTCAGCAATGATTGAATACCAAGAGATAGTTAGACTCCCGTCTATTTATTTCTTCCAGAGGGAGGAAGGATTTGTCAGCATGGCTTGTAGATAGATCTATGATAAAATGAATATATAGGTGATTTAAAACATCAATCCATAACAGGAGTATCCCCTTATGGAATGAACCGAAAGACAAATATAAGAATAGACTAGGCCACCGATGGCTCCATGTGTCAATACAGCTGAAAAATAGAAATGTCAGTTGGATTTATAGTATCCCTTAAACAAAAACTCCTCATTCATTCCTCTTGGGGCCATACTTTCCAGATTGAAAATCCAGCGAGTTTCTTTTTGTAGGAGTCTTTCATTTAGGGAGCCTCCTCTAATGGTACCTTGGACCCTATCTACCATGATGATCCTCAGGCTTCGAGGGGACCCCTGATGGTGATCAAGGAAGTGTCGGGCCACTGATGAAATAGTTTTACCTTGTTCCAAATGTTTGGCAGCACATATGATGTTAGATATATGTGATTGGGCCCGTTTTCTCATTTCTTGTGAGGTCTCTCCCATGTATAATTTAGGACAACCACAAAGAAGTACGTACACCAAATTACGAGATCTACAGTTCGCATAAAATGTAGTTTTTATGGTGCCTAGATAGATGGGCAGGCTGATATGATCATCAGAGATCATATAGGGGCAAATTGAACAATTCCCGCAGGGAAAGGAGCCCCTTAGCCTGACACCTCTACCTAATGTGGTAGATGGTCTGGAAAAGTGGCTCCGAGACAAAATGTCTCTCAAGTTTTTGGCTCTTCTTGCCACAATTCGTGGTTTCGAAGGAATAAATTGATCAACCTTAGAGATTCCTGAAAGGATAGGCCAGTTCTTATTGATAATTTCATGGATATTTTTCCAATGATTATTGAAGGTAGTAAAAATACTTAAACCCTTTATTTCTTTTTTGCGGCCTGGCTGAAACAAGTCTCTTCTATCCCTAGTGGCAGAGGTTTCAAAAGCCTGAGATATGATTTTTCGAGGATAACCCCGATCTTTGAATCTTGTGGTCATATTTCGGGCTTCTGTCCGAAATGTGTCCTCCTGTGTGCAATTTCGCCTCAATCTCAGGAATTGGCCTTTGGGGATAGCGTTGCGGACGTGAAATGGATGGAAGCTCGTGTAGTGGAGTACGCTATTGGTAGCTGTTTTCTTCCTATGTAGTGCTGTCAACACTTTACCTTTCTCTTTGATGATTTTGAGGTCCAAAAACTCAACTTCTCTTCTAGAACTCTGCCATGTCAACTGGATGTTCCACGGATTAGAATTCAGTTCTTTGATAAAGATGTCCAAATCCTCAATGGATCCTGACCAAAAAAGCAAAATATCATCAATATAACGATAATATTTTAAGACATTGGCGCAGAAAGTGGGGTGGGCGCGAATGTGCAGATCTTCCCACCATCCTTTTTCTGCACGCCTAGGGACACGGAGCCGGGTCACTGCCACCGTGACCTCCCAAGCAACCACTGGCCCGGTTTGCAAGTACCCCACAGCTTTGGTGGGCGTCGCACTTAGCCTCTCTACTTCTGATGTTTTCGAACTCCTGCCTGGTGCACTTTCTTTGTTCCATCCTGGCCCATTATCGCTCTGAGTAACACACTCAGGCCATACTGCTAGGCATCCGATTCCATGACCCGTCTCTGATTCACCGCTCCATACTTCCATTTATTTTCCTTTCCCTTTATTCAGGATCATGCTATCCACTGTTTCGGTCTCCACTCACATCAGGGAAACCCACATCATGTGGCTTTGCTCACTAGATCAGCAGTTATTGAACATCGGGCTCCTGGCAGGAAACTGTCTCTGTTTCTCCACTTTAGCCTCTCCCATACTGGGCTAGTCCCAAAACATCAACTCGAAAGCTCCCTACTTTTGGGTAAAATACAATCTATCACTAATAACGCATGTCACAATACACATTATACATCATGACAGTACTTGTGTCTTCTAGGGGAAACGTGGGTATTATTTCCATCTCCTTACACACTGCCAATTACTTTTATAGAGGCAAAACTATGTTCTTGTCTAAAGTATGTAAAGATAATGATTGCTTACACACATACTGAAAATTACACTATTGTTTCTACCAACAGGCTTTATTTAATCTTACAGAGTCTGAACTAAGAGTGTGCATCTCCTCTCTCCAAGCCAAGTCTGCTAAATATTTCCTCAGCGTCCTGTTACAGAATCAGACTTCTATACAGGTATATTCCTATGCAGCAAGAATGATGTGTTATTTTTGGCTAGTGCGGCTCCGCCACTTTTAGTCTGTATGTTTTACCAGGGAACAGGCTCCTGTAATCACTCATAATGAGGACAGCAGGCACAGTTCATAACATTAAAGAGGTTGTCCGGGCAATTGATAAAATCTCTTTTTATATCTAAGCTGCGATATGCTGACAGTTTGTATTTCACGCCCTGTCAGCATTTTGCTTTGTTACCTAGATATCACTATTCAGCATGTGGAGGAGCAGCCTCAGCCCCCGACCAGAGGCGTGTTTGTTTTGGAGCCTGGTTGTAAACGTCACTACTTATCGTTTACACCCAGTCTTCTACAAACACATCCCCCGGTCTCAGCATCCCCGGCTGTCCTAGACTCCTACAAGCCCATCTCCCTGCCCCCCTAGTCTCAAATATAACCACCTAACCCCATTCACCTATGTAAACTCTGAATTGCACTGAGCGGTCTGCCACACTGTGCTGAATCTGCAGCTGTGTGAAGGAGATGACTGCTGAGTGCACTGTGCTGTGGTGTGTGCACTCACCTCCTTCCCCCTGCCTGCGCTGTCTCTGATGAGATCCTCACAGCCGTCCCCTCTGTGAAACAGAATCTGTCACTCCTTGTCACTGCACATTGGGAATGCCTGCAAGGATCTCAGAGACAGCGCAGGCACGGGGAAAGAGGTAAGCACACACACACTGTACTCAGCAGTCATCTCCTTCACACAACTGCAGATTCGGCTCAGTGTTGCAGACTGGAGATGACCACTCACTGCAATTCAGAGTTTACATAGGTGAATGAGGGTGGGTGGTCATATTTGAGACTGGGGAGAGATGGCTTTATTAGAGTTGGGGAGGCCTGGCATGCTGAGACTTGGGGGTGTGTGATTGTAGGAGACTGGGGAGGGATACTTTTACACCCAGGCTCCAAAACAAACACACCTCTGGTCGGGGGCTGAGCTGCTCCTCCACACGCAGATAGTAACATCTAGGTAACAATGCAAAATGCTGACAGAGTGTAAATTACAAACTCTCAGTATTTTGCAGCCTAGATATACACAGAGATTTTATAAAAAGCTCGGACAACCCCCTTAAGGCAAGGCTTTGCTGTTTTAATCTTCAAAAATGGAAAAGAAGCTTTGGGGTTGGCTCTCAATGTGAAGATGCATTAGAATTATCTCTCAGCATGAGGCACAGACACATTACAGTAATTGATTATTATGAGGTACAGAAGCATTACGGTTCTCACACTGTCACGAGTGTCTCCCATCATGAGGAGACTTGTAACACAGCTCTGGGATCTGAAGCACATAAACTTGTGAGACTCTGGATTTTAAATGTTATTGCTTTCTTTCGGTGTAGCAAGGTTAATGTCATTTTCCTTGCTGGTAGCTCCTGGTTAGTTCATCGCAGCTGTACAGGTTTGTGACCACTCCCCTTACCTTTAAATAATCTAATGATAAATCACCTTATGCTAGTATTAGATTTTTTATTTTCTGGCCACTTACCATCTTGGAGTGAGGAAGTGTCTAATTGGCTGCAGGAGATCTTCTGCGGGAGTGCTTTTGTTGGAGCCGTGTCTCTGTCAGTCGTGGGGTTTTGTTGCAGCATTGAAGTTTGTTTCATATCCTTTTGTCTATGTTCTTGTCTGTCCTCCTCCTGGGTTACATTACCGTAGCGGTGACGTCTAGTGACGTCTAGTGTACTCGCTGGCCGTGGCACTAGACTGGGTGAGTGGAAGGACAGTTAGGGACTAGGCAAGTGACAGTGGTGGGGGGAAGGACACACTTAGGGACGTTAGGGGATCCCAGGAGCCAGATACAGATTACTGTCAGGAGGTATCCCATTCCCCTGTAAAGGGGTGGTAATGTCTCTGCCCTCAAAGTCATCGACCACACTGGAATATTATAATGTGAAGTGTTTCTATATAGTGTAAAGTATTGTACCAGTTGGACTAGTTTTCAAAGGGAAGTTTCCCCTGAGACGTCCGGGGGCAAGAAGCTTGAGTAGGGTGGCCCAAGGCAGGCACCTGAACTGACTCCTGACAGAGGAGTACAGATGAGGAGTATGAGAGAGAAGGGACTCTGAAGGTATTACCAACCTAGAGCTGAGGACCCGGGCAATGGATGGGAGCAGACAGATGCTTGTGTAGTGTGGAAAAAAGGGCAGTTAGGATACTGGTCTCTGGAAGAGAGGATGGTTGTGTAGCTGCGGAAGGGGTAGAAAAAATATACTGGAGGGTATCACGGTCCTAGGACTGAAGGATCTGGCTAATGAAGTGTTTAGTGAGTGCAGCAGTCTAGGAGGAAGTAAAGGATTCCTGAAGTGTAACACGCCATGTAAATACCAGTTAAAAAGTTGATGACAAGTGAAGAAGTGCTGTTATCTACTATAATCAAGTGACACCTGATTTGTAAGCTATAGACCCACAACCCGAATTCATGTAGGATTGCCTGGGCGTGATACTGAGGACCACACCCAGCAACAACTACTATGCCCCCCAATACCCTTTACACCCCGGCTCCCTATCATCAATTTGTTCCTCTCCTTTTCCATCCATTTGTACCTCTGGGTTATGTCGTAACATCCCGTAGTCCATGCGTGACACACAGACAGATGTCACAATCATTATCTTTTCAGGTGTACTTTTTGACTCTGAGGGAAACTATCTTCTCCATCAGCCTGGACCCACAAATGATTGAGGCAGACTCCATGCTACACATGCCATGGACTGTTACTGCACTAAGACTCTGTTCTCCATTTGCTTTTTACTGGGCTCACAATTGTGCAGACACCGCTTGTAGTTGAGTTCTCAGGCATGTTGCATAACAGGCAGATCACATCACTCTTATGGTCCATTTACACGTGGCCACAGGGAGGTAGAAACCGGCAGGCATCGGACACAATTGTGCCTGTTGCCTTGAAAAGATCACGATGTGGCGCGCGTGTAATTCAGGTCTTTCCTTCCTTCAGGGAAGACACAGGAAGGAAAGTCCTGAATTACACGCCGCCACATCGTGGTCTTTTCAAGGCAACAGGCACAATTGTGTCCGATGCCTGCCGGTTTCTACCTCCCTGTGGCCGCGTGTAAATTCACCATTATAGGCTTATGCCCAACTAAACTATCTTATATTGATGCATCAATATCTGTCAAACCAGTGGCATACATAGAAATCATAGGTCTTCATAGATAAAGTCCTGATTGGGCCCTTTTACTCCCACAAAAAAAATACTTTAGATTAGGCATGATCATGGCAAACGGGCACAATTAAGAAGGACATACCTTCCAACTTTTAAAGACAGACAAGTGATATTGCAGCACTTGCACAGTAATTGTATCCCTATTGAAGTGCTTTAGTGTTCTCAACTATTATCATACCATTTTTCTGGCCCCCGTAGAGTATGATGCCTCTCTAAATACCCCCATGAACATACTTCCTCATTGCCCCCACATGCATAGGATGATACCCCTTACAGTGCTCCTCACACAGCATGATATCCCCATTTTTCCAAACATATTATGAGGTTCAAGCACAGTAAAATGCCCCATAGCCTCAACACATTATGATGTCTCTACACTTATCCACAATACAGAATGGTGCTTCAACTGAGTATAATACGCACATATCCCCCAACACAGTATGATGCCTCTACTGTGCCCTCCCATTTTATGATGCCCCCCAACAAACATAATCCCATCACAAACCCCAAGATAGTTTAATGCCTTACAGTCTCCCCTTACACAGCATGTTGGTCCCTCTCATGTATCGCATACTAAGGATCGGGGTACTCGGCAGCTGGACAGGCTGTCTATATCACGGTATACTTTGCCCAGTAGCGTGGCCCTGGCGAACATATGTTAAGGGAAGTATTTACAGGGAAGTAGAGTTAGTAGATAGTTTGTGACACCAGCTGAGGTATCTGGCTAGGAATGGTCAACGCTGCACAGAGATACTCCCAGTGATTAGGTGTTGGAGATGTCTGGCCCACAAGGGTCTGGGGTACTCAGGTCTCGGGCGCTTGGGTGCGGTGGATGTCACGGGTGGTCGGTGCCCAAGCCTGTGCCCTTGCAGTGACAACAAAAAGGAGTATTTACAGGGATAATAGTTTATAAGTGATTGTTGTGACGCCACCTGTAGATCCGGTGATGGCACCAGCGCTGCTGGGGCCTCCAGGGTTATGGGCGGCAGCAAGGTGTTGTGGCTCTCTACAGGTAGAGCAGGGTCCCCGGGGCTGTAAGAGTGTAATGGTGGAGTAGGGCAGCGCAGTTGTTGCAGTGTGGGACAGGCTGAAGAATGGACACACACAATAAAGTCTTTTTCTGTACCTTTTACTGGTGGTTTTGCAGGAATACTTCCAGGGTTGAAGGGTGCATTTTGGGATTTCCACACCGAGTATAGGCCTCCTTGTCCTGTTCCCTTGTCCTGAAGTCTGACGTGTGTGAAACCAGGCCTGACCTCTCTTCTCTCTCACGCCCGTCTTGTTGCACTGAGGACTCTTGCTTGGCTACCGCTACCTCTCTGCGGCTCCTGGCTTGCAATTGGTGAGTGCTGCGGGTGGCCAGGAAGCTAAACCTTCGCAGTGTACTGGGATTCTCTGCTGGGTTGATCTCTCTCCCTTGCAGACTCGGACTCTAGTGACCGGTGTTCTCCTGGGGTGAGCTGGTATGGCTCCTCTGCGCCCACTGTACTGTTCCTCGCCTCTGCCTTTCGTCCTCACTATCTGGACCTCACACTGGCTCTGGCGGTGCACTGGTTTCGGGCCTAGCATGACTCCGGTAACAGTTTTGCTCACTAGGCCCTGAGCTGATCTTCACAGTTCTCCTAGCGACTGCACACTCTGCCTAACTCTGCCCCCAGCACCTGTATTTATAGGGATTTGGCTTAACAGCAACCAGTGGTGCTCCTCCTACAGGCCTGGAGTGAAAGGTGTTGGGTGTATGTGAGTACCAGATGTGGAAACCCCTTAGTGAACTAGTTGGTTCTGTGGCTTACAGGGCGCCACGTTGGCACCAAGGTGTTTTACTCTCCTCTGCCAGAGCATGTCCCTGGGGAAATAATGATGTAGGGATGATGATGGGGGTTGTAATGAGAAATACAGAAGTGCAGCAGAGACAGATGAATGCAGACTTTTTACCTTTACCGGTGGTTGGTAACAGGTTGAATCCAGGGGTACTGCTCACCAGGTCCAGGGTCCAGTCGGTCTGGAAGTAGCTGGAGTCCACTCCACCAAGCGTGAGAATATGCCTTCCTTCTGAGCTATATCTGCTTAGAGTTTCATATGCCTGTGAGCTATTCAGTATGACTCAACGTGGCCGGGACTCCGGTTTAGACAGGCGATGCTTCCTTCCTCCTTGTCACGGGTGGACCGCGCCTGCCGGTAGCGGGCCCGGTGTACTGCAGATCAAAGGGTTGAAGACGTCTTGGTGGAAAAGATTAAAGGGGTTTTTAATTTATTCGTGACGCCACCTATGAGTAGTTTCGGTAAGGACTACCGACGCTGCGGAACCTCCGGGGGATGGACAGCAGCAAGATGGAACGCTCCCCACAGGCTGAGCGGTGATCCCCGGAGGCTGGAGCTGCTTAAGATGTTGTGCGGCAGCTGCGGTTACCTTGTAGTGCGGACGGACAGTTCATAAGGAAGCACGGACACAGAAAGTCTCTGCAACGGGTCTTTACTGTAACCAGCAGGCAGTACATGGTATACAGATTACGGGTAGTGGACCGGGTGGACTCAGCAGTGATGGTGTCCCTTAGAAATCCGCAGTGTTCCTCCATTCTAACTAATTGGTTGCCAGTGTCGCCCAGGAATACCAGGTCGGGTACGGGGAGGCTGCTTCAATGCCCTATCCATGATGTACGTTCTGGATGTTTTGGGAGCCTTGGATCCCTCAGTGGGTACACCGCTGGTTAGACGACTGGAAGTTGGCTGGTGGTGGGGTGCTCCTGTGAAGCTGCTCCTCCACGCTTCTGGTTCGCGTAGCAGAGGTGAACTGCTGCCAGCTTCGGTACCAGTGAACCGGCTGTGAGTTGTGGGCACGGGAGTCTTTTGGGAACCCGTGTGAATAATGCCCAATCCCGGTTGGTAAGGCCTCAGGTGCTAACACCCGACCGGTGACGGCCCAGGGGCTGAACGGGGTGCGGAGCCCCGCTCCTCTCCAAGTTCTAGACTGCTCAGGTCAAGTTCTAGATCCCTTCTCTCCTGACTAAGGGTCTGTTCTCCTACACTTCCCTAACACTCCACCCACCAGGACCTAGGATTGGCCCTCTGTTCTAGGTGATGCATGCAGGGTTGGATTTCTAAGTTAACCAGATCACTGCCGGGTCAGAGAATTTTGCGGCTGCTTTTATGGCTGCAATACCCTCTTGTGACGCACTCGTAGCGGGGCGCCACACTCCCCCTTGGTTGAACACGCTTGTCCCCAAGCGTCACACTACCCACATTACAGAGGTTTTTATATTTTATAACAGGTAATACACTTTTATTAATGACAGGTCATTATATGGCATAAAAGTGAGGCAGATAAAATAAACAGGTAAAACACTTGGTGCGGATCCGGCGGGCGGTCGGCTTTCCTTAGATAAAAGTTCAGGCTGTAGCCGCGAGATCACACAGTCAGTGATTAACAGGAACAGAGTCATTGAGTGAGTTTAAGTCTTAAAGTCACTGGCATGGAGAATGATGGAGCACCCGGATAGCGAACCACCCATCTGGACAAGCATAGCGTTCATAGGTGATTACATCGCCCCGGTATAGGTCGCGATCGGGATGTCCTCTCGGCAAGTTTGACTCAACGTCCTGGCGCCCCACAAACACCTCCTCATTCAAACCCACCTCCCAAGCGAACCCCCACCCGGTATGTAAGTTAAAGGTGGAAATTCTACCTTCACGGCGGAGTTCATCAGACAGCGGCGGCTGGCGGCGAGCCTCGGCACGGGCCTGCATGTTGGCGCGTTCTCGGGCTTGCCACTCCTCTCGTCGTCTCTGGCGTACATCTCCGTCGTTACGGCTCGGGGTGTAGAGATGAGTAATGGAGCTGGTGGTTTGGCGGGAAGCTTGAACTTGGCGGGCTGTCTGGATCGGCACCCGGTGGAACGGCACGGGGGAAGGTGTCAGCGTTGCACCCGACCAGTGTACCCAAGCTGTGTGCCCGGTAGGAAGTTCCTCAGAGTCTCCCCAAGCGAACCCGGTGTTGAAATCCTCAGCGGTGCTGCGGGTCTCATCGTCATCCTCTTCGACCTCTTCCTCGATGACCACATCAGGCTGCTCGATGGCTGGAGATGTTGAAGCTGGTTCCTCTGTACAACAGGGCGGTGGTGCTGCGGATCCTTCCACAGAGACGTCCTGCAGGGCTTCCAGGCTGCCTGCCTCTTCATCTGTAGCTGTTGGTAGAGGGGTCTCAATCCCGGTTACCAGGTAGGCCTCGGCAATTGCAAGGGAAGCCTCCGGTACGGGGACGAAACAGGCGACAGTCTCGGTAATTGTGAAACACGTCGCGGGTTCCTCGGTGGGAACCTGGTAGAGATCAAGTTCTTCTATGGAGCGTATGGCAAGCTCCGGCTCAGGAACGGGGTCGGCTGCGGTATTAATCGCTGGAACGGGTCGAGTTGCGGCCTCCACCGGAATGATGCAGTCTATGGGCTCGGTGACGAAGCAGGGCAGGTGGTAGGCGACGGTGAGGCGGTCGAGAAGCTGGTGACGTCGTCTGGGCTTGGAGTAGCGGTACCCAGTCGGCTCTGCTGCATCGCGTGGTGTAGTCGTCTGCCAAGGGTCGCACTCCAGCTGCGAATCGTCCATTCCACAGTCTCAAGTAGTCGCCCCCGGAGGTCTTGTAGAGCCTCTAGCCAGAAGTCGGGGCTGCCGTCTATGGTAAGGGCAGGACCCGGACCCGGTTGGCCTATGGCTGCTCTGGCCTCCGCCTCGATCTCCCGCATCAGGTCTTGGAGTCTCATGCTGGCCATTCTCTTCTTTGGAGGGAAACCACACCCGTTCAACCGGTAAGCGTTCTGGTAGAGCTGGTGAAGAACTTCTGTGACACTCCCATTTCCTCTGGGCTTTTGTAGTCCAATGGTGGGAAAAGTCTTTGGGGTCCGCCCCCATGGTTGATTCGAGCAATCAGGGCGGACAAAGAGTTTGGCGCCTTTCGTCTTTAGCCCTCCCACGATGAGGGGGGGGGTTGACTCACTCCTGGGCTTGCACGTGGCGGATTCTTGTGGCGGGAGCGCCATCTTGGACGCCATCTTTGCCCACGGTGTAAAGGCGGGAAAGTTCTTTTAGGGACGAACAAAGTCCAGATTGTAGACAATAAAGTCATTTTTAAGCACATTATACCCGTTGGATAACGGGCCTGCTCGTATCCTGTTCGTGACGCCACTTTCTGACTCACTGTGGCCGGGACTCCGGTTTAGACAGGCGATGCTTCCTTCCTCCTTGTCACAGGTGGACCGCGCCTGCCGGTAGCGGGCCCGGTGTAGTGCAGATCAAAGGGTTGAAGACGTCTTGGTGGAACAGATTAAAGGGGTTTTTAATTTATTCGTGACGCCACCTATGAGTAGTTTCGGTAAGGAATACCGACGCTGCGGAACCTCCGGGGGATGGACAGCAGCAAGATGGAACGCTCCCCACAGGCTGAGCGGTGATCCCCGGAGGCTGGAGCTGCTTAAGATGTTGTGCGGCAGCTGCGGTTACCTTGTAGTGCGGACGGACAGTTCATAAGGAAGCACGGACACAGAAAGTCTCTGCAACGGGTCTTTACTGTAACCAGCAGGCAGTACATGGTATACAGATTACGGGTAGTGGACCGGGTGGACTCAGCAGTGATGGTGTCCCTTAGAAATCCGCAGTGTTCCTCCATTCTAACTAATTGGTTGCCAGTGTCGCCCAGGAATACCAGGTCGGGTACGGGGAGGCTGCTTCAATGCCCTATCCATATTGTACGTTCTGGATGTTTTGGGGAGCCTTGGATCCCTCAGTGGGTACACCGCTGGTTAGACGACTGGAAGTTGGCTGGTGGTGGGGTGCTCCTGTGAAGCTGCTCCTCCACGCTTCTGGTTCGCGTAGCAGAGGTGAACTGCTGCCAGCTTCGCTACCAGTGAACCGGCTGTGAGTTGTGGGCACGGGAGTCTTTTGGGAACCCGTGTGAATAATGCCCAATCCCGGTTGGTAAGGCCTCAGGTGCTAACACCCGACCGGTGACGGCCCAGGGGCTGCACGGGGTGCGGAGCCCCCGCTCCTCTCCAAGTTCTAGACTGCTCAGGTCAAGTTCTAGATCCCTTCTCTCCTGACTAAGGGACTGTTCTACTACACTTCCCTAACACTCCACCCACCAAGACCTAGGATTTGCCCTCTGTTCTAGGTGATGCATGCAGGGTTGGATTTCTAAGTTAACCAGATCACTGCCGGGTCAGAGAATATTGCGGCTGCTTTTATGGCTGCAATACCCTCTTGTGACGCACTCGTTGCGGGGTGCCACAAGTACTCCCTGCTTTCTCTTCTTATCTGTAGTTTCTGCAGCCAGCAGGCAACGCGAACACTTACAAGCTGCTCTAGTCGTCACAGCTCTGGGCTCTCTGTAATGCTGTGCTCCTGGATCTACACAGATGACCAGCAGATCTGCAGTCTCTTGGTCTCCAGATTCTGCCTTCAAGGTCTGTAATCCCTAGACCACCTAGGATTGTGGTGTCCTGCTCTCAGCGTGGTCCTGGAGTGAGCTCTCAGCACAAGGGTGGATTAAGGGTAGTCAGGGCCCCAGGCTGTTTAGAAGGCGATGGCCCCCAATCGGAAGTATCATATGACATGTCTCATGATCATCTATTGATAGATCTAGTGATAAGTCACATGATTAGCACACAGGTGCAGACCCGTAAAAGCAAAATGAGGAAAACAGTGGTGCGCGTAGCCGCTCCATACTTTTCCCTTTTTTTTATACAGCGTTATACATAACATAAAACTATATATAATAGAGCTGGGGTAGGAAATTAATATAGCAGGAGCTCATACATAGCCCTCAGGCCCCAGCACACAGCAGGAGCCCACACACAGCCCCCTGTATACAGCAGGAGCCACACAAATAGCCTTCTACACGCAGCAGGAGCCCACTCATAGCCCCCTGTATACAGCAGGAGCCCCAAAATAGCCTCCTGTATACAGCAGGAGCCTACATAGTCCCCTGTATGAAGCAGGAGCCCACAAATATCCCTTGGTATGCAGGAGGAGCACACAAATATCTCCTGTATGCAGCAGGAACCTAAAAATAACCCCCTGTTCACACGGGAGCCCACAAATAGCCTCCTATATGAAGCAATTGAAAATATCACAAGCAATAAAACCCACCTCATTCTCCACAATATGTGGAAAATAGAGTTAGGAGAATATAGTAGGATTATATATAAAACCCATCGCAAATATTGACGTTTAAAGAGAAGAAGAAAAAAGCGACCATAGGGTATGATGAAAAATATAATATTTTATTAGAGACGTGCTAAAACAGGTAAAAAAGAGGCGGAAAGGGGAACATACAATATAAATCCAACCACATATACGGATTTACATACCAGGTATATCAACAGAAAAAAGAGACCAAAAGTGCAAGTGCCAAAATATCCCTATATATAATATAATCTTACAAAAAATTGTCATATAGAGGGTGAAGATTACAGTGGATGACCTATTTTGCCTCTCCCTATATTGCAAAACCATATATAGAGATAAGTATAAATATCAGAATACGATCCTGTATAGAACATGCACCTGTGCCTGTATATAGTATAAACATGTCGCCCTATATAGAACAGCTATTTGCATATATGGCACATCTCAAAAGCAAGAATATGTATATATATAAAAGAGGACAAATGATGGTATATAACCTCTAAAAGACCTATTCCAAGAACCATATAAGATGAATATTCATGTACACTGAGGCACATATAGAAATAGATCTAATTATAAGGGCAGAGTCCTGTGCATCATATCAATAGACATGTACTTGTGCCTGTATATATTGCAAATATGTCTCCCCATATAGAGCACCTATGTGCATAATCAGCACATGTAAAAAACACAGGCACTAATGCTAGCATATATCAGCATATCAAGGGAGAAGCAAAAGGACCACTATAGGTAATAATAAGCCATTAATGACAAGGAAGATTAGCCAATGAAGGGCATCCACTAAGGGGACCCCCCAAAAGGGCAGGTAAAAGTAAAGCACAAAGGCACAATGATCATATTATTTACCTTATGTAGCCTGAAAAAAACCGAGCGCTCCATATGAAGCAGAAGTCCACACATAGCTCTGTATATACAGTAGAAGCCCACAAATAGCCTCCTGTACACAGCAGGAGCCCACACATAGCCCCCTGTATGAAGGAGGAGCCCAAAAATAGCCTCCTATATACAGCAGGAGCACACACATAGCCCCCTGTACATAATACAAACCCACACATAGCCCCCTGTATATAGCAGGAGCCCATACATAGACCCCTGTATGCAACAGGAGCCCACAAATAGCCTCCTGTATACAGTAGGAGCCTACATAGTCCCCTGTATGAAGCAGGAGCCCACAAATAACCCCTGGTATGCAGGAGGAGCCCACAAATATCCCCCTGTATGCAGCAGGAGCCTAAAAATAACCCCCTGTTCACACCTGGAGCCAACAAATAGCCTCTTATATGAAGCAGAAGTCCACACATAGCTCTGTTATACAGTAGAAACCCACAAATAGCCTCCTGTACACAGCAGGAGCCCACACATAGCCCCCTGTATGAAGGAGGAGCCCAAAAATAGCCTCCTATATGCAGCAGGAGCACACACATAGCCCCCTGTACATAGCACGAACCCACACATAGCCCCTGTATATAGCAGGAACCCATACATAGACCCCTGTATGCAACAGGAGCCAACAAATAGCCTCCTGTATACAGCAGGAGCCCACACATAGCCCCCTGTATACAGCATGAGCACACAAATAGCCACCTGTATGCAGCAGGAGCACACAAATAGCCTCATGTATGCAGCAGGAGCCCACAAATAGACCAGTGTATAGAGCAGAAGCCCACAAATAGGCTCCTGTATGCAGCAAGAGCCCACAAATAGTCTTCTGTATGCAATAGGAGCCTACAAATAGCCCCGTGTATACAGAAGAAGTGCATCCAGCACTGGCTCTATTAAACATAGGACCTCCCTTTTGCTAATAGATGGCTATGTTCTTATTTATTAATTGCTGCAAGACAAGCTCCAAATAGAAGTCAGACACAGTCCCAATATTAGAGGACATCTGGCAAAGTATGGACTCATTTTTCTCATATGATCTGATTCTGGCATGGGACGCTTCAAAAAAGGACAAAATTCAACAGAGATGGGGTGCGTGGCCAGATATTAGAAAATTATTCTGAGTACTTTGTAATTTATGCTAAGAAAGTGCACTTGCTCCATATAGATATAAAAGATTGTTACGTTTATTGCATGTAAAGATTTAGAACACTAAGGACACTTGGTTGACTCTTTGAGCATTTTAACTTGGAGAGTATATCCTACCCTGTTTTTTTCTCTCCTTGTTTTTTGCTTCTCATTCCCAACTTTCACTTTATGCCAATTGAGAGTATTGTATAATATCCTCCCTGTTTTCCTCTCTTCTAACCTAGGTTCAAGTATAATGCTCCAGAAGTACTGTTGTTAGAATTGTTTTTTCATGTTGTGCCATGATTGTGAATCATAATGAACCTGTCAATCCATTCCTTCTTTGCGTAACTGTTCAAAAATGTAATAAAAAATTTGTAAAAAAAAACAACGCACAAATAGGATTTTGTATGCAGCAGGAGCCCACACACAGCTCCCGGTATACAGCAGGAGCCCACAAATACCCTCCTGTATACAGCAGGAGCCCACACACATACCCCTGCATGCTGAAGGAGCCTCACATATAGTCCCCTGTGCACAGCAGGCACCCCACACAGCCCCCTATATACATCAGGAGACCACACACAATCAAGAATGCAGACAGGACGCACACGCATGCACAAGAACACAGACAGGTACACGCATGCACAAGAACTCAGACAGGCACACGCACAAGAATACAGACAGGCACATGCATGCACAAGAACACAGACAGGCACACACTCAAGAATGCGGACAGGCACACGCAAGAACAAGAATGCAGATCAGGCGCACGCACACAAGAACGTAGATAGGCACACGCACAAGAATAGCAGACAGGAAACACCACAAACCGACAGACAGAGACACACATACACTTTCTTACCCTCCCTGCAATCTCACGGTGACCTCCGGTGATGATGTAATTCTGAGAGGCTACAGGACCTGTGAATTATGTGTTTATGTGCTTCTAGGACCTGAAACCATGCCATGTGACTGAGTGACGTCCTTGAAAAAGATCCTTATGGATCGAAACGTCACAATAGGAGGCGGAATAAAAAGAATTTGAAGCATTTCAACAACTTGTGAGGTGTTATCCTTTTTTCATTATTGGATGTTTGGACGCTACCGAGAAGGAATCTTTGGATATGACGTGCATTCCACACTAGGGTAATATGGTAACCCTGTTTGTCCGTGAGGTGCTGTAAGCCAACCTTTATGTGTGATTGAGTGACATCACTGAGTCACAGGGTGCAGTGCCAGGTCCTAGAAGCACATAAACACATAACTCACAGGTCCTGCAGCCTCCCGTGATGAAAAAATCACCGGACGTCATCGTGGGATCGACGGGAGGGTACTATCATGAGGCTGACTCACAACCCGGGGCCAGTGCACAGTCCTAGCCTGTGCCTGCTGCTCGGAGATCTCCGGGGAATGAGAACGAGGTGAGTATGTGTTACAACAACCTCCCCAGGCCCCCCTTCATTCTGTATCTATGTGCATGATTGCAGCATGATTTCAAATGCCCCAGAACCCAAGCACAAGTGCGCCCCCCAGGCCCGCACCATCATTAATATGGTTACATACACATACAGAGCTACCTGCTGCTCACTGCTAGTGATGTGCAGACTTGCAGTGCAAAAGTAGCCAGGACTAGCACAATCTAAGGAAGACACCTGCTTCTCTTCTCTGAGGGTCTCCACAATGAGAGTAATCAGGTCTGACCCGCTACCCGGCAGACTTAGAGGCTGAGCAGCTCGGCTCCTCTTTGGCATGGCAGAAACAGGTAGACTTGGCTCTGTTTTCTGTCCTCCAACAGCCTGCACACACCTGCACTCTTTACGTCGCCTGCCAACTGCCGCACATCCGCACGTCCTGAAGATGGCGGCCTCGCCCCCAGCATCTATTACACCAGCACTGGCGCCGCGGCCCACAGTCCAGCAGATTATAACGGGGCAATTTACTTTCTGCTGGGCCCCTCATGTGCCAGGGCCCTGGGTGGTAGCCCACTTTGCCCTCATTATAATCCGCCCCTGTCTCAGCAGCTCTAACACCAGGAGCTCTTGTCTCCTCGTGCTTCTTCTCCCTTCCCTTCCTCACACACTCTCTCTACTGCCTTCCCCTAGCCAGAAGCATAAGACACCCCTAAAAACTAAGTGTTCATGCTCCCTCTTCTGGTCAGGGATCAGATTGTGTACATTGGGTTACTTAGTGTAGGGAGCTCCAGTTACCTCCAGACATGGTGCCACCACTGGTTACAGAGGTGATACCACTTCACTTTAATTGTATGAATGTATATTTTAACATCATATAAGAATGAAAGGAACAGATTGAAAGGAACAGAAATCAGAATCGGATATCAAGATTTTGTATATATAGAATAGCATTGTCATTTCCAGTGTAAAAGTCATTCTTGTCACCAGTGGAGGATCTGAGGGGGCATTCCTCAACAATATGCTGAAGTATTTGTGGTCAGCTCCTCTGATACCTCCAGAGATACTGCTGTGACGGGCAGACCGCGAAAGTGCCAGATTCGCTAGTTAATCACAGTTCGTCCCAGACTGAAAAGACATAAAATATAAGTTATTGGCAAATAACCCAAACATGTTCATAAATAACAAATAACAATTGTACATAAGGCATAAAATGTTGTAAAACATTGATAAACGCAGTATCGTGGATCACAGCCCAAAACCATTTTGGCGATATTGTCCCTGGGTGCGGCGCAGGGCACACAGATCATTGTATTGGATCTCCTCTGCACATGCTGTTTTTTCTCCACAGTCTTTGACTGAGACGCAACATGTTTTCTGCCATGGCACATTGAGGCAAAAGAAGAAAAGTGCAAAAGTCTCCGAAAGGTGTATTTAGTCCAGTGCTCAGTAAAGTAGGCGTTCACCTTTGGGTAGCACTTGGTTAATGTTTATAAGTTCTTACAATAGTCTTTGTAGTAAACTAAAGCATATTGGTTATTGAGTCTCACATTAGTCTATGTGGGCGCAAATCCTTTTAACATTTTAAATGACATCACTTTAAAGCACACCTTAACATATTTACAGGTTTATTAAAGTGTTCTATGTGTCATGTCTATAGCGTAGCAACAAGTGTCCCTGTGTGCTACGCTGTGATCTGCACACTATGGCTATACTAGGCAGCCTTCTGTGGCTCTTTAAGCTTACCATAAGTATTACAGACTCACTGCTGACAGGGGGCTAGTTCTCTTGTAGGGCTTAACTGCTCTTCTGCTTCGGGAAGACTTCGTATCTCTGACATTTCGGTGTTGACAATTGTGGGAATGTGATTACTGGCACGACTACTGCATTGTGGACTTGCAGCCAGGGCTGTGGAAAGTCACCTAGGACTGTGCAAACCTTTTTCTCAGTCTATTCCATTTGCCGAAGAGCTTCTTGACCACCATCTTTCTCTCGCAATTGGATTGAACACACTTTAAGGTGATCTCCGGATACAGTAGCAGAAGTTTTTTCTCCGTCCTTAGTAACGAGGTACACTTTGCTGTTGTCATAGTTAGACAATAGAATTGTGTGTGGTTCAGCTTTCCACTGACCGTCTAGCTTATGCGCTCTTCTCTTTCTTTTCAATACTTGCTCTCCTGGTGATAAGGGAGCCGCAGTGGCTTGCTGATTGAAGTCTTTCTCTTGCTCTTGCCGTGCTTGTGACAGACTTTCTCCAACACATTGCTGGACTTTGCGGTACTGTAGTTGTCTTTCAGTAAAGCATAGGTGTATACGGACCAACTTTGGGACAACTTCATGTGGTCGAGAGCCACTATTTCAAGTGGTTGCTTGGTGATGGGCTGCAAGGGGGCCCTTTTGGCTGATGCGATCCTTCCTTTGGAGATTACGTGGGCCGCATTCTCTACACCATCCTTAAATGGACCGTCTCATACCCGTCCAGTAGAAGCGATCACAGATGACAACTTCCAACTTCTTCCATCCAAAAAGTCATGCGATATTGTGGTAGGCTTCGAGGACCATAGGCACATTCTTTCTTGGGACCACGATCTGCCGCACCAGCTTATGCGTTCAGGAGTTAATAAGCCTTTGGACCAGTTTGCCTTTATAGATGAATGGCTTCTTCCTCTTTTTCCACAGCTGCTGAAATTCCGTAGGTGCATCAGGAGTTGGAGATGAATTGGCTGCTCCAAGCAGTTCTTTAACCATGCGGATGGCTGAATCGCTGTTCTGTTTTCTGCCCAACCATGGTGAGGTAGTGGATTGAGGGAAACCTATCGGGCTGTTGAATGCCTGTTATTCATGCAGTGGGAGCACTGGGAAGCACACTGGCGGTGGAATGCAGGCATCTCTATCTCTTCCTGGCCTGCCAGGCCGTCTTCTGGATCAGGAGGGTTCAGCTTGCGGGACAAGGCTTTTGTGTTACCAGCTCGATATTTGATGGCGCATTCATAGTTATACATGGTGTGTAGAATTATTAGGCAAATTAGTATTTTGATCACGTTACTTTTTATACTTGTTGTCCTATTCCAAGCTGTATAAGCTTGAGAGCCAACTACCATTTAAGTAAATCAGGTGATGTGCATCTCTGTAATGAGGAGGGGTATGGTCTAATGACATCAACACCCTGTATAAGGTGTGCTTAATTATTAGGCAACTTTCTTTCCTTTGGCAAAATGGGTCAAAAGAGAGATTTGACGGGCTCTGAAAAGTCCAAAATTGTGAGATGTCTTGCAGAGGGATGCAGCAGTCTTGAAATTGCCAAACATTTGAAGCGTGATCACCAAACAATCAAGCGTTTCATGGCAAATAGCCAACAGGGTCGCAAGAAGCATGTTGGGGCAAAAAAGGCGCAAAATAACTGCCAATGAATTAAGGAAAATCAAGCGTGAAGCTGCCAAGATGCCATTTGCCACCAGCTTTGTAATATTTCAGAGCTGCAACGTTACTGGAGTATCAAAAAGCACAAGGTGTGCCATACTCAGGGACATGGCCAAGGTAAGGAAGGCTGAAAAACGACCACTTTTGAACAAGAAACATAAGATAAAACGTCAAAACTGGGCCAAGAAATATCTTAGAACTGATTTTTCAAAGATTTTATGGACTGATGAACTGAGACTGACTCTTGATGGGCCAGAGGCTGGATCAGTAAAGGGCAGAGAGCTCCACTCCGACTCAGACGCCGGCAAAGTGGAGGTGGGGTACTGGTATGGACTGGAATCATCAAAGATGAACCTGTGGGACCTTTTCGGGTTGAGGATGGAGTGAAGCTCAACTCCCTGACCTACTGCCAGTTTCTGGAAGACAACTTCTTCAAGCAGTGGTACAGGAAGAAGTCGGTATCGTTCAAGAAAAACATGATTTTCATGCAGGACAATCCTCCATCACATGCATCCAACTACTCCACAGCGTGGCTGGCCAGTAAAGGTCTAAAAGAAAAAAATAATGACATGGCCCCCTTGGTAACCTGATGTGAACCCCATAGAGAACCTGTGGTCCCTCATAAAATGTGAGATCTACAGGGAGAGAAAACAGTACACCTCTCGGTATAGTGTCTGGGAGGCTGTAGTGGCTGCTGCATGCAATGTTGATCATAAAAAGATCAAGCAACTGACCGATTTTATGGATGGAAGGCTGTTGAGTGTCATTCTAAAGAAAGGTGGCTATATTGGTCACTAATTTTTTTGGGTTTTGTTTTTGCATGTCAGAAATGTTTATTTCTACATTTTGTGCAGTTATATTGGTTTACCTGGTGAAAATAAACACGTGAGATGGGGATATATTAGGTTTTTATTAAATTGCCTAATAATTCTGCACAGTAATAGTTACCTGCACAAACAGATATCCTCCTAAGATAGCCAAATCTATTAAAAAAAACAAAACAATACAACTTCCAAAAATATTAAGCTTTGATATAAGTCTTTTGGGTTGATTGCGAACATAGTTGTTGATCAATAATAAAAATAATCCTCTACAATACAACTTGCCTAATAATTCTGCACACAGTGTATAACAGAGTTACTACCTTTGCTCCAAGGCGCCGAGCTGTGCAGTCTCTAGATCTGTATGTGGATTGTTGTTTGTGTAGATTGTGAACTTGGAAGAGGCAAGATAGTGTTTGAACCTCTCACTCACTGTCCAGATAACAGCCAGGAACTCCAGTTTGAAGAAGCTGTAATTGGTAGGGTTACTCTCGGTAGGCTTGCTACTGTCATAGGCAATGACCCTTTCCTTGCCCTGTTGTATTTGAGACAGGACAGCCCCTAGGCCAATGTTGCTGGCATCAGTGTATCGGATGAATGGCTGCCATAGTCTGGATAAGCCAGGATCTCTTCTCAGGTGAGTGCCTGCTTAAGTTGTTGAAAGACTCTTCTAATTTAGCATTCCATTCAATCAGGGAACTCTTTATTCAGGCCTTTTTGGAGTTGCCCATGAGGAGATCTTGAAAGGGGAGTAGCCATCTTGGTGAAGCCTTTGATGAAGCGTTTGTAGTAGCTGACTAACCCCAAGGATTGTCAAACCTCACAGATGGTGGTGGGTTCTTGCCAGTCTCTGATGACAGTCACCTTGTCTGGATCTGGTGCTACTTCTTCTGCACTCTTGACATGGCCTAAGTACTGCACTTTGGGCTTCAGCACATACGTTTTGATGGTTTTACCTGCAAGGTGAAGTTGGACAATGCTTCAAAGACTTCTGCCAGGTATTTCAGGTGATCTTCATACGTCTAGGAATAAATAACAACATCGTCCAGAAACAGCAGCACAGTCTCAAAGTTCTTATGTCTGAGGCACAACCCGAACGGCATACAGTTGAATTCACATAGCCCCATTGGTGTGGTGAAAGCAGTTCTCTTTGTCAGCCTTTACAACAGGAACCTGCCAATACCTGCTGGTTAAGTCTAGAGGCGAGAAATATCTAGCTAATTTTAATGCTGACAGTGACTCTTCTATGCGGGGCAAGGGGTAAGCGTCTTTGTGAGTAATTTTGTCTATAATCTACACACATGTGCATGGTACCGTCTTTCTTTTTGACCAATACAAAGGGAGCTGCCCAAGGGCTGCAGCTGTCCCTAATTACCCCTGCCTCCTTCATTTCCTTTAGCATACTCTTTGTACATTGGTAAAGAGGAACAGGACGATACCTCTCTTTGATGAGTGGGTTATCTCCTGTAGGGATATGATGTTGGATCCCCCTTACTGAAAACCCTCTCCTACTCCTGGACTACTCGATATACTCAATTTTTCTGGTGTGAAGGAGTGGAGTCAATGCCAATGTGCATCTTTTGGCACCAGTCCTTCAACTGACCCGAGGAGCCGTTGCTCTCTGCCGACTCGGATGGATCCAAGGGTCCTATTGCCTGGATGTCATTGTTACTAACAGTGAAGAGTTTGGCTATAGTAGCATATCTAGGCAAACAAGCTTCCTCTTCCCATAATTTAGTACTTGTACTGGCACTCTTCCCTTTTTGACATCTACAACCCCCTAGTGGTCATGACAGTGGGTCTTTTGTTGGAGTATACTGGTTCTACCAAGGCCTGGTAGTCTCGGCCTCTAGTAACTATGGCTGCTCTGCACCATATGATAGTCTCACTCCTGGGGGGAAGAAGCACAATGGGGTAGGGGTCGTTCACCCTTACACTACCAATCTTTCCACCGGTCAGCTCCACCTGTTGATTTTGTACTAGGGCTTTGATATCTTTCTGAAGAGTCCGATGTTGTTGGAATGTGGCTGACTCAGCTACATGTTGTAGGATGACAATCATTTCAATTAGATAGTTTTCAATGACATTTGTACCCAGGGTGACTATAGGGTTACATTCACTTTTGTCAACATCAACCACTACCAGACCCTGAGGTCTCAGTTCCACCCTCCCCACCTTAGTGGCTACCTCCTTCTATCCCACCTGAGGCAAGGGCTGACCATTGCTTGCTATGACCGTTAAATATCCATCAGGGCGACAAGTAAAGTCAGTATCAGCCCAATATCTTTTGTACTATATGTAAGGCATAGTGGTTACCTGAGAACCGATGTCCAAGAGGATGGTTAAAGGGATGCCATCGATCACAATGGGAATACACAGATGTCCTCTGACATGCCTGTCTCTCCAATTGGTGGGACCAGGCTGGCTTACTCCCCGGGGTTGGTCCGTTGCCCCAGGAGTCGCTCATTTAAAGGACACTCTCTTTCAGTATGACCAACCTTGTTGCAGCATCGGTAGTTAGGTTGTCCGGTTGGGTCGAATCGGTCTATTGATTTTCTCCCGGTGTAGGTTGGTGGTCGCTGCAGCGGTGATCTCCTTCTCTATCGTCGCCATGGCAGGTCATCCGGGCTTGATGCTAGTTGGATCCTTTTTATAAAGGAAGATACCTGTAGAGACAGGACGGTTTTAAGCAAGGCAGCCATACCTCACCCTGCATCTGAGCATAGGATTCAGCAGGTGTTTGAGGAAAGGACGCTGCCCCCTGGTTGTATAAAATTGCTGAGTGTTTAGCTGGCTCAGTGTTGGCATAAGTTGGCTCTCAGTGCACGGATTGCCCTGTCTTTGAACTGAGTGAAGTCCATATCAGGGTTCTGCAAGGGCATTATGCACAACTGGGTCCTATGAGAGTTGGACAGATGGCCCTCAATGAATTGCTCCTTCAGCATTTTGTCCTCATCCTGTACACTGCCTGCATCAATTTGTGGTTTGGCTGGTCAGTATGCTGACTTTCTGTCCTTTGGTCAAAGGATAAACATCAAACAAGATGTGCAGTTTTTCTTTAAAGTCACTTAAGGTGTGGGATTCACCTGTATACTGCGGCAGCCAGGCTGCACCCGCTATATAAGGCATGGACCGCAGCAGTATTGGGGCCATAGTGGCTGCTACAGGGGGTTGTCAGTGTTGTGCATCACACCCCCAGTTAACCCTTGCAAGGGTGTGACTCACTGCTCCAGATGCTCCAGATTGTTGCTACACTGGAGTGCTCCGGTGGGCTCCCAGGTACTGGGCAAAATACAGCTGCTCTTGCCCTGCAGTGCAGTGTTCTGTACAACTTCTCACACTTGCATACACAGGGGTTGCTGCAGCTTGGATGGTGAGATGGATCACTCAGCACAACACACAGCAAAGAGGGATCGGATCAGTCTTCACAGGGGAATGCAACACAGTCTATGGAGAGTGGCCAGCACTGCCTTTGCAGGGGGAGGCGGCAATATCTCCACACAGTCCATAGTCTAATGCAGGGGGTTTGGCACCTTCTTGCTGGAATGACAGGCATAGGGGCGGACTGGCCCACCGGAGGATCGGGAGAACCTCCGGTGGGCCCCCTGTCCCGATGGCCATGCCCCCAAGCCCCGCCTCCATACCCCTCTGGGCCCCCCAATCCGGAAATATCGTTAATCCTATCGGCAGCATTGCCGATATGATTAGCGATGGCTGGGCCCTCTCTGCAGTGGCAAAGCAGGGAGAGCGATCTCCCTGCTCTGCCTGCTGCTGCTGCAGTGCCGCCCTGCCTCCTGCTGGCGCGTGTGCAGGAGGTCAGTCTCAGGGCGATGATGTCATTGCCCAAAGAGTGCTTCCTGTGCACACCGGGTGACGGCGCTCAGGGTGCTCTGGAGGACAGACTGCCCCAGCCAGCTCATCCTGATGTGAGTGGTCAGTATGGGGAGCGGATGGGGGGCCTGGGTGCCTGGTGCTGCTGGGCCCCTGGGTGCCTGGTGCTGCTGGACCCTGGGTGCCTGGTGATGCCTGGTGCTGCCGGGCCCCTGGGTACGTGGTGCTGCCAGGCCCTGGGTGCCTGGTGAGTACTGGGGGCAGGCGGGATCCTGGGTGCCTGGTGCTGCTGGACCCCTGGGTGCCTGGTGATGCCTGGTGATGCCGGGCCCCTGGGTACCTGGTGCTGCCAGGCCCCTGGGTGCCTGGTGAGTATGGGGAGCAGGGGGATCCTGGGTGCCTGGTGCTGCCGGGCCCCTTGGTGCCTTGTGGTGCCTGCACTGCCTGGGCTGCCGAGTGCCTGCTGGTGCCTGGGCTTCCAGCCTGGTGCCTGTGCTGCCTGGTGCTGCCGGTGCCTGTGGTGCTTGGTGCTGCCGAGCCCTGGGTGCCTGGTAGTTGCGTGCCCTGGTACCTGTGGTGACTGGAGTTGCCGGGCCTGGGTGCCTGTGTGCCCAGTGCTGCCAGGTGCCTGGTGCTGCCAGGTGCCTGCATGCCTGGTGCTGCTGGGTGCCTGGATGCCTGAGTGCCTGGTGCTGCCGGGAGCCTGGTGGTGCTGGGTCTTGGTGGTGCCTGGTGGTGCTGGGTGCTTGGTGCTGCCGGGTGCCGAGTTCCTGGTGCCGGAGACTGGGAGCCACAGAGGAAGAAGCTGCTGGATGTCTGGTGCTGGAGATTGGGAGCCGCAGAGGTAGAAGCTGCTGGGTGCCTGGTGCCAGAGACCGGGAGCCACAGAGGAAGAAGCTGCCTGGTGCCAGAGATCGGGAGCCGCAGACGAAGAAGCTGCCAGGTGCCTGGTTCCAAAGACTGGGAGCGCAGAGGAAGAAGCTGCCGGGTGCCTGTTGCCGGAGACCGGGAGCTGCAGAGGAAGAAGCTGACGGGTGTCAGGTACCTGGTGCTGTAGACCCAGAGCCGCAGAGGAAGAGGCTGCCTGGTGCCGGCAAGCAGGGGACCGGGAGCTGCAAAGAAAGAAGCTGCCGAGATCAGGAGTATGGAGTCCGGTAAGGCGCTGTTACAGCCGAAGATAGCAGCATGGAGGGGATAGCGTGGATGAATGAATGGATAGATGGGTGGCCTGGAAGAGGGGCAGAATGGGATGGATGGGGCTGCCTGGAAGAGGGGGCAGAATGGGATGTAAAAGGGGAGAGAACGGGATGGATGGATGGATAGATGGGGGGGGGGCAGCATGGAAAAGGGGGGAGAACGAGATGGATGGATGGGGGACGGCATGGAAAAAGGGGAGAAGATGGATGGATGGATGGGGAAGAAGGTACATGGATGGATGGGGGAGAAGGTACATGGATGGTTTGGTGGATAAGAGGAGAAGGTACATGGATGGATGGATGGGTGGATGGGGGAGAAGGTACATGGATGGATGGGGGGATAGAGGGAGAAGATACATGGATGGATGGGGAGGAGAAGCTACATGGAATGTGGGGGGAGAAGCTACATGTATTACCTATACACACACACTGACACTATATACAGAGTTCCTGTGTATAATGTCAATGGTGATCATTGCATTACCTGTACACTGACACTATATGCAGAACTCCTGTGTATAATGTCACCGGTGATCACTTTATTACCTGTACACTGACCCAATATACAGAGCTTTTTTGACATTTTTATTCATTTAGTATTATTTGTCACTGTGGTGGCATTATGTGCTTTGGTCATGACATGACGGTATTTGTCCCTTGTATGTGTTTTATTCGGTCACTATGTGGTGGTAATATGTGGTCTCATGGTGTAGCAGTATTTATACCATGTATGTGGTAGCATTTGATCACTATGTGGTGGTATTATGTGCTTTGGTTATGGTGTGGCGTTATTTTTGCCTTGTATGTGGCATTATTTGGGCAGTAGGTCGTGGTAATATGTGATTTGGTCACGGTGTGGTGGTATTTCTGACTTCTATCTGGTAATATTGGTCTTGGTAGAGTGGATTGTGGTCGGTCATTTGTTTTATCCGATATCAATAAGTGGAAATTTCTTTATTAATGGATATTAAATACTTGGATGTTTAACCCCTCTGTGTCCTGTGACACAGCAGCAGAGATGCAGTTACAGAGGTTCGCCAGAGAAAGCAAGTTGAGAATTTGGTGAGATTTTCACCTCAGTATTTATAAGTCAAAGCCAAGAGAGGGTGAGAAATGCAGAAAACATTACCTCTGATTGTTCCACTCCTGGTTTTGTCTTACAAATACTGAGGTAAAAAACTCACCAAATACTCAGTGCCACATTCTTCTGATGGTGCGGATTCCACCAATAAATAAGTGTTTACCTTCCTTACCTGTGCATCGCTGATAGCTTGTTTTCACCAAAAAATCCCTTTAATGCAAACTACAGTAATTGTAGATCGCAGTAATGGTGAGCGCACAGTGATGTACAGAAACTGCCTGCGTTTTACAGTCTACACTACACTATAATATGTATAACGGATAACAGGTATTTACATATAGCTGAAAAATGGGTGGGTCCGGGTGGTGGCTGAGTCAATTTCCCTGGTGGGCCCCAAACACCCCAGTCCGACGCTGGACAGGCACCTCAGAACACAATCTATGTGAGGGAAAGGGACCTCCTGTGGTGCCGTTTGCATGGCTCCACCTACGATGGCACAACTTTGCATACAAATAGCTGCACATGTCTCTCCCTTACATCAGTAATGGCTGCTGCCAGAGTTTCAAAGCACCACACAGCATGCAGCATTTTCTCACAGTTCCGAAGCAAAAATTAGGTGCACAGCACTCCGTTTGGCGGCGGCTCTTTATCCTGTTCATGATGCCAAGAAATGTATAACACACTAAGGACCGGGGTAGTCAGTAGCTGTGCAGGCAGACTATATCATAGTGGCATTTGCCCAGTATCGTAGCCCTGGCGTAACATTTGTTAAGGGGAGTATTTACAGAGGAGTAGAGTTAGTAAATAGTTTATGACTCAAGCTGAAGTATTTGGCCAGGGATGGGCAGCACTGCATAGAGATACTCCCAGGGAATAGGTTTTGGGGGCAGCAGGGTGTTTTACCTCTCCTAAGCCAGAGCAAGTCCCTGGGGCAGTACTGACGTAGGGGTGATGATGGGGGTTTTAATGAGAAATGTAGACGTGCAGCAGACAGACACAAGGAGGCAGATGAATGCAGTCTTTTTACCTTTTCTGGTGGTTGGTAAAAGGTTGAATCCAGGGATACTGCTCACAAAGTCCAGGGTCCAGTCAGTCTGGAAGCAGCTGGCGTCCACTCCACCAAGTGGGAGAATATGCCTTCCTTCTGAGCTTTAGCCTGTGAGCTATTCTGTACTCCCTGCTTTCTCTTCTTCTCTTTAGTTTCTCTAGCCAGCAGGCAATACAAACCCTCAGGGGCACCACACTCACACAGTATGATAGGCCCTACAAACCCTCTGTACAATATGATACTCCAAAGGCCCCCCCCCACACACACAATTCCCACCAAAAAGTACAATATCTCCCACAATCCCCACTACATGATATGATTCCCCCACAGTGCCCCCCATGCACATTATAATATCCTCCATCAACATGGCATTAGGAATAATTCTACCAGGCACCTTCAGGCACAATGTCACCTATGTTACAGGAGATGATTAAGGCTGCCTTCACATTAGCGTATGTGAACGCAGCTTATGCTGCTTTCCCATACGCAGTCAAACGCATGCGCACTGCGTTCCTATGTTTAACATAGGAACGCATAGTGCCTGCGTTTGTCAGCGTTTGCTGTGTTCGGGTGCGGATGCGGACGATATCTGCTCCTTCCAGGGTCCAGCGTCCGCACCCGGGACGCAGCATGTTGCATTTTTTGGGCGCTCGGGGACCTTGGAAAATCAGCAAGCGTCTCCAAGCGCACAAAACATGCATTGTCGTCAATGGGTCCGCAGTGTTCTGCGCTTGACAGCGCAGGAGAACGCTGCAGACCCATTGAAAAATCTCCCGGTGGCCGCCGGTGATGTCACAGGCGATCACCGACGGCCACCGGAAGATCAGCTCATCCTCTGATGGTCTCCTCCTCCCCGCCGCCGGTAAGCTCCGGGACATGTCGGCGGGGAGAAACAGCTGATGTGACAGCTGTTTGAATCTTCCCACGCCGACATCTCCTCTCGGTGTCGGCGCGGGAGATTCAAACAGCTGTCACATCAGCTGTTTCTCCCCGCCGACATGTCCCGGAGCTTACCGGCGGCGGGAGGAGGAGATCTCCGGTGCTGATCTCCGCCCCCGGACACCGCCGATTGGCTGCCGGGCTGCACAGTGATGTGTCCGCAGGCGGACATTCTCCGCTGCGGACACATCAAAATGACACCGCGTTTGACTGCGTTTGTGTCTGCATGCCATCAGCATGCAGACACAAACGCTAATGTGAAGCCAGCCTAACACCAATAATCAAAGTGAAAAGCACTTTTGAGTACAGAACAAGAAAAAATATAAAATATAAATATAAAACAGTCTAAACAACACCATAAACAATAATGTACTGCAATAGACGTAGGACAATATGCAGATTCTTACAATGGCTGTTCTTGATGCATTTTCAGCGGATGTGAGGAAGGGCTTTCAGATGTTCTGTTGGGATTACATTTTGGTAATTTGTTCTGCATGTCGAACAATTTAAAGAAAACCTGTAAGAAATATTTGACAGATGTTTTGTTGTATATTGTATTACTGATATATTGCAGCATTTGGTGATTTGATCGATTGAAGTCCCCATTATAACACTGCCCTTTTTTTTGGGGAACCAAACCATAAAGCTGTTCATGCTTTGAGCCGTAAATGTTAAGCAATCATATTTCTGCCTAGAAAATTCTTTCCCAAAATACTCTTGGTTTATTTTCTAGGTTTCAGATCACTACTTTTCAATGATTGTGTCCACACTGCTCTCAGCCCAGGTGCCAGTTGAGCCTCTTCTCTTCTGTGACATTGTCCCCTTTTTACACTACCTGGAAGCTGATGAGTTTATAACTCTCCTGCCTCCATTGCAAGACAACAAGGAGGTGTAAGTATTTCTATCAGGACTGCTTATGTATCACTTTGTATCACCTCAATGATCATCATTACATGCACAAAGTTCATCAAATGATTAGGTTACAACCAGGGCCCTGACTCACAAATCCCATCTGTCCTCATATAATACATACAATCTCTTCACTCATTCAGCCTCACACTATACATTGCAGAAATATGGAGGTGCACATTTCAGCAAAATTTGCTTTAATTGGTAAAACTGGTAACAATCACTATTACCTTAAATAAATTCAGTAAGTCTACCTTCACATTTGCATCTGTAAACGCTGCGTTTGAAGCGCATACATATACGCATGCCAAAACGCATGTAAATGCATGCATACGCTGCATATTTTATCCACAGAATCGTGCGTAATTCTTATAAAAAACGCAGTGCATGCATGTGTGTCGCCCGGGGTAATGGGGGGACTTGGGTGTCTGGGCCCTCTGCTGTGGTAGGGATGTCACTGGTGGGCTGCCCAAACCCGTGGCCCCGGAGACCGAACTTTAAAAGGGGCGGACGAGGCCCGTTGAGGTGCTCTGAGATCCCGGCTCCTACTCTCCTTCTCTCTCCCTCCTGCTCTGGGACTCAACCCTGGTGGGTGATCCTGGTGTGACTATTCCTCCGGACAGGGTGTCGGGACGGTAAACGGACCGCGACCTCCGGTGTTCTCGGTGAGGGGTTGAACTTCCTCCCCGTTTGCTCCAGTAAAGTAGACCAGGGTCCCCTTCTGAGTATGGGCGCTCGGGAGGTTCCTTCCTTCTGTCTGGGCTGCCTGTTTTCTCTCTCCAGGCATCCTCACTGGAAGTCCTCCTTTTCTCACTCGAAGGCTCCCAGGTTTCCGTCTTCCCTCAGTGACGACTAAAACTCAACTGTTTGTCCTCCCTCCTCCCCTACCCACCATCTCCCCAGGGGACCATCCTTCCCATCTGCCTAAGTGGGTGTGTGTGGGAGTGCTATGATGGGAGCCTCCCAAAGACATTTGCATTCCATTGTGACAGGGGTAACCGCACACTCATTTATGGGTGCAGTACCCCAATTGTGACGCCTGACCAGGTGGGGCGCCACACATGCGTTTGTATTCGTTTGTGCATGCGTCTACGTTTTCATCCAGCATGTATCCTTGCATCTTGTGAACATCCAGAGTGTGTAGATCCAGAATGTTGAAGATTCTATGGCCAAAAACCCTCTTTATATAGCTTGGATTTGGGCTGGGATTTGGGCGGGCTATGGTACTGGAAATAGCTTCCTGGGCATATGCACATACTCGTACGCATGCGCATCGAACACAGCCATACGCAAGCCATTACGTACGAATGTGTACCTATAGAGACCAATGCAACATGTTGCGTTCGCCGGTTTCAGAAATTCTGTGCACAGCGACGCTTACGCAGACATAATGACGACGACGCATGTCCCTGCATTCGAATGCGCACACCACATTAAAGATTAGTGCGCAATACGCTTGTGGATTTAAAAAAATAAATCCGCAACATACACTGCGCTGTCGAACGCCAATGTGAAACCACCCTAAATCATGTGGAACAGTTGAACATAAAAGCACGTAGTCATAAGGTCAAGGACATTTGTACTCTCACTTTTTAAGACACACTACTACTATAAAAGTACCAGTATAACAATTTATACTGCCATATGTTGATCATATATTCCTATGCAAGAACTCTGTAGAGTACCTTTCTATTGCAAAGTGTACTGATTAGAATATAGCACTGATCAGATACAGTCACAGGCAGAATATATAAAAAAAATGGATCTGTCCCCTCCAAAAGGTATACTCTCATCGACATTTATGACATCCATAGGATATGTAGGAGATGCAAGCCTCACCCCTGGAACCAACACATAACTCAAAAACAGGGTTCCCTTGATCTCTGTATGATCTTACAAGTGCCATGGCTTGCACACACTCACCATTGAGTTCTGTGGTTCTCTGAAAAAGGCTGCTAATACCATAGAGCTGCACAAAATACCTCCCCAAAAGTGCCAAACATTTACCACAGTAATATCTGCTAAAAGGGATCGGCACAGCAAAATGGTAGGGTGCTAAAGAGATGTAACAAACTTAACAATGACAATCAACAAGTGCCATGGGTCAGCACAAAACTCTACCCCAGAAGCACAAAATACCACAGTGTAGAACAATATACTGGCCCAGATGCATCAATTAATGTAGTGCAACAGCACTGGAAGCACCAATGATGCCTCCTCCACTGAATTCTCTCCTAAACAACCCTTAACTACTAGCAGCCCTTTTCTTTTTCCTTCTCCTTTCAGAATGGAGTAAAATAAATGATACTGGTTGAAGGAGGGTGCGTATAGGGGAGCTCTTCATTTACCGTCCCTTCCATGCCATTGTAGGCTTCAGATTTTTGTCTGGCCCTATAGTCATGTGACCATGACATCACCATAGGTTTATCTGTCCTTCTAGCCATTGAGGACTGGCATTATCAGTGCAGTCTGTGCTCAGCCTGTACAGAGGATGACCAGGATGGAATCTGTACAGCAAATGATCAGTTTGGTTACGACAGCTGACATTTTTGGCTCAAGAAGGGGTGATATATGATTAGAAAAATAATGGCTGCTTCCTTCCATCAATAATTACTACACTAGTCCATATGAGATTGGTATTTTTTTTTCTTTTCAGGCTTTTGATCCTGAGTCGCTATGTTGGCTCTCTGTCTAATGAACAACTCGTTGCGCTGGGGTTCTGGCTTCGCAAATCAACTCTTGTTAAGAATTTAACCAAAATGGATGACATATTTATCGAGCAAGTAGGAAACCTTCTCCCGCTATTCTCATTGGATGTGTTTCTACAGCTCAGTGCACAACAGGTAAGAGGTAGAGACTTCTGTCGAAGTGGGCGATGGCTAGAAATTACCATCAATAAGCAAATGATTTTGTAAATTCAACTGACATTTAGGGTTTGCTCACACTAGATTATAACATGTTGTGCGCTATCCGATGTTATATAGGATAGCCCTTGGACCAGTGTTACATTATAGGGCAGTGATGATCAGTGCTTTTCATCTTATGCCAATTCAATATGAGAAAAAATGCACAGCTTGTTGCGAGTAGCAACGCTAATCAGACGGCGCACACCCATTCAAGTCTATGGGTGCGTGGAAATCTTTGGGCTGCATTTGGATGTCATATGATTTCCGTGGACTCACAGAATGAAGAAGATTCAGGATTTTTGTTCTAAATCTTCTCATCACAAAGTGCTACAAATCTCCCATGCGAGAGTTATGGATACACACTAAGATGACACTTAAGGTACCGTCACACGTGGCAATTTTGCAAGCAATTTCACAGGCAATTTGCTGGTTGCAGTGAAATCATGGATACATGGTTCTGTTTTGTTGCCGTTTAGAAATGGAACCATGTATCCATGATTTCACTGCAACCAGCCAATTGCCAGTGAAATTGCTTGCAAAATTGCCGCGTGTGACGGTACCTTTAGAGTTTGATCGGAGTGTCATTAACATAATAGATATGATTCTCTCGTAGAGAGAATATATGATTGTGTGTCCCCGCCTTGGAAGCACCAATTTATGAGTCCAATCTGATAACCTCATGTTAATTTGTTCCCTTGTTTCAAAATGTTTCCTGATTATAAGACTTTATCCTTGAATTTCCAATGTGATACAATCCAAGGATGAAATCAGGCTTTTCTTTTACTAAGGACAAAGATTACGTTTTTGTGCCCATTCCCTGCAAACTAATACATACGGTAATTATTATTTTTATTATTATTAGGTATTTATATAGTGCTATTAGGATACATGGCGCTGTACAAGTTAGAGGGTAAACAAAGACAAGTGGTCGAAAAACGATGACAAATCGACAAATCAATCATATGGGTACAATAGGGCCGGGGATCCTGTCCGCGAGGGCTCACAGTCTAGAGGGGGTGGGGAGGGAGACAGTAGGAGGGGAGAGGTGAGATGGTGCAGTGGATTGGGTACAAATAATAATAAATAATACATAGATAATACATTCAGATCACTGGCGGACATAGACAGAAACAGGCCCCTGTGCAAGAAACATAGCCTTTGCAGCCCAGGAGCTTATCACTATACACAATTCCACCTGTTTGGAGCTGTAAATGAGCCCTCTTATCCCTTGGGCCCCTGGGTGGCCACACAGCTTACACCAATGATATGTCCACCCCCTGCTTCAGATCATCCATGATTAAGCTTTTGTGCAGAAGCCCATTCATTTTATTTTCCCACCATAACTTTGCTGCTTTTTAGCGGCCCTCTTCCTTTCCACCATTCAAAATGTATATACCCCCATACTAAAGGGAACCTGCGAAAAAAAAAACACTATTAACCCCCAGATCTGGAGTTAATTAATATTATTAATAGCATTCTAAAACTGCTTTCCTGCTGCACTGAGAGCCCAGCAGCTGGGAGGAAATGAACTTTCTTCCTCCCAGCAGCCTCAGCTTTTCATTTTTTCAGGGTCACTTGGAGCAGCTTCAATCACAGCTCTGTGCATTATGGGAGGTGGCTCCCGATACTGACTGACAGCCAGCTCTCTACTCTATGCAACTGAACGCTATTACCTGCAGATTCACCATATATCTTTGGGTAGTAGCGTTTTTTTACATGACATGTTCTCTTTAACTCTTACTATTGGTGGATGTGGCATCCCTCTTTAACTCAGCTCCTGGGCATATGCCATCTTAAAGGGGTTTTCTAATTGTGGAAAACCCCTGTTCTCCATCTGCAGTTTGTCTGAACCGAAACAAACTGCTTTAATCTCCCTCCCCTGGTCTGGCACTGAGAATCTGCCGCTGCTCCCTTTGTTTATGATCATCTTCTGCAGACTATAATAGGCATCGGGATCAATGACGGAGACTCAGTGCTGGACCAGAGGAGGGTGAGATAGGCTCAGTTTGTTTTTGTTTTTTTATCTATAGCTGGAGGACAAAAACCTGAAATCTGAAAACCCCTGTAACTAAGAATGTCTATCTATCTATCTATCTATCTATCTATCTATCTATCTATCTATCTATCTATCTATCATCTATCTATCTATTTATCTAAAATTCACTTATCAAAAACATTTTTCATCAGTGAGTATTTCAACTTTCAGCAAATATTGTGAATTTATATTTGATAATTGATTTTAAATGGAAAAAGTATCAACTAAGACAGGGGTCTCAAACACGCGGCCCGAGGGCCGCATGCGGCCCCTTGGGCTTCATTGTGCGGCCCGCGGCACCTTGGGCAACTTAATGATGCATTGCCCCAGTGCAGTGGGCCACTGCAGTCCCCGCCATGTTATGACTTCCGGCTTGGCACTAACAAGCTCTGGCGCTCAGCAAGATCAATGCAAGCCACCAGTCAATGAGAGGCCCACAGCTGATGGCGGCGTATGACGTCACCTGCGGGTCTCTGGGTGGCAGATTGCATTGATCTTGCTGAGCAACAGAGATTGTCTGAGTGGCGGCTCGAGGAAGTCATAGCACAGCGGAGACCAAATGTCAGCAAAGCGGAGACTGCAGCGGCCCCCTGCACTGGAGTGATGCATCATTAAAGTGAGAAAAGTGAGAGTGTGTGTGAGAGTGTGTGTATACAAAAGTGTGTGTGAAGGTGTGTGTGAGGGTGTAAAAAGAAGGTAAACCAGAATGGGGGGGCATCACTATAAAAGTAGATCAGGATGAGGGACATCACTAGAAAAGGGGATCAGGATGAGGGACATCACTAGAAAAGGGGATCAGGATGGGGGACATCGCTACAACAGGGGTCCAGGATGAGGGGACATCACTACTAAAGGGGATAGGGAACATCACTACTAAAGGGGACCTGTATGGGGGACATCACTGCAAAAAGGGATTAGGATGGTGACATCACTACTACAAAAGGGGATCAGGATGGGGAACATTACTAGAAAAGGGGATCAGAATGGAGGACATTACTACAAAAGGGGACTAGGATGAGGGACATCACTAGAAAAGGGGATCAGAATGGAGGACATCGCTACAAAAGGGGATCAGGATGGGGGACATCACAACAAAATGGGATCAGGATGGGAAACATCGCTAGAAAATGTGATCAGGATGGGGACATCACTAGAAAAGGGGATTAGGATGGAGGACATCAGTAGAAAATGGGATCAGGGTGGGGGAACATCACTAGAAAAGATAAGAATTGGGGACATCACTACAAAAGGGGATAGGGAACATCACTACTAAAGGGGACCTGTATGGGGGACATCACTGCAAAAGGGGATCAGGATGGTGGCATCACTACTACAAAAGGGGACCAAGATGAGGGACATCACTAGAAAAGGAGATCCTGGATGGGGGACATCACTAGAAAAAGGGAATTAGGATGGAGGACATAACTAGAAAATGGGATCAGGATGGGGAACATCGCTAGAAAATGCGATCAGGATGGGGACATCACTAGAAAAGGGGATCCTGGATGGGGCACATCACTAGATAAGGGGATTAGGATGGAGGACATCAGTAGAAAATGGGATCACGGTGGGGGACATGACTAGAAAAGATAAAAACCGGGGACATCACTACAAAAGAGGATCAGGATAGGGACAGTACTACATAATGAAGACCAGGATGGGGACATTACTACATGATGAAGACCAGGATGTGGACATTACTACACGAAGAGGACCAGGATGGAGACATTACTACAATATCGGGACCATACATTACTACAGGATGGGGACATTACTACAAGAAGGGGATCAGGATTTGTACTTTACTACATTGAGCAAAAAACTCTGGTATTACTAAAAATATCACTTAGTCCTAAAAGGGATGCGGCCCCCCGATATAAATTTTTTTCTATGTGCGGCCCACCAACCCAGCCGGGTTTGAGACCCCTGAACTAAGAGGAGTTCCTTCCATCAGTCCCATAATTACATGAGATTTTTATGGAATGTCCCAAGCTGATATTCCTGCTCTTCCATCAGGTTGTGAACATTCTGCCTTTGCTCCCAGGGGATTTAACCCCTCCATACCAGAGGGTTGTTACATCCAAAGTGTTACAGGCACCAAATATAACCGTGCAGGATGTGGAGCTGTGAGTATTACAGGGTCATTATGACTGACGGCTGATATCTTTGTCCTCCCAGTATTCTTATAGAAAGGTGTCTTTATTCATAGGATGGGACGATGTGTGTGCCAGGCTGATGTACAGGATCTGAAACTATATGGACAGAATATGAATATTTCATTGGCTCTGAGAAGAAACTTGTTTCAGTGTGTGAGAAGTGGAGACCTCTTTCCAGACTCCATGGTGAAGTTGGAAAATTAGAATGGATTATATGAATAGTATACCACTACATTGCTAGTTAATATTTGCAAACTTTTTTCCCATTCTCATTGTTATGTATATACTGTAAGTAGTACGGTATATAGCAGACAGATTTACAGGATGTCTACAAAGCACATACCTATTGGTGAAATGGTTCTCCTACATATGAAAGTAACGTGAGGTTTGTGCATTTGTACGTAAATTGTATATATTCATCACACTAGGCTGGGGGAGCAATAGGAGGAAATGAGTGAATAAATCAAAAACTGGCTGTTACCTCTTCCCTTGCCAATAGGCTGTGTCTTTGCATAGTCTGACGCTGTCAGCAATAATTAGTATCAGATGGTATAGAGAACCCCCCTTTACTAAAGAAATTGTATTACTCAAGGGAGAAGCACAATGCAGAGTTTATTTAATTATTTATATTATTCTCTTATCTAGCGCCATTAATTTCTACAGCACTTTACATACATCAGCAACACTGTCCCCATTGGGGCTAACAATCTACATTCCCTGTAGGTACCTTTACACGCCGCCACTGTGCCTAGCAACAGGTATCAACCGCACGTGCACGTGCACGCAAACGTTTTTGACGGTTGATACCGATCGCCGATGCTGCATGTACACGCCGCCATTGCGTTGTCAACTAAAGGTATCTTTGTTCCCCGGAGGTTCCTACATATCCTGCGGATAACTTCCTGTTGAATACCTTCGCTGATTCACACGCCGCTACCACAAAGGAATATGGGCGTACATCTTTCGCACCGCAAGTACATAGGCGTGACAGAGTTGTGTATTCCGTGACGCTAACACGCAGATTGGACAATACAATAGCATCATGATTGGCCAGCCTGCTCAGGAAGGCTGGCTATTACATGACGCCATTGCAATTGTGGACTGTGAATGGACAGCTGTTCCAATATGTCACCTTGTGCAGGGACAGCCAATGGTTACACAGTAGCCCCCACCAATCATCACTGATGGGGCATGGTATCCATGACGCTGTGGCACGCCCCTGGGAAATCACTAGGAGACGCAGAATCCATCCCTGTGCCCCATTTAGACGCCACTACCATGGCAATTGTGCCTTTGTGTTGCCTTGGGTTTTTGAGCACGGCTCAGAAACAGGTATCTGAGGAACAATCTTCAAGGAAAGTACAGTAACAAGTGGTTAACATGGAACCAGTTTTTCTTTCAACAGGATGCCCCCATAATATAAACTTGATCGAATTAGCTTTCAATATGCTATGAGCGAAGTTTAGTTGAGCATAACTTTAAAGTATTTTTCCCTCCTTCCCTCCCTTCTTCCCCCCCCCCCCTTCCTTTCCCACCACCCACCCTCCAACCGCATGTGTTTATAAGAATGACACAATTGGTTATGGTTTATTGTTAGTTGTTAACTTGACTCTTGTCTTCTAATGTGTGATTATCTTAATGTATTGCTACTTGTTATGACCTCCTTGTAAGTTTATGTCTAATTCAATAAAAAAACGTTGAACAAGAAACAGGTATCTGAGTCAACTGCAGGACACCGGGAGAAATTGCCCTATTTACACGCCGCCATTTCGTAGCAATTTCATGGCAACAGGCACAAATATCCCCATTGCCAGGCAGTTGCTACCACGCAATGGTGGCATGTAATGGTACCTTCACAGTATGTCTTTGGAGTGTGGGAGGAAACTGGAGAACCTGGAGGAAACACATGCAAACATGGGGAGAACGTACAAACTCCTTGTAGATTTTTCCTGGACAGAGGATCTACTATATAATTGCCGTAGGCAAAATCGTGTCGGCCCCCGAAATCGCCGTGGCTATGTCACTATTGTGACGTCATCACGGCGAAGCATTGGCCGCGAAGCAGCCATTGCGAGTCGCTGGCCGAAAATAGAACCAGAGGCTCGGCCACAAAGTTAGCGATTTACCGCTGAGGTAGCGCGAGCAATGGCCGCGAGGCCATTGCGAGTCGCTACCTCAGCCGCCGCACCTGCCGCATCTCCCCCTATACTTTCAATGGGGATCTATTGCGAGTCGCTGTGTAGCGCGAGCAATGGCCGCGAGGCCATTGCGAGTCGCTACACTTGCGGCGCGGTTGCGGTAATCCCCATAGAAAGTATAGGGGGACTTGCGGCAGGTGCGGCAGCGAGTCGCTGGCTGAGTGCGAGCACTTGCGGCGCGGTTGCGGTAATCCCCATAAGGATTACCGCAACCGCGCCGCATTGCGAGTCGCTGGCTGAGTGCGAGCACTTGCGGCGCGGTTGCGGTAATCCCCATAGAAAGTATAGGGGGACTTGCGGCAGGTGCGGCAAGTGCGGTTTTGCCGCACCTGCCGCAAGTCCCCCTATACTTTCTATGGGGATTACCGCAACCGCGCCGCAGATGCGCTTTTTAAATAAAATAAAATAATTTTAATACAAATAAATTTACTTAAAATAACAAATAATAAATACATTTAATAATAATAAAAATAGTAAAAAAAACAAAACAAAATAAATAATAAAATAAAAAATTCCTATCTACTATATTGGATTATTATTTGAAAATCTAAAAAAAAAAAAAAAAAATATTCTAGACACCCGATGCATTTGCATCGGGCTCACAGCTAGTATGATATAATTGAATGATGATTGTTTCTTTATCTTAGACTCTGATCTATTGTCTCTTTGATATCTGCTTAGATGTTGGAATTCCTGTTTGGTACTCTTCAGTCTCAGTACCTTAGAGAGCTCAGCCCTGACTCGGTCCCTAGTCTGTGTGTGGCGATATGCTCCTTGGGATACAGTTTCCTCCAGGGTCTGAGCTCAGAGCGTCTAATCCCTGTCCTATCTGATGTGGCCTCAGTGACATTAACAGCAGCTCAGGTAATGCTATTTTATTTGCACTTCTTATATCAGTCTATCTGTCTATCAATCAATCAATCATTCCATCCATTCATCTATCCATCTATCTATGTTTGATACACACATGGGAAACATTGTTAGTAGCTAGTACTAGTAATGAGCGAGCACTACCATGCTCGCGTGCTTGGTATTCATAATCAGCAGTTGGACGCTCATACGGGCTCAATTTATGTATGGGGTATAATGGAATATGATGGGGAACTTGAGCATTGTCCGGAAGGTCTTTTAGAAGGAAGTACTAGCTGACGCCGCCTATCTTTTATACAGGCCGATTCCACACCCGTTACAGGTAGCGTATGGTTTCAGGGATGTGGTTTATAGAGGAAGAAAGCTATTAAATTTTATATGTTTAATCTAAAAAGTAGGTAGTGTTTATAAAAATAAACAAAAGATGGTGCAAAGGAGACAAAATACTGTATATAGTATTACATAAAATAAAAGGGATAACAAAAAAATACTACTAAACTAGCATCATGGAAATGGCTCAGAGCTTAGCGCAGGGATGTACTCCTTAGGAAAATGGACAGGACCAATCGCACAGTTCTTTAATAACATATGTGTTACTCCTCTTGAGATCACAATGCCTAAAATATGTCTCCCATAACTATATGACCTACGCTTTCCACAAAAAAAACAAATATTCATAGCTGAAAAATGTGCCTATCCGTCTACTATATATCTTTTGAGGGGGAAAAGAGTTATACACACTGGGGTGAATTTTATCACCTAACAGCCTCTTGCACAGACTTGGTGTTGGCTTCCCAGCTTATAACCTATTTCAATTTCACCTTCATACCTGGGGGTCGTACCTGAACAGGGGTCACATGTAGTGTTAGATTGCAAAATTTTGTTTCATTTCCAAAATGATTATGAAGCCATGTTTTAATAAAATGGATCCTCTTTTACCATTACATTATGATAGTGTGTGCCAGACCAAACACATACCAAAGAAAATTAAGGAGAGAGTTGTCTTAGGTTATTAGGCAAACATGTTAACAGTAAAGACTATAAGACCATCTCCAACCAGTTTGTTATTCCTGTTACTACAGCTGTATATATTATTTAGAAGTTTAAGGTCTATGGGACTGTATCCAACCTCACTGAATGTGGCCGTAAGAGGAAAGGTGATGACAAATTGATGAGATAGATAAGACGAATGGTAACCAAAGAACCCAGAACAGCTTCCAAAGAGATTAGAGGTTAATTCCAAGGTCAAGGTACATCAGTGTCAGATTACAACATCCCGCTGTCTTGGCCAAAGTGGACTTCATGGAAGACGAGCGAGGAGGAAACTACTGTTGAAAGCAAGTAATAAAAGAGACTGGAATTTGCCAAAATACATTTTGACAAGCCACAAAGCTTCTTAGAGAATGTCTTTTGGACATATTGAACAAAAACTGGAGTGTTTTGGCAAGACACATGAGCTCTCTGCTCACCAATGCAAAAATGAAGTATACAATATGTAAAATATGGTGACTTGAATCTGTGCAGGGTACAATGAAATCACAAGACTATCAAGGCATACAGGAGTAAAATGTGCTGCCCGGTGTTAGAAAGCTTGGTTTGAGTAGCAGGTCATGGGTTCCTAAAAAAGGATAATGACCCAAAAATGACATCCAACAATGGCTAACATAAAATCATTAGTTTATTCTGAAGTAGCTTTTAGGAACCTGATCTAAATCCTATTAAAAATTTGTGGGAGGAGCCAGGGGCGGACACAGACTTTAGTGGGCCCCTGTGCAAAAATTTTTTTGGGCCCCCCCTTCATAGTACAACAAGGTTATGAAAATATATAGATTTATTAATATTACAATGCTGTGTATTTTAGTGTGAGAAAATCTGCAGCATATCAATTCTAGCTATGTGTTTTCCCACACTAAATTGGCTGTATATATAATATAGAGGCTATGCAGGGCTGTATTTATTATCTGGAGGCTACTGCTGGGCTGTATATATTAGGCCAGTTGCAGCATCAAAATAATATATATAGCCCAGCACAGCCTCCAAATAACATATATAGTCCAGCAAAGCATTCAAATAACACACACAGCCAAGCGCAGCCTCCATATAACACATACAGACCAGCACAGCATTCAAATGACATATATAGCCCATCACAGCCTTCAAATGACATATATAGCCCAGCACAGCCTCCAGGTAATACATACAGCCAAGCACAGCTTCCAGGTAATATTTTAAGTAGGGAAACAAGTGGAATCAGAAGAGGTTGTTAATTGAAGCTACAAATCCCAGTACATTCTTACTAATGGTAGGGAGATGCTGGGAGTTGTTGTTAGTCATTATTAGACAGTGGATCATACAGGAACCTCAGACTGATGAGAACTAGTCAGTATCACAAATAAAGACTTACATCCAGGTACCTTATAGATGACATCTTCTCGCACTGAAGTTGTTGCCGTCCCTTTTGTCTCCATGTACCACAGACGCCATTATGAGATTTCTGTCTTTTCGTCTTCAGCATTTCCCAACACAGTGCCCTTACTTTTAATTTTTATCATTACACTACCCCAGGAATATAAATATATCACATGCTCCACCCCTGAATAAATAATTACCCCTCACGGCTTTTCCTGTACAGAATATCCCCCCATACATTGCTCTTCTCTAAAATAGCCCCTCAAACTACCCCTTTTCATACTGTGTCCCAAAAACTCCCCTTTCTGTAATATCTCTCCCATTCTACATCTCTGCATAAAGTCCCCCCACCTCATTATACTATGCCCCTTTTCACAATCCCCTCACAGCCCCATCATGTCCACAATGTCCCAATTTACCCCATAATGTTCTCATTGCCTCATATTGTCCCCCATTGCCCAACAAGGTACCAATTTGCCTCATAATGTCCCCAAACACACCACAATGTCCCTCATTGCCCCACAATATCCCTCATTGCCCCATAATGTCCCCAAACACACCACAATGTCCCTCATTGCCCCATAATGTCCCCAAACACACCACAATGTCCCTGATTGCCCCACAATATCCCTCATTGCCCCATAATATCCCTAAACACGCCACAATATCCCTCATTGCCCCACAATATCCTTCATTGCTCCATAATGTCCCCAAACACACCACAATGTCCCTCATTGTCCCAAAATTTCTCTCATTGCCCCACAATATCCCTCATTGCTCCACAATGTCCCTTATTGCCCCACAATATCCCTCATTGCCCACAATATCCTTCATTGCTCCATAATGTCCCCAAACACACCACAATGTCCCTCATTGTCCCAAAATTTCTCTCATTGCCCCACAATATCCCTCATTGGCCCACAATATCCCCAAACATGCCACAATGTCCCTCATTGCCCATAATGTCCCCAAACACGCACAATGTCCCTCTTGCCCCATAATGTCCTTCATTGCCTGATGTCCCAATCTGCTCCATAATGTCCCCCATTGCCCAACAATGTCCCCCATTAACCTTCAATGTCCCATAATGTCCCCCTTTACCCTCAATGTATTTCATTGCCCCATAATATCCCATACTGCCTCATAAGATCCTTCATTGCCTTATAATGCCCACAGAGCCCTATAATGCCCCTCTTTGCCCATAAAGTTCCCTACTGCACCATTATGTCTCTTGGACAGTTACCTGTCCCCAATCCTCCCCCACCACAGCCCTCTCATCTAAAATAATTTTCCATCTCATCTTCTGCTCCTAGGAGCGCTTACCTGTCTCGTCTGCGGCGTCCTGACAGCAGCCCCAGTGCAGGAGCGAGTGAGGAGCACTCCTGTCCCTCAGTCCTGGAGGCTATACATTTGAATATACAAAAGGCGAAGTCTCCAGGTCCTGCCACCGCACACTATGCAGACCTCTGACTTCCGCAATGCAGTGGAGGACCTTTGGTGAGTCACATGACTGTGATGTCACCAAAGGTCCTGCCGCCGTGAACATTGCAGTGAATCACTGCACATTGTGAGTACTCCTTCCTTGCGCCTTGGCTTCGCTCCACATGACTAATTTGCATAATTAAATTAGCCATGCAGTGCTGGAGCCTGGAGGGGCCCCCTCTCCCCCCATTTAATGAGTGGGCTGCATGGGCGGTAGGTCTGCCCCTGATTCTCCACCACTTTTTCTGGGGTCTCCCAGTGGAGCTTGAGGAAACTATCCATACGGTTAACAGATATTCTTGTATACAATTCCCTCTACTTGGTAGTGGCATTCTGTATACGCTGTTCCTGCATTTTGCATCCTGCCACTTTGTGTTGGCCTGTTTCCGAGGTTTCTTTACATAGTCTGTACCTTGAGTCTCGTCTTGTGTGGTAAATCCCTGCTTCTATGGATCAGGCACTTAGCGCCTGCTCTTGTGCTGCTATGATTAGTACCTTTGTGCTGTCCTGGGGTCCAGCTTTCTCCAGCCATTGGTAGGATTTCTACATGTCAGCCATCTCCATTAACTGTCAATAGTACATCCCATGCAGAAGTTTGTCCTCCCATGTCACTTCATGTTCCTGTTCTTACTTCCAGGATTGTTGTTGCTGTCGACTTACGCTCTCCCTCAACATCTCATCCTTCGGTGTCATTTTTCAGATGTATTCCTGGATACTCATTGTTTCATCCATGATGGGAACTTGGACACCTATCAAGCCTCGACCTCCCTCCTTTCAGTTGGTATACAATGTTTGGGTGTTAGACTTGGAGTGGAGACTTCATGCAATGTAAGGAGCTTCCAGGTCTTCACATCTGCAGATTCCATATCTTCTTTTGGCCAGCACACTATGCTAGCAGGGCATCTGAAAATTGGCAGGGCGTATATATTGATGGTGCAGATCTTATTCTACCCATTGAGCTGGCTCTTCAGGACCTGTCTTATCCATTCATAATATTTGGATGTTGCTGCTTTCCTTGCCTCCTCATCATGGTTACCATATCTCTTTTGGGATGCCGGGTATTTGTAGCAGCTCTGTACATCAGCAATGTGCCCTGCTGGTAGTTCTACTCCATCAGTCCTTACTATCTTGCCTCTCTTTATTACCAACCAGCCACACTTCTCCAGTCCAAAGGATATCCCAATGCCTTCACTGTAGATCCTTGTCAGATGGATCAGTGAATTGATGTCTTGTTCATTTTTCGCATACAGTTTGATGTAATCCATGTAGAGCAGGTGGCTGGTAGTGCTTCTCCTCTTGAACTTGTATCCATAGCCAGACTCTGTATTTATCTGACTGAGGGGGTTCAAGCCTATACAGAACAGCAATAGGGACAGTGCATCATCTTGGTATATGCCGCATTTGATGGACACTTGTCAATCCTGTGAATAAATAGTTGAAAAACACAACACAGAGAGAAAAATCCTTTATTTGAAATAAATCACACAGACAACCCTCATTTTCCCAATTATTAACCCAAAACATACACTCTGACGATAGTCCCACGAAGCACACTCAACTCTGCTGCATCCAGAGATTGCAGCAATGGAACAAGTGTCCTCTCGCTATAGTCTTTGTGATCAAGCTGACTGTCGTGGTGAGTGGTGATGTCACTCACTGAGTCACTGAGGGATCACCATGGCAGTGAACTCAGGTGACCCCACTGCTGGTGAGGAACCCTCAGTTATTCAGTAAGTGACGTCACCCCGACAGTGTGATCACAGAGACTGCAGCGAGAGGACGCATGTTCTACCACTGTAATTTCTCACAGCAGCAGAGCTGAGTGTGTTTCGTGGGACCATCATTGTGGATTATCATCGGAGGGTAAGTTTTGGGTTAATATATGGGAAAATGAGGGTTGTATGTGTAATTTATTTCAAATAAAGGATTTTTCTCTGGACTGTGTTTTTTAACTATTCACTCACAGGATCAATAATGGGCGGGTCTTGAAACAGTGGATACAGATTGAACAGTCCGGTAGTGCAATTCCTCTATGCCATTTACAGTGGATCCCAATGGAGGCCCTGACTCCCTCCCACCAATTAGCCTATCTGACTGTTGAACTGCTGAGAGCATGGCGAGTGGCATGGGGAGACTCGAACGGAAAACATTGGCTAGCTCCCTGACCCCAATCTTTCACAATCGGCTTTCCCCCCGGGTATGACCCATCAATCCCTCTTCCTGTGGCGAGCGGAAGATGATACCCGTGTGGGCCAGATTCTTTGCCATGGTGAGCTCCCTTGTTTGCTGATTTGCAGGCATCTTCCCCAGCCGGAGGCTGAAGTGGTGGGAGTATCTCCAACTTCGTTCCTTTGTGCGCTCTCTACCCCTCCGACGAGACCCGGATGCCACATCATCTCCCCTTGAGACGATATTTGATACCAACCAGGGGCCTGCTAGGGTATCTCGGTCATATATTCCATCCTCTTTAGAGCAGCTGTGACAGAAGCCCATGGTTATCAACGGGCATGGGAGGCCGACTTGGGGAAGATGATAGATGCTCAAGACTGGGAGAAGTGTTTTATACTGTCTCGAAAAACCTCAGGATCTTGTGAGGCACTTGAAAAGTGTTACAAGATACGCCTTAGATGGTATCTCACTCCGGACAGGCTGCATCGATTCTCTCCTGCCACCTCCCCCCTCTGTTGGAGATGCGGTCTCGAAGTTGGCACAATGATTTATATCTGGTGGAGTTGCTACCTGATCGGTGACTTTTGGGCGAAGGTATTCCATAATTACAACCTTGTTACAGGTAGGCATGTGGAGGGTTCCTCCGAGGTGGCCCTGCTCTCTCTGCTCCCAGGCTCATGGAAAAGACAGAGGAAGGATATCCTCTGATTCTGCCTTTGTGCAGCGCGCAATGTGATCCCCCGACATTGGAGGGAACAGTTACCTCCTCTATTTTGGAGTGGTACTCCGAGATGGAGTCCCTCCGACGATTTGAGGAGATTTCAGCCGACTTTTCTCAAACCCAAGCAGAGTATGTAAATACCTGGACAAACTGGATCTTGTTCAAAGATGCCCCTAAGTTTGGTGACCTTTTTACCTGAGTGGTGGAACACCTGTGCCACTCTCTATCTATTGCCACCCTTTATTCAACATTCAATAACACCTCATACATCTTTGTCTCTTCTCCTTATCCCTTTCTCATTCTATGATTCACTCTTCCATTTCCTCTCCTCCCTTCCTACTATTTCCTCCCTCTTCTCCTTCTTGTCTCCTCTCCTAGCTATCTTGGCAGGTCACTCTGACATTCCCCCCTCCCTCTCCCCTGTTGGACTGACTCAGGTCATAAAATATTTGTGTATGACCCTGTAAATAAGTTCTTTTTATTCTCTGGGTTTTTTTTTGCTGAGAGATGGAGCCAAACCCTTTGGTTCTTTGATGCGAAAGGGGACTCCTCTCCATATATCCAGTAGAGATTGGTCGATACCACAGCTACTTGGACTTGAACTGTAAGACTTGTGGTCCTCCGACTTTGTCTTACCATTCTCTTCTGGAATCATAATGTTACATGTTTTATTGTACTGTACTGTACATCTTTTAACTGGAAAACTTTCAATAAAGATATATTTAAAAAAAAATACTAATAATAATGGGCGGGTCTTATAGACAGGGGTGAACCTAGCCTCTCTGCTGTCTGAGGCAAACTGCAAAACGGCGCCCCCCCCTCCCCCCCATAGTAAATTTTTTCAATTAGTAGAAATAAATCTTGTTCATACAGATCTATATCTATCCTATAAATGGACATTTTAATTTGGAGAAATAAAAAAAAAAATCCAAACACAATGTCAGCGACATTACATACACATACAAAAACTACACAGAAGAATACAGAACAGGATCATTAATGGCAATGGCAGGCCTGGCACAAGCATACAGACACACAATGATGGCTGCAGAGCTATGGTCCTGTAGGCAGACACAGTCCTGCATTCTTATGGGATACACACAGGAGGCAGCACTGATTGCCAATCTATTATCTCTGCAACATGCCTACAAAACTCTTGGCAGCTCCATGTGGCAGCTGCCTGGCTCTGACTAGTGAGACATGTCACCATGCTGCACTGTCCACACACCACATGCAACGACCTGTAGTCTGAGCATCAACAGCCGCCACTGCTCTAAGCTGGTAAACTGGTGCGTCTTCTCCAACAGACCACGCCTTCTTTTCCCAAAATGCTTAGCCAATCACAAGCGCATGGGGCTGTCCAGAGCTAATAGCAGGGGCTTTCCAATTGGGTTGGGCAAAGGATATGGGAGCAGGATGGCTAGATTCCCCCCACCCCATCATGTGTTGACACTGGGAGGCAACATAATACACCCATGGGTTTGAAACCGCCAAGCCACCCTCCTCCTTTGCTCTCTGTAGGTGCTCCCACTTAATGCGTGCCTGGCCACCCTTCCATATCAGATCCCGAAAGACAGAATTAACCCTATAAAATTTGTTTTGTGCCTACCAGACTGGAGAGTTATGTAATACGTATAGGAGTTGAGGCATGAGAATCATTTTAATCAGATTGACTCTACCTGCTACCGACAGAAACAACTTTTTCCAGGCCCCAATATTTTGCTGAAACCTACTAAGAAAAGGAAGCAAGTTGAGCTGCTCGTAATCCTCCAATCTAGCTGAGATCGAGAGGCCCAAATATTTATATTCCGTAACCACCCTCAAAGGGACCGCAGGGTCCAGCACCAGGGAAGCCGCCACGTCCAAGGGTAGCAACACTGATTTATCCCAATTAATGGAAAAAACCTGATATATTCCCAAATCTTTTACTAGTGTCCATGGCGGTCCTCAAAGACTCTCTCGGATCCCACAGAAAGAGCAACACATCGTCCGTGTATAGGCTACCTTCTCAATGTGATGCACATACTGATACCGCTTTATGCCCCCATGCCCCTGAATTGCTGTATTGTTCTACTGCAATAGCGAACAGCACGGGAGACAAAGGGCAACCCTGCTTTATCCCCCTGTGCAGCACGAATTCTCCCAAAAGCAGCCATTCACCTGTATCTTGGCACTAGGAGACTCATACAGTAGCCTCACCCAACTGATGAACTTCTCCCCCAATCCCATAATCCTCATCACCATCCACAGATACCTCCATTCCACACTATCAAATGCCTTAGCGGTGTCTAGGGATACAATGACTCTCTGACCCACATTATCCGCTCTTGCCTGCATGTTTAGAAACAGCCGCCTAAGATTGGTTGCGGTAGACTTATTGGGCATAAACCCAGATTGATCAGGGTGTTTAAGGCGATTAGCCAACATCTTAGCCAAATGTTTAATATCAGTGGTCAATAACGAGATCGGACGATATGAAGCCGGATCTGTTGGATCCTTACCTTTTTTCGGCAGTACCACTATTATTGCCTCCCTCTTGGCCACGTACAGCTCCCCCCTGCCAGGCTGGCATTGTACACTTCCAACAGGGCACGGAGTAACGTCTCCATATATTTCTTAAATACCTCCCCCGGAATCCCATCCACCCTCGGGGCCTTGTCGTTGGGCACAGAGGGTAGAGCAGCATCAAGTTCCTCCAAATCAAATGGCTCCTCAAGAAGCCCACTCTCCACAGATGTGAGCCTGGAAAGCTGAACCATTGTCAGGAAGTGATCAATTTCCTCCTTCATTGGCTGCACATGAGACTTATGTAGATCAGAGTAGAATTCCGCCATTATATCCAGGATAGCTTTGCCACAGGTATACTCACACCCATCCCTCCCCCTCAATTTCGGAATATAGGCAGAATCTCTCTGAGCAGCCACTATCCTGAAAAGAAGATGACCTGCCTTCTCCCCGTCCTCAAAAAATTCATTGTGTGAAACAATCTCTTTCATTCTGCGGTTTTCATAACCAATTTACACACATTGTCTTGTGCTGTTTTTAAACAATCCTGAGCCTAAAGGGTCTGTTCTATTATAAATGCCCGCTCAGTGTTCTCAAGAGCCTTAACTAGCTCCCGTTATCAGTAATTATTAGACTGCAGATCATACAGGAACCTCAAAACAAATAAACATTTCCATCCAGGTACCTTATAGATGACATCTTGCCGGACTGAAGTCGTTCCCGTCCCTTTTGTCCCCATGTAGCAGAGACGCCATGATGAGATTTCTCTCTTCTCGTCTTCAGCAGCATTTCCCGACAGAGTACCCTTAAAAATAAAAAGTATCATGACACTGCCCTAGAAATATAAATATATCCCATGCTGCGCCCCTGAATAAATAATTACTCCTTATGGTATTTCCTGTATTTTCCCCCCATACTATGCCCCCTTTCACAATCCCCTCACTGCCCCATCATGTCATCCATTGCTCCACAATGTCCCAATTTACCCCATAATGTTCTCATTGCTCCATAATGTCCCCCGTTGCCCCACAAGGTAACAGTTGGCCCAGTAATGTCCCCATTTCCCCATAATGACCCCATTGCCCCACAATGTAGCAATTTGCTCCATAATGTCCCCCAGTGCCCAATAATGTCCCAATCTGCTCCAATGTTCCCCATTACCCGATAATGTACCAATTTGCTCCATAATATCCCACATTGCCTCACAATATCCCTCATTGTCCCAGTGTCCCCCATTGCCCCACAATACCACTCATTGCCCCATAATGTCCCCCATTGCCTTATAATGCTCCCCATTGACCCACAATATCCCTCATTGCCCCACAATATCCCTCATTGACCCACAGTATGCCCCAGTGCCCCACAATATGCTTCATTGCTCCACAATGCCCCCCATTAACCTTCAATCACCCATAATGTCTCTCATTAACCTTCAATGTCCCATAATGTCCCCCATTACCCTTCAATGTCTTTCATTGCCCCATAATGTCTCCCATTATCCCGCAATGTTTCAAAATGTCTGCCATTAACCCTCAATGTCTTCCATTGCCCCATAATGTCCCCCATTAAACCTCAATATCTCCCATTGCCCCTCAATGTCCCTCACTGCCCTATAAGATCCTTCATTGCCTTATAATGCCCCTCTTTGCCCCATAAAGTTCCCCATTGCGCCATTATGTACCTTGAATAGTTACCTGTCCCCAATCCTCCCCCACCACAGCCCCCTCATCTACAATCATTCTCCATCTCACCTTCGGCTCCTAAGAGTGCTTACCTGTCCTGTCTGCGGCATCCTGTCAGCAACCCCAGTGCTAGCACAGCGTACTGCTAGAGCTGGGTGAGGAGTGCTCCTGCACCTCAGTCCTGGCGCCTAAAAGATGCCAATACATTTAATATATAAGAACAGGTCTCCAGGTCCTGTCGCCACACACTGTACAGACCTCTGACTCCCACAATGTAGTGGAGGACCTTCGGTGAGTCACATGACTGTGATGTCACCAAAGGTCCTGCCACCATGGACATTGCAGTTAATCACTTCACATAGTGAGTGCACCCTCAGAGGGTGGGGGCCATGGGTGGCTGCCTGCTGCTAACTCTGGCCCTGCTGGAACTACAGGAGCAAAAGCGGCATCCACAAGGAGCCAACCTACCACTGGGCAGATGCCGCCCTCTAGTGGCGCCGCCTGAGGCAGCCGACTAAGTGATATGTGCGCTTCTGCTTATAGAGACTTAAATGTTATCAATCTGGACTTAATGACTAGCTGTCAATACTCAGCTGTCATTAACCCTTTCTATAGCCCCAATGCCACCGCACCTGGGAATGCTGGCTGCTATTCTTTAGTCTGGGGCCCAATAACTGTTGGCCTCACGACACTGAGAATACCAGCCCCAAGCTGTCTGGTTTTTCCTTATCTGCCAATCAAAAATAGGGCAAAGTCCACACATTTATTTCAATTATTTATTTAAGTAATTTAAAAAAATAATGGGCTCCCCTGTAATTTTGATTGCCAGCCAAGGTAAAGCCATGCAGTTCAGGGTGGCAGTTCGTAGCTGTCCACTTTATCTACGCTGAGAGTCAAAAATACAGCAAAGCCCTACATCATTTTTTTAAATTGTTTATTTTTAAACTACTTTAACAGCAGGTTTGTTGCCTATGGCAACCACTCAGATGCCACAGCCAATCACAGGTGCTGTCACAGAAAGTGAGCGCCTATGATTGGTGTTGGAGCCAGTGCAGTAAATAAATCAGGAAATTAATGAGCAGTGTTCGGTACACACCCCGAAGTTTACAGTTTGGGTTCGCCCATCACTGTTCCTGTTAACTGTTATTTTTTTAACTACATTTAGAACTGAGGAAGGGGCAACTTTAAAACGCTTTGCTATTTTCTAGCTTTCTCTTTCTTTGTGGGGTTCCACCATTTTCATTTCCAGAGTGCTAGGCAGCTGCTTAGAAGAACCTATGGCTGCTGTTTCTTGGCACAAGGTTAGAGGAGGCTGAATTTTTATAAAGCGGAGAAATTTGCATCACCCGACCTTATTTAACAATGATAGTGAACAAGCCATAACCCTAACAGGCTAATTAAGGTCTGAAACCTTGGTCAATGTTACCTTAGCACACAAATCTCCAAAGGTACCCAACAGTTTGCATCGGCCCATTTTTCTTTTTGTAATTTTTAAAATTCTAAAAATATTTTATTTTTGCCTAAAATATGAGGGAAATATGTAATCTTGATATCTTTGTGCCTTTTAGAGATCATTTCATATTCAATTTGCTTAACTGTGCACAATAATAGTAAATTTGACCAGCGGTGCCCAAACATTTGCATGGCACCGTATGTCTTTGTCATATATCTGTGTTAAAACATATGTGAAAAATACGGTATAGAGTGAATACAAGTATTCAAATTCCAATTATACAAATTGAAATAAAGGCAGATGATGACATTATGTTCATTCCAACCATTTATTTTATCGTCTATATACAGCATGGTATTCTACCATTAAATTGAAAGGCAACTTTGAAAGAAAATAAATGCAAAGTAATTTAGAGATATATCATAGATAGGGATATTTTATCATTTTCTTTGACATTTGTAGAAGTTTTTTCCTTTAGATAATCTGTAGATAAGAATTCAGACAACCAAATGTAAATATCCATAATGTCCACAAGGTGACAGCAGAGGTATTAATAGACCGTTGTCACATGCTTGGTACATATATATATATATTATATATATATATATATATATATATATATATATAGTCATATGAAAAAGTTTGGGCACCCCTCTTAATCTTACTCTTTTTTCTTTTTTAAAAATTGGGTTTTTGCAACAGCTATTTCAGTGTGATATATGTAATAACTGATGGACACAGTAATATTTCAGGATTGAAATGAGGTTTATTGTACTAACCGAAAATATGAAATATACATTATTTCAAAAATTGACAGGTGCAAAAGTATGGGCACCTCAACAGAAAAGTGACATTAATATTTAGTACATCCACCTTTTGCAAAAATAACAGCCTCTAGTCGCTTCCTGTTAATGAGTTCCTGGATCCTGGATGAAGGTATTTTTGACCATTCCTCTTTACAAAACAATTCCAGTTCAGTTAAGTTTGATGGTCGCCGAGCATGGACAGCCCGCTTCAAAACATCCCACAGATGTTCAATGATATTCAGGTCTGGGGACTGGGATGGCCATTCCAGAACATTGTAATTGTTCCTCTGCATGAATGCCTGAGTAGATTTGGAGCGTGTTTTGGATCATTGTCTTGCTGAAAGATCCATCCCCGAAGTAACTTCAACTTTGACACTGATTCTTGAACATTATTCTCAAGAATCTGCTGATACTGAGTGCAATCCAGGCGACCCTCAACTTTAACAAGTTTCCCGATGCCGTCGTTGGCCACACAGCCCCAAAGCATGATGGACCCTTCCCCAAATTTGACAGTGGGTAGCAAGTGTTTTTCTTGGAATGCTGTGTTTTTGTGGCCCGATGCATAACGCCTTGTTGTATGACCAAACAACTCAATCTTTGTTTCATCAGTCCACAGGACCTTCTTCCAAAATGAAACTGGCTTGTCCAAATGTGTTTTTGCATACCTCAGGCGACTCTGTTTGTGGCGTGCATGCAGAAATGGCTTCTTTCGCATTACTCTCCCATACAGCTTCTCCTTCTGCAGTGTTCGCTGTATTGTTGACCGATGCACAGTGACACCATCTGCAGCAAGATGATGCTGCAGGTCTTTGGAGGTGGTCTGTGGATTGTTCTTGACTGTTCTCACCATTCTTCTTCTCTGCCTTTCTGATATTTTTGTTGGCCTGCCACTTCTGGCCTTTATAAGAACTGTCCCTGTGGCCTTCCATTTCCTTACTATGTTCCTCACAGTGGAAACTGACAGGTTAAATCTCTGAGACAACTTTTTTTATCCTTCCCCTGAACAACTATGTTGAACAATCTTTTTTTTTAGATCATTTGAGAGCTGTTTTGAGGAGCCCATGATGCCACTCCTCAGAAAAGGGGCAGCACGGTGGCTCAAGTGGTTAGCACTGTAGCCTTTGCAGCACTGGAGTCTTGAGGTCCTGGGTTCAATTCCCACCAAGGACACTTAGGACAACATCTGCAAGGAGTTTGTATGTTCTCCCTGTGCTTGCGTGGGTTTCCTCCGGGCACTCCGGTTTCCTCCCACATTGTAAAGACATACTGATAGGATGTTTAGATTGTGAGCTCCAAGAGAGACAGCATTACTCATGTATGTAAAGTGCTATGGAATTAATAGCGCTATATAAATGAATAAATATATTATATAAATATTAACTAGGAGAACAACTTGCAAGTGGACACCTGAAATAGCTTTTCTCATGATTGGATACACTGGGCTATGAAGTACAAAGCTCGATGAGGGTACCAAACCAATTTAGTGCTTCAGTAAGTCAGTAAAAAGTAGTTAGGAGTATTCAAATCATGAAAATCAGAAGGGTGCCCATACTTTGGCACCTGTCAAATTTTGAAATAATGCATATTTCACGTTTTTGGTTATATATATATATATATATAGAGAGAGAGAGAGAGAGAGAAAAAAAGAGGAAAAAAAAGAGAAAAAAAAAAAAACTGCACAGCACTCACAGACTAAATGTGAACTGGTGCCAGCAGTTTTTTTCTCTTTTTTGTATCATATGGAGATGCTGGCTCCATGCTGCAATTGCACCCTCATTGACCACAGGTGATCTAGGGTCAAGATGGAGTCTGCCCACTGAGAGGTGGGGGGTGGACAAGGAGGACAGGGATGTCAGCGATAGGACTCATCAGACCTGAAGTCACTTTGTCGCAGTTGATGAGCAAGCAGACATTGGCCAATGTATGTACCAAGAACTTCAGAAATAAAAAGATAAGATTTTTGAGTTTTTTGAAAAAACGTAAGTTTTTAAACTTTTTTCTCATATACATATAGCTTGTTAGCATTTGTACGTCATTGGTAGTAACTGAGTGCTGCAGAGAACTTTTTCTAGTTATATATATATATATATAATATATATATATATATATATATATATATATATATATATATATACACAGTTAGGGCCAGAAATATTTGGACAGTGACACAATTTTCGCGAGTTGGGCTCTGCATGCCACCACATTGGATTTGAAATGAAACCTCTTCAACAGAATTCAAGTGCAGATTGTAACGTTTAATTTGAAGGTTTGAACAAAAATATCTGATAGAAAATGTAGGAATTGTACACATTTCTTTACAAACACTCCACATTTTAGGAGGTCAAAAGTAATTGGGCAAATAAACATAACCCAAACAAAATATTTTTATTTTCAATATTTTGTTGCGAATCCTTTGGAGGCAATCACTGCCTTAAGTCTGGAACCCATGGACATCACCAAACGCTGGGTTTCCTCCTTCTTAATGCTTTGCCAGGCCTTTACAGCCGCAGCCTTCAGGTCTTGCTTGTTTGTGGGTCTTTCCGTCTTAAGTCTGGATTTGAGCAAGTGAAATGCATGCTCAATTGGGTTAAGATCTGGTGATTGACTTGGCCATTGCAGAATGTTCCACTTTTTTGCACTCATGAACTCCTGGGTAGCTTTGGCTGTATGCTTGGGGTCATTGTCCATCTGTACTATGAAGCGCCGTCCAATCAACTTTGCAGGTTGATCTTTGTCTCATCTGTCCATATAATACTTTTCCAGAACTGAGCTGGCTTCTTGAGGTGTTTTTCAGCAAATTTAACTCTGGCCTGTCTATTTTTGGAATTGATGAATGGTTTGCATCTAGATGTGAAGCCTTTGTATTTACTGTCATGGAGTCTTCTCTTTACTGTTGACTTAGAGACAGATACACCTACTTCACTGAGAGTGTTCTGGACTTCAGTTGATGTTGTGAATGGGTTCTTCTTCACCAAATAAAGTATGCGGCGATCATCCACCACTGTTGTCATCCGTGGACGCCCAGGCCTTTTAGAGTTCCCAAGCTCACCAGTCAATTCCTTTTTTCTCAGAATGTACCCAACTGTTGATTTTGCTACTCCAAGCATGTCTGCTATCTCTCTGATGGATTTTTTTCTTTTTTTTCAGCCTCAGGATGTTCTGCTTTACCTCAATTGAGAGTTCCTTTGACCGCATGTTGTCTGGTCACAGCAAAACTTCCAAATGCAAAACCACACACCTGGAATCCACCCCTGACCTTTTAACTACTTCATTGATTAAGGTTAACGAGGGAGACGCCTTCATAGTTAATTGCAGCCCTTAGAGTCCATTGTCCAATTACTTTTGGTCCCTTGAAAAAGAGGAGGCTTTGCATTACAGAGCTATGATTCCTAAACCCTTTCTCCGATTTGGATGTGGAAACTCTCATATTGCAGCTGGGAGTGTGCACGTTCAGCCCATATTATATATATAATTGTATTTCTGAACATGTTTTTGTAAACAGCTAAAATAACAAAACTTGTGTCACTGTCCAAATATTTCTGGCCCTAACGTATACAGTGCTGTGCAAATTAATTGGGACAAAGCATTTTTAAGTAAAATCGTAAGTTGGGGTTATCAGTCAGTGATTCAAACCAGTTGTAACTGCTGTGAACAGGTGTGAGTGTACAACCTTGAGTAACAAAATGTGGTTTGACTGGTTTTAGTCATAAAATAACAGCTAGCTTCCCCTCAGCTTCAGTTGAGAGCTTGTTTCTGTGAGGAGTGGTTTAGTGTACTTTTTCTCTCAGTGTGATTCATGCCTGTAAAAATGGATGTTACTCCACGGAAGAGGTCTAGAATTATTAGTCTTAATGAACATACAAGTCTGACTGTAACAGAAATCGCTTCCACCGTTGCTATTGGAAAATCTACCTTTTCAAGAATAATTCGCACACACAATGAAACTGGATCGTTTTCTCCAAAACGAAAAGGGAAATGTGGAAGAAAAAGGAAAACGACACCAAGAACTGATAAACACTTATCAGAAATAGTAAAATTAATGCAAGAAAAACTGGCATTATATATATATATATATATATTATTATATACAAATACAAAGTATATATATATATATATATATATATATATATATATATATATATATATATATATATATATATAATTATTATCATTATAATTTTATTGTGATTGTATATCTATACATTTTATAGGCACGGGAGATTGTCCAGAAGGTCCTTAATCCAGGAAACGTGAGTTATAACCTATATGTATGATGAATCACTAAGAAATCAGCGAAATTTTTGGATCGGGTTATGCTTTTGATATAGATGAATGGGACAAACGTGGGTACCAATACAAGCTTACTTCTAGGTAGTGACACTTGTATTAGTGATAATAGGAAAGCAAATGCCAATATTATTGATTTTAAACATTGATTGACAGGTCCACACTTACAATATATGTCTAGGTGTTGCACTAAGGACCGGGATACTCGGCAGCAGGGCAGACGGGTTGATGTCAAGGTGGCAGCGCCCTGCGCCGTGGCGGTTGGCGAACACTCGTAAAGGGGAAGCATTTAAAGGGGAGAAAAGTTTGTAAAGTTCGTGACACCAGCTGAGGTGTCCAGCAAGGGTTGGCCGGCGTGAATTTAGATGCTTCCATGGAATAGGTGTTGTAGCAGGTCCCTGGGGTGTAGTAGGTGAATGTAGTCTTTACCTTTTACTTGTGGTGGTAACAGTTGAAGTCTAGGGGTACTGCTCACCAGGTCGAGGATCCAGTCGGTCTGGAAGAATCTGGAACTACACTCCACCAAGGGGAGGTAATGCCTTCCTGCTGTGCTCTGTATGCTTGGTGTTTCAGGTGCCTGAGAGCTATCCTGTCCTCCCTTGTTCTCGCTGCTCCTCTGTGTAGTTTCTCCAGCTAAGCAGGCAAAGCAAACCCTTCCAAGCTGTGCTGATCTTCACCACTTTCGGGCTCCCTGTAATGCTATGCTCCTGAGTCTACACAAATGACCAGCAGACCTGCAGTCTCGTTATCTTCATTTTCTGCCTCCAGGTCTGTAATGCCTGGATAGCCTAGGGCTCTGGTGCCCTGCTTTCACCGAGTGAAGGGAGCTCCAGTTACCTCCAGACATGACACCCCCACCGGTTGCAGAGGCTATACTACTGTGGCCACAGGGGCGCCACAAATACAGGGAAGATGAGTTATCATGATTGTAATATGTGAGGATATATCTTATGTATAATATTCTGCTCAGAAAAAAAATATTCCATTATAATTAAAGTATTGTAAAGAAAGAGTACTAGTTTGTTTTGTCAAGTTGGCACATAGTTTACACTTTAATATGTTAACTATATCTCATGTCCAAAATGTATATAGAGTTTCTCTTCTGAAAGGACGGTTTGTCAATTTTAGCAACATCAATTGCAGCCTTGTAATTAGTAGAATGGGTCAAATAGAAATGTCCAGTGACTTTTTACATGGCAATGCCTTCTTAAGACTGCCAAGGACAATTGTACTACTAACACTGGAAAATAATAAGGATGACTCCATAGCCAGTCTAGCCATAAAGCAGAAGGCCACTCATTCTCGTAGAACACGACCGCCACGTGATTACGTGCCTGTTGTCTCCAGAACAAGAGCAGTTCTTCTGGATATTCATGGATGGAGAATACTTGGCCATACAGCTGTACACAGATTGATCTGGGCAGCATGGTGACTCAATGGTTAGCATGGTCACTTTCGAATCCTGGCTTCAAATCCAACTATGAATCCAACTATCTGATGTTTGTATGTTTCTGTGGGTTTTATCCATGTTTTATGTACTTTGGTTTCCCTCCATCCTCCAAATATATACTGAGAGGAAATCTAGATTATGGGCCCCAAATGTCTGTAAGAGGAATAGATTGGTGCAAAATATGTGAATCAACATACGGACTGGGATACTAGCGGTATTGGCCATCATCTGAGTTTTATCACAATCAAATTCTTGCGAGTAAAGGCAATTGAACCCCAATAATTGTGTTCTTCTATACTTGGGCTTCTTAGATGAGGTGAGCAGTAGGCACAAATTGGATGTAACAATGCTTATATATTAATATCCCATGTAGTTTATGTATCTTTTCTCTCCACTTACAGGTCTCGGATGAATTGCTGGCACATATGGGCTACTTGGTATTAGGGATCAGTCCTGCTTTTCTTCAGCAGTTATCAGACAGTCAGGTTGCACAGCTGCTGCCAGCCCTGACCAGTAATGCAGACGTGCTAAGTTCTGCTCAGATGCTGGCCGTCTTCCAGACACTGTGGGTATGTGCAGTTGTCAACTTCTATAATTTTTTTTTTTTTAATACTTAGTGCAAAAATTATATTTATTCTTCAGGCAAAGGTGTATCATAAAAGCAGCATTAGTAGCGACAATGCCGTTCCTTGCACTATAGAGTCCTTTAAGTTGAACTCATTTTAGATTTTTAGAAAACAACTTAAGAACACAGAAGACGAGGTTCTACCCCCAATTTTCATCAGCTCCAGGCCCTTATTCCCAACTGGGAGTATGAAGGTGTACATTATGACTAGTATGGAACTTGTTTACTCGATGCAGACCCCAATACTTATTTTGTATATTTACATCTTCCTTTTGTATTTGTATTTGTCATTTGCAGATGTCATGGAATATTTCCCATAAGCTTAATGAGCTGGGTCCTCTACTACCATCATTACCTTTGATTATGGTACGTGCAAGGAGCAAAGAATTGTTGTCTAATCTGAGCTCTATGACTGGGGTGAAATGGAACGAACAACAGGTAAAACACTAACACTTTATATTCAGTTGCTTTATTTTTAAAGAGACTTTGTCACAGCCAAAATGCCTTTTAAACTATCAATACATATAGGGAACTTAACCCCAGTGAAATCATACTAGCTCTGTACTTGTTACTGAAACAGTGTTTGCAAAAATAACTTTAATTGCTCTTCAAATGAGAGAACTTCAGTGCACCCTGAGGGTGGATAAAATCTCTGTGCATTGTTTTCCCCCCCCTTATATAACATCTTGGGGACTTCCACTATCTATGATGAACAGCACTTCTATCATATAGTGAATGCTGCCCGACGTATGTGCACATGAATACAGACACTGCTGTGCCGACGGTGTGCAGATAGTTCATTTTGGGAATGCACACAGGGTTATGTGGCTTCTCCCAACTGGCTCCTCTCTGCTGTTGCTGTTCACATCTTTCGTACACCTGGAAATTTAGAGACGTACACGTCTTATACGATGAAGTACAGTCAGGAGATTCCAACAGAGACTACAGGCAGGTAATCATTCTGTAAGTATAACACATTTGGCATAGATATCACAATACCCAGTGGTAGTAAATCAAGCACAATAATGGGCCCTATAAACCAGATGTAACATTGTGCGCAATCACTCACCCATGTCATGTACAGCAGTATCAGCCTCAGTCATCTACACAGAGTCCTGCCACGTAGTGCGCCCCCTACGTCCATTTCACCGCCGCTTGTTCACGGGTCCCTGTGAGTCCCCGTGAACAAGCGGCAGTGAAACGGACGTAGGAGGCGCACTACGTGGCGGGACTCTGTGTAGGTGACTGAGGCTGATACCGCTGTAGATGACATGGGTGAGTGATTGTGCACAATGTTACATCTTGTTTACAGGGCCCATTATTGTGCTTGCTTTACTACCACTGGGTATTGTGATATCTATGCCAAATGTGTTATACTTACAGAGTGATTACTTGCCTGTGGCCTCTGTTGGAATCTCCTGACTGTACTTCATTGTGTAAAACGTGTACGTGTCTGCTTTTATATATGTATTCAAATAAAGGTAATATTTTATGTAACTTTAACTCCATAGTGGTTTCCACTTGTTTAATACATTAGCGGAGTGTTACTAATATTGTCCTATACATAATGCACACCAAAATGGTAAACTATCAGTGACCATGAGAGTCAACATTGTTCTGTGGTGTGGTAGGTTTTTGAAAATTCTTATGGAAATTTAGAGAGCAGCTTCAGAGAGGAGAAGGTGGAAGACATTCAACTCTTACTTTCATTATATCGCTGATTAGGTGATTATCTCAACTGCTACTAATGATCAAATTTGTTTTAACATCTAACATTAAAAAACACCATGTGTTAAACTCTGTAGGCAGTGGGGATAATCACCTATTTGGTGGTACAATAAAGTCAGGAGCTGCTCATTTTCCACCTTCTCCTTCTCTTTATAGGTATGACATTTCTAATTGAAAAAAAAAGCTTTCAACATTCCAGTTTTAACTCTTGACAATAGAGCAAACACAGTAATCAGCCATGTCCTGATTTCCATAATTAACTTTAAGAGGGTTGTCCAGTCTAAAATGATACCGTAATTGTGCAGTCGCTTTATGTTACTGCAAACATGTCAATTCTCCCAGTGCCCGCCCTGTGCACTGAGAGGATTCGTTGAATTTTAAGTTGGGAATGGACCACGGTTATGCGGTATGCATGTTTCCAGCCAGAACCCCCGAGTAGTGGGTGCGGCCTTGCTCAATACAAGTGTATGGAGCAAGACCGCACCCACTATTCGGATGCGCCAGCTCCATACACTTGTATTGAGTGACGCTGCGCCCAATAGTCGTGTTGTTGCCGAAAATAAGCATACCGCAAAATTGTGGTCCATTTCCCGCTTACAATACAGAAAATCCTCGCAGCGCACATTGTGGGCACAGTCTGCAGTCACAGAATTATCATTTTAGACTGAACAACCCCCACAGCTTTGCTGTGTAGACTGTGACGGCTGAGCAGAGTCCTTACATGATTATAGAAGAGCAATAGATTGAGTCAGGGGCGGAACTACCGTGGTGCAGCCTGTGCAGCTGCACCAGGGCCCCGACCTGCTAGGGGGCCCCTTGAGCCTGCAGGGGTCCCCCAGCCGCCCCCCATGACCCTGTGCCAGTGTGCCAGAGGAGAGGGGGTTAACCGAGGGAAGCTTCCTGCTTCCCCCGGCTGAGCCCGCCCCTCCTCTCCTCTGCTGCTGCTCCGGCTCCCAGGGGCTCGCACGATGCAGGATGCAGGTAGGAGCCGGCGGCGGCATCACAGCCCCCCCCATCCTCGCCGGCGGCCGCGGTAGCGGAAGCCCCCCCCAGTCCTCGCCCGCGGCCGCGATCGATAGATAGCACCCCCACCCCGGTCCGCAGTGTCCTCACCGTCTGCACCAGGGCCCCCCGGTGGCACGGTCCGCCACTGGATTGAGTGATACTTTTTTTCTTACTCCTGAAGGTCTTGATAAAGTAGCGCACATTTTCAGACATTTCCTAGACCTTGGAGACAATATTCCATCTCCTCAATCTAAGAGGCAGCCATAATAAAGTGCACACACCCTACTGTAGTCTTTATACAATATAGGAAGAATATGTATCATCAGCATGTCCATCTCCAGGTAAAAAAAAGTAAAATAAAAATTATAAAGCTACAAAATATTATTACATTGATCTAGATATGTAATTAACAAAAAAATAATACGTAATGTACTCAGTGTAGGCACAGTTGTGGTTTTATTTTTGGCGCACTTTTTAAATGCAATGGCTAATGCACAGTTACGGTAATAACAAAAGAGAAGTGTGAGCCATTTGCCTTGTTCTCTTGTCTTTAGACTCCTGCACTCTCTGAACCTGTGATATAGGGCAGAATGTTTTTGCAGCACAGTGTTGCACTGTAATATTCTCTGCAGTGAGAAAATAATAATTGTATTCCTCATTAAAGTTTACTATTTCTTCTAAAAAAAAAACAAAACCTCTAGTAGGTCTCCAAACCCTCTAGCTTCTAAGTTTCTTTAGGTTTCACATATATCACCCAGAAATGGAATGCACAGACCATAGTCTGCCATGGGACTATACTTTATTGTGACTCCAAAGGTTTTTTCCATGGATTGTATTAGTAAAAAACTGATGTGGTCTCTCATATTATAAAAGTGTTTTTATCTGTGTGAATTGATTCTAGGGGAAATTATCGTATTTTATAATGGTACTTCCCAGTGGCGCACAGAAGGCGATAGAGGTCCACAGGGTTTATTTTTGGTGGTCTGTGTACACTAGATTATGTCTCCATGCTTAAGAAATTACTGCGTGTTTGACGACTTAGGGCCCTTTCACATCAGCGTTTTTCATAATTCGCGGCAGATGCGGTGAAAAAAACCGCATCTGCCGCGTTTGCCGCATAACCGCGGTTTTTTTCGCTGCCGCACCTGCCGCAAGTGCAAAACCGCACTTGCCGCATCTGCCGCAAGTCCCCCTATACTTTCTATGGGAAAAACCGCAACCGCGCCGCAAGTGGAACGGTTATGTGGCAAACGCGGCAGATGCGGTTTTTTCACCGCATCTGCCGCGAATTACGAAAAACGCTGATGTGAAAGGGCCCTTAGACCTCATTCACAGAGGGTTTGTGCTCTGTTTTTGTTGACCTGTTTTTGATGCAGTTTCTGCACCAAAAATGAATCCTCTTTTTGCAAAAAAAGCATCATAATTGCATCATCCGTTTGTGTTGCTTTTTTGCTCCATTTTCGGGGGACACAGACAGACACACACTTTATTACCCTCCTCGGCGATTCCACGGTGAGCCCAGTGTGTCGTCCCTATGGGAATCGGCAGGACCTGCGGGTAATAAGAGTATTTACAGGACTATCACCATGTGGCTCTCAGGCTCAGTCACATGGGCAGTACTGTACCCGCAGGTCCTGCCTATGCCTGTAAGGAACACAGCCAGAGCTCACTGTGGGATCGCCAGGGAAGGTAAGTAATGGAGTTTGGTGGTGTGGAAAGTGCAGCAGAAAAACGGAGCACTAATTGACGCTCATTATTTTCTGGATGCGCTTTCTGCACCACTAATGCAGCAGTCAAAAATGCTGATGTCTACATAGCAAATTAAAAATCCCATTCACTCTGCTGGCAGACGCAGTTTTTGGTGCAGTTTAAGAAAAAAAAACACAACGCATCAAAAACAGATAAAGAATGTCCGGTGTGAACATAGTCTAAGGCTCATTAGAGTTTTCAAACTATTGGATGACATCATTTTTGCAATATATTTTTGCCAAAACGAATTGTCAGAACAGTGGCCAACCTCATTAGGCAGAGGAATAGCTAAGGGTTCAGCTTAAGGGTGAGGGACAAAGCATCTGGGTGGTTCCCAAATCAGTTGACCATGATTACAACTACAGTGGTGCAGAATATGTAATAGATATTACAGTTACAGATAATGACTTGCCTCTGATGTTTTTTCTGAACGAGTTGTCCACTTTTCCTGTCTTTTCTATCTGGCTGAGACTGACATGACGCAACCCAACTGCAGAGATTACAACAACGACACATTTGACTTCTCACATTTCCAGTACCTTCCCCATCTTTTCCCAACTTACACAAACTACTCAACCCAAGGTCCCTAGTTCTGTATCTGTTGATGACAAATCACTGTAGCAACAAAGTAATCCCATATTAAAGTCAATTCACTGAGGGATATTTAAAATTTAACTGGTATTGATGTAAATATATAAAAGAACCAAGTCCGACAAAGGTGCACTAAGTAATTTACTCATCAACAATGAGCGACACAGGATAAAATTCTATGATTGGAAACCAATCTAAAATTTCTAAACACAAATACAGTCTCAAAATGGGCTCAAATAGTCTCAACGCGTTTCTTCATCCACATATTGGACGATTCACCAGGAGACTTTGTATAAATTAGAACTAGACATGATAGTTCTGAAGAAGAAAATAAATTAAAGCAAATGAAAGCTGTCATAGGTAATTCAGACCCTAAATTGACAGCTCATTGATATACACACCAGTGTTAGTAATAAAGACAGAGAGTTCTGAACCCTTACATTATTAATAACCCCTATGGAGTGTTACCATATACAGGGTATTAAACAGTAAATTGCAAACAATTTGTTCTATGTAAGGGGAGTACATTTTTCTGCCTATGTTCTCCCCTAAAACGCAATAGGGCAATTATGTAATGAAATGTAGCTCCTAACTAACACGAGGCACATTTCATATGTATTGGTGTTCCAAGTATTGCATCGTGTCTAATCATAATGCATAAAATTAAGCAAGGTACGCTTTAAAGCAACCTGCGGTCTATAGAACAGTGAGCGGTAGTGCAGGGGATCATGTTATGGGTAAAATAGCTCCAGGTGGGCCCTTCTGATTGCTGGGGCCTGGGATAATCGCATCTTCTGCCTCCAAGTAGCTACGCTACTGTTACTAGCAAAAGAGCTAAAATCTGAAGGGAATATTCCCCAAAAGTACAGATCTTCTGAGTCTTATGTGACCCAATGAAATTTATGGCACAACTATGTAGTTACACAAAGATTCAGATTTCTTTCTTCTAAAGTGCAAATGAATGTTTTATGATATTTGAATTTAATCGTATAAAATGTTAAATCACACTTGTATAAATTAAAAAAAATAAACTGTCTACTTCCCGAACAAGGCACTGCTGCTGATCCGGGAGGTCACAAAAGCAATGAATATATCAGATGGTGTCAGGTAGGTTTGTGATGTGTCTTGTAACTTCTGTGTTTGTGAAGTTTTAACATTTCATGTCTTTGTATGTTGCTGTGAGAAGTATGGAAATCTGCAGCAGTGATACCTTGAGTTTACAGTTGATTTGATTGGAAATGCAGTGGATTTATTGCAGATTTCACCCTTTGCAGTGGGGGTCCTGCCTGGGTGTTGTACTCGTGCTGCTATGGAGGCACTATGCCACTGCAGGCCACATCATGCTGTTGACTTCAGCTGGCTCTTTCGTACCCCTTCAGTTAGCTCATTGCGCCCTTTTTACAGTCTATGTCCTTGATGGTCTTGTACTGCTCAATTAACCACAATCTAAAGGTCATGCTCGGTGCCATTTTAGATGCCATAACTGTCGCCATCTCCATGCAACTGACCTCTTCCCAGCATACTTTGATTCTTCCTGATATGAGACTCGATCCTGCCGAGTACTCCAAGTGTAGCATGGTGCGTGGCGAACGTTATGGGTGAGGTATTCATCTGTTATGCTTTGGCATATTATATTAAAGTGGGGATCCTGTCTGCCTTTGTGGACTTATGCTATGGGGCCGCATGATGCTGGTGACTTCAGCTCGTCAGGACCAGATGTTGAACAGTTCAATGACAGAGACCATTACTCACAAATAACCTTTTTACTAAATAGTAACTTGGTGGGGTTTATGTACAGTACATTGTGGTTACACAGCTTAAAGAGAACCTGTCATGTCCTCCTTCCCCCAGAACCATGAGCAGTTCTGTGAACATATCAAAGTTCTCTGCCTAACAGTCCCTTCATTTATTTGTATACACAAGCAGATCTTTGGAAAAAATATCTCTAAAGTAAGTTTGCAAATTAGGACTTTGACTAATTGTGTGGGTGTTATTTGTCCGATTAGTCGGCCCACTTAACATGTTATCATTCCCCTGTGGACATGATAATATGCTTTACAAAAGCTGGCGCCTTTGCCAGTGCTATACATAGCTCACACATGTGCACAGCTTTATTCACCTTACAGCATTGAGCTTATGAAGCTGAATGTACACATCCCCGTCCTTTTGAAGGGCTCACTGTGTATGATCTGAAGTCGTCCGCATCTTCCAATAATGTGCACTACGCTCTCTGAAGTCAGACATGTATATCCGGCTTCATAGTAGTGCGCATGACCGGAAGTGCGGACAACTTCCGATCATGCACAGTGAGCCTCTCTGAAGCCAGGGTTCATACATCCGGCTTCAGAAGCTCAAGGCTGTGAACAAATCGTGCATATTAACAAGGTTTATATAGCGCTGGCAAAGACTCCAGCTTTTGTAAAGCATGTCCTCACTACATGATGGGCGTGATAACATGCTAAGTGGGCCGACAAGTCAGGGAACTAATGCCCTCTCAACTAGTCAAAGCCCTAAGTTGTATATTATAAAAGAACTTCAGAAATACTTTTTCTAAAAATCTGTTTATGTATGCAAATAAATGAAGTGACTGCTAGGCCGGACATTTTGATATTGCACGGAGGACCTGACAGGTTCCCTTTAAAGAACGCTTCCTGAACAATATGGATCATTTTCACACACCAGTTTCAATTCCTTTCTCTAAACTCACTTGAACTCTGTTTCCACTGATTAGCCTGCCTTCACCACAACACAGCTCAGTACTACAGTCCAGCTAGTGAGAGTCCTACTCCAAACCCCTTATTCCACCTCTTCTTCACTCTTAAAGGAATTAGTTTGCCAATATGGCCTGTACTTATCTTTTCTACTTCTAACGCCTTGAAAGTCGTGCCTGGGGCACTCTCTTTGTCTCTTGTTCTGTCTTCGATCCAGGCCCATCTCCGGCAAACCACTCTGTCCTTCATCTGTTTACCTTTCTTTTATTCAGGATCATGCTATTTTCTGTCTTTTTTTCTTTTAATTTTTTAATTTAACCTTATTTTTATTAAATTTTTAATTTATAACAAGGATAAACAGACATTCGAGAAAATTATTCAGAGAAACTATGGGGCCTCAAGACATATCAAAGCATGACAAGTAAAGGAGAAGGATCGTTAATGCAATAATTGAGAATTCAAATCGACAAAGTCCAGGAATGTCTTTGGCTTATCAGAATAACAAGTCTATGGAATTCGAAGTTGGCAAAACCCATAGAGTCCAATGCTACGGAAATCACCAAACATGACATAAAGATCCATTAGGTTAAGACAGCGAATACAATAAAACATACAATTGGAAGTTATCAATGAACAATGTCGAATCCCTCCATACCTTATCAAAGGCTTCTATATTATTATGGAGTATAGCTGTCATCCTCTCCATAAGGTATACGTTTTTTATTCTAGCGTATAAATTCGACATGGTAGGAACTGTAGTCCTCTTCCAAAAAAGAGATATTAAGCACTTGGTGGCTGTTAACAGGTGTAGTGACAATTTAATCTGCGTTTTGCTTAGACCTGGAGGGAATAAATTCGGTAAATAGGTCCAAGGGTCCAGGGGCAAGTCCTTTTCCAGGATCTTTTCCATCAGTACCCCCACCTCCCTCCAGTAGGCTTATATCCCACTACAGTCCCAAAAAATATGGTAGATGGATGAAACCCCCGATCCATACATCCAGCATACACTGTGTGCAGAATTATTAGGCAAATGAGTATTTTGATCACATGATACTTTTTATACATGTTGTCCTACTCCAAGCTGCATAGGCTTGAGAGCCAACTACCAATTAAGTAAATCAGGTGATGTGCATCTCTGTAATGAGGAGGGGTGTGGTGTAATGACATCAACACCCTATATAAGGTGTGCTTAATTATTAGGAAAATGCCTTTCCTTAGGCAAAATGGGTCAGAAAAGAGATTTGAGGGCTCTGAAAAGTCCAAGATTGTGAGATGTCTTGCAGAGGGATGCAGCAGTCTTGAAATTGCCAAACTTTTGAAGCGTGATCACTGAACAATCAAGCGTTTCATGGCAATAGCCAACAGGGTCGCAAGAAGTGTGTTGGGCAAAAAAGGCGCAAAATAACTGCCCATGAATTGAGGAAAATCAAGCGTGAGCTGCAAGATGCCATTTGCCACCAGTTTTGCCATATTTCAGAGCTGCAACGTTACTGGAGTATCAAAAAGCACAAGGTGTGCTATATTCAGGGACATGGCCAAGGTAAGGAAGGCTGAAAAACGACCATCTTTGAACAAGAAACATAAGATAAAATGTCAAGACTGGGCCAAGAAATATCTTAAGACTGATTTTTCAAAGGTTTTATGGACTGATGAAATGAGAGTGACTCTTGATGGGCCAGATGGATGGGCTAGAGGCTGGATCAGTAAAGGATAGAGAGCTCCACTCCGACTCAGACGCCAGCAAGGTGGAGGTGGAGTACTGGTATGGGCTGGAATCATCAAAGATGAACTTGTGGGACCTTTTCGGATTGAGGATGGAGTGACACTCAACTCCCGGACCTACTGCCAGTTTCTGGAAGACAACTTCTTCAAGCAGTGATACAGGAAGAAGTCAGTATCGTTCAAGAAAAACATGATTTTCATGCAGGACAATGCTCCATCACATGCAAATACTCCACAGCGTGGCTGGCCAGTAAAGGTCTAAAAGAAGAAAAAATAATGACATGGCCCCCTTGTTCACCTGATGTGAACCCCATAGAGAACCTGTGGTCCCTCCTAAAATGTGAGATCTACAGGGAGGGAAAACAGTAAACCTCTCGGAACAGTGTCTGGGAGGCTGTGGTGGCTACTGTACGCAATGTTGATCGTAAACAGATCAAGCAACTGACAGAATCTATAGATGGAAGGCTGTTGAGTGTCATCATAAAGAAAGGTGGCTATGTTGGTCACTAATTTTTTTTGTATTTTGTTTTTGCATGTCAGAAATTTTTTTTCTAAATTTGTGCAGTTATATTAGTTTACCTGGTGAAAATAAACAAGTGAGATGGGAATATATTTGGTTTTTATTACGTTGCCTAATAATTCTGCACAGTAATAGTTACCTGCACAAACAGATATCATCCTAAGATAGCCAAATCTAAAAAAAATACACTCCAACTTCCAAAAATATTAAGCTTTGATATTTATGAGTAGATTGAGAACATAGTTGTTGATTAATAATAAAAATTATCCTCTAATATACAACTTGCCTAATAATTCTGCACACAGTGTATGTCCGGGATCGTAAGATTGAATTCATGGAGTAATTCAGATGTGTGGTACCAGGTCATCAGTAATTTAATTTGGTTTTCCTTATATAGCATATTTATAGAAGATCTGAAGGCTCTGGACCAAGCTACCTGCCACTTTTGTTGGGAAGTCACCTGTCCCAGCTATCCTTCCCACCTCTGCATGTAAAGATGCTTAATCGGGTTCGTGGGTCAGATGCATGCAATAGACCATATATATCAGTTATAAGGCTCTTGGTGGAGGTGCCTCTAGAGCACAAAAACTCAAATGCTGTAGGGGAGGGATCTCCATGACCACCCATAGCAGATCTATAATAGTGCACTATTTGCTGGTGTGTAAAAGGCAAAGTTAATGGTACATTATGTTTTTCTTGAGAGATCCTCAAATGTTCTAGGTTTCCTAGTCAAAGGATCAACCAAATCTCTAAAACTAAAGAGACCTGCCTCTACCCATCTATGGATCACCAAAGCACTCATCTTCTTCATTAAGTGTGGTGTGTAGAGAAATGGGGTCAGGAAGGAAGTGTGAGAAGCTAGCTGGAATTTCATTCTACACTTACACCACAAGTCCCTAGTAAAAGCCATGGAACCAAAAAGGGAGTCAGAGGGTATATGGCTGTTCCCAGATGAGTGAACTGGGTTATACGGGGCTAGCCATAGTTTTCTATTCCTGTCCATTTATTGTATGCCTGGAGAGACGTCCATGATGGCAGTCGACGTAGGTGTGCTGCATAATAGTACTTTACAATATCTGGGCATGCATGCCAGCCCACCTTGTGACCTAGGAGCACAGAACAGAGGACCAAACTAGGGATGCGGTGTCTACCCGAATGCCAAATGAATTTCAAAAAGAGAGATTGAACTCTCTTAAGTATAGCTAATGGTGCCCGAGCTGGGACAGTCTCAAATAGATCTTAACCGCAGCTATCCTTCCAAGGAAGGAGATCTGCATGGGGGACCACTTTTTAAGCCACGCTTTAGTCTCCTGTATTAAGGGGGGAAAATTGTCATGGAACATTTTTTTTTAAAGGTTGGTGTTATATTAACCCCTAGGAATTTTATGGACGTTGTGCGCCACAAATAGTTATATGATTGTTTCAGTAGGTTAAGCTTATAGTTTGGGATATTGAGTGGTCAGTTTTTCCAGAGTTGAGCTTATATCCAGACAATGCAGAATATTTTTTAAGAATTAGATGGACATTGGGAAGCAAGATGGTAGGGTTAGTCAAGGACAACATAACATTTTCTGCAAATAAGGCCACTTTGAAAGATTTGCTACGTATATGAATTCCCGAGACATCCGGGTTGTTGCGTATCTGGGCTGCCAGTGGCTCGATGCTTAGGACATACAGTAAAGGGGAGAGTGGACAACCCTGCCTGGTACCATTTCTTATGGGAAGACTACCGGAACGGGAATGTGGCCGACGTATTGTTGCCGCAGGGAATGAGTAGAGTCCCCTCAAGGCTGAGAAAAAGAGCCCCGACAGGCTGAAGTGATATAGGGTGCGGATCATGTATTTCCAATTAAGCCTGTTGAAGGCCTTCCCTGCATCAAGCCCAAGAGAACTGCCTCCATCCCTTTTTTGTTGGCCACTTCAACTAGGTCCATGATGCGTCTGGTATTGTAACCTGCCTGTCTATACCTCACAAAGCCCACTTGAATTTTATTAATCAGTTGTGGTAACCAATTATAGACTCATGGCCTTCAAGAATCTGGAACTGTCCCGATTATTAGGTGCAATGAGCAAAACATGGCATCTTCAGCTTCCAGACCACCTCGTACTTCCTTCAACTGCTCCTCTTCTGACCACATTCAGACCCAGGTTTTGCTTCTTGCCTGGCCACTTGTATATATACCGCCAATTGCGCTCCCTGGGCCACATAAACAACGGCTGAATTTGCGGTTATCACCGGCAGTCCTGTGGGCATCTTGCCCATAGCTCCTACTTCCTCTGTGGAACCATGGAGACTCAAGGCACTCTCCATAACTTCATCCCCCACAGAATCCTCCGGACATGAAAGACCGAAGGCAGTGGAATGAGCTCCTGCACGACATTGCACTGCTGTTGAAATTCACAATCACCTTGACTATTTTAGCCAAGGGACGCAAGGTGGCCACTTCGATACCTAGACATTAGTGAAGGCTAGGAACTTAAAACTTTCTTCCACCAATGTTTTACAGAAGTTTTACAAATGCTGGTGACACCATTCTCTCTTCAGCTCCCAACAGACAAATGGTGCCATCTCTTTCGCCTTCTGCTTTGTCTTTCACTGAATAGGGTTTTTTTGGCACACCATCCCATTTGGCTAACACCTCCACCTGTTTTCTGTGGTCACACCTCACTGGGTGGGTCTTCTTCTTCAAGTTCGCCCTACAGGATGAACAACTGCTGGCTGGCACCTCCAGACATGATACTCCCTTTGGTAGGTGTAACCTCTTGAGGGTTCTTTGCACCTTTTTGTACCTTCGACACCCAAAATAGGCGGGACCTTCTTCCTGTTACTGCGGCACTAACAGCTATCTTGAAGTTCATGTTTGACACTACCTTAGACCGCAAAACAATTGCCATACTCAATGCAACTTGAGTCTTCCCCACATCCTTCGTTCTTTCTGGTGTGAGGATTGATTCTACAAGTGTAACGTGCAGCGGGGCAATAGCCGTGGGTGATTTACTCATCTCTTACATTCTGGCACTTTACATAAAAGTGGGAGTCCTTGCTTGGTTTGTGTACTTGTGCTTTGCAGGTGATATGTCTATGCATGATGCCTGTGACTGGCTGACCAGGACCGGATGTTGAACAGTTCAATGAAACAGACCACCACTCAGAAATATTGTTTTTACTAAATGGTAACTTGGTCAGAATTTAGTACAGTAGATAGCGGGTACACGGCTTAAAGAACATTTCCTTCAGAATACTGAGCATTTCCACACACAGACTCAATTTGTTTCTCTTAATTTACTGAAGCTCTTTTCCCACTTATTCGCCTGCCTTCACTACAACCTAGCTTAGTAGTACAGTCCAGATAGTGAGAGTCCTATTCCCAACCTGTGATTTCATGTCTTGTTCCCTCTTAAAGGAATTAGTTTTCCAATATGACCGATTCTTAGCTTCTCTACTTCTGATGCCTTGGAAGTCCTGCTTGGGACACTTTCTTGGTCTCACATTCTCTGTTTGATCCTGTCTCATTACGTCTAATAAGTTATAAACTGTACTGCTTGGTGTCCTGTCCCTGGATCCATCTCCAGTTAACCACTTTGTCCCTCCGTTTGTTTTCCCTTCCTCTGTATTAATGATAATGCTTAGCTCTGTCTTGGTCTCCTCTCATGTCAGGGGCAACCACATCAGGCAGCTCTGCTCACTAGTCAGACCTTAGATCTGCTTCTACTGCAGGCTGGGCCCTATCTGACCTCTTGTCTCTGCCCCTTTACTTTAACCCCTCCCACTCTCAGCTAGTACAAACTTTAACTCTAACTCTTGCTACGAAGTTTTTTTGTATGTATTTCTGTATGGTCAGGAAACATACAAGCTATCACTAATGAAGCCTGTCACAATACACATCATAACAGTACTCATACTCATGTCCTTAAGGAGAAACATGAGCAATATGTCCATCTCCTTACACAGGCATGGCAGGGCATTACCTATGATTTTGTCCTTCTCTAAGGGTACTGTGAACTTGTGTAAATCTCACCTTTTCCACTGGTATCACAATAATATCGTGAAAGCAGAATAAAACTGAATAAATGGTCACATTTCTGTGCATAAGAGCTGCAAAAAGTGAGCAAGTAGACAAGACCTCCTGTTCACAATTGGGTGGTATAGTGATCCCAGCTCACCGACCTCATCCTATTTATACCAACATATTCTACCTTACATATACAGTGCCTTGTGAAAGTATTTTGCCCTCTTTGAATTTTTCAGCCTTTTGCCAAATTTCCGGCTTGAAACATAAATATATAAATTCTAATTTTTTTGTGAAGAATCAACAACAAGTGGGACACAATCATGAAGTGGAATGAAATTTATTGGATATTTTAAATTTTTTAACAAATAAAAAACTGAAAAGTGGGGCGTGCAATATTATTCGGCCCCTTGAGTTAATACTTTGTAGCGCCACCTTTTGCTGCGATTACTGCTGCAATTCACTTGGGGTATGTCTCTATCAGTTTTGCACATCATGAGACTGAAATTTTTGCCCAATCTTCCTTGCAAAACAGCTGGAGCTCAGTGAGGTTGGATGGAGAGCGTTTGTGAACAGCAGTTTTCAGCTCTTTCCACAGATTCTCGATTGGATTCAGGTCTGGACTGTGACTTGGCCATTTTTACACCTGGATACGTTTATTTTTGAACCATTACATTGTAGATTTTGCTTTATGTTTGGGATCATTGTCTTGTTGGAAGATAAATCTCCGTCCCAGTCTCAAGTCTTTTGCAGACTCCAACAGGTTGTCTTCCAGAATGGTCCTGTATTTGGCTCCGTCCATCTTCCCATCAGTTTTAACCATCTTCCCTGTCCCTGCTGAAGAAAAGCAGGCCCAAACCATGATGCTGCCACCACCATGTTTGACAGTGGGGATGGTGTTTTGAGGGTGATGAGCTGTGTTGCTTTTACGCCAAACATATCGTTTTGCATTGTGGCTAAAAAGTTCGATTTTGGTTTTATCTGACCAGAGCACCTTATTCCATATGTTTGGTGTGTCTCCCAGGTGGCTTTTGGATATCTTTGAATTTAGAAATAGCTTTCTTCTTGCAACTCTTCATGAAGGCCAGATTTGTGCAGTGTACAACTGATTGTTGGACAGACTCTCCCACCTCAGTTGTAGATCTCTGCAGTTCATCCAGAGTGATCATGGGCCTTTTGGCTGCATCTCTGATCAGTCTTGTCCTTGTTTGAGATGAAAGTTTAGAGGAACGGCCTGGTCTTGGTAGATTTGCAGTGGTCTGATACTCCTTCCATTTCAATATGATCGCTTGCACAGTGCTCCTTGAGATATTTAAAACTTAACCAAATCCAAATCCGGCTTTAAACTTCACCACAACAGTATCTCGAACCTGCCTGGTGTGTTCCTTGGTCTTCATGATGCTCTCTGCACTAGAAACAGAAGCCTGAGACTATCACAGAGCAGGTGCATTTATACGGAGACTTGATTACACACAGGTGGATTCTATTTACCATTACCAGTCTTTTAGGCCAACATTGGTTCATTAAGAGATCCTCACTGAACTTCTGGAGTGAGTTTGCTGCACTGAAAGTAAAGGGTCTGAATAATATTGCAAACCCCACTTTTCAGTTTTTTATTTGTTAAAAAAGTTTAAAATATCCAATAAATTTTGTTCAACTTCACGACTGTGTCCCACTTGTTGTTGATTCTTCACAAAAAAATTGAATTTTATATCTTTTTATGTTTGAAGCCTGAAATATGGCAAAAGGTTGAAAAGTTTAAGGGGGCCAAATACTTTCAGGACACACTGTATGTGTTAAATCCATGTATCCAAATCAAAATCTGACATCCCAAGTTTAATCCATCTCTATATCATTTGTAGGTCGTCAGTGACTGGGAACTGTGATTTCCTGAAAAGCCTCCTACAAAATAACCCCATACAAGCTATGGAGCAGTTCTATGATATCATCAACGCATTGCCGCAGCATGTGGTGAGAACATACAATGGAGATATTGCTCTGAATTGACTTTTCAGTGATCAACAAATTTGGGAACCAGGCATCTAAATATTATGGGCAAGATACTGGTGTTTTGCGTGACAGTCTTAATAAATGCACTACTGTAGTTCCATAAGATGTGTCATATTTATTAATAGGAGCATGGCTTTTAATTAATTAGACGCATCTTACAACTGCCGTGTGTCTGCCCGAAATGGTGTAATTTACACCACTTTACATAAATTTTGATATATGCCTGAGTATAAGTTCTGCCTGGTTTGAGAGCACTGGCTGAGATTGGCATAATACCGCCAAAACCTCTGACATTTTGAGTTGTACTAAAATGTTGCTACATTGCAAAGTCTTTTATGCCTTAATTCTGGTGCAGACACCTTGATAAATTATGTCATCTTTATGTTTTAACATATTAACATTTTGACAGTAAATATTCTGTTATTTTCTACTATTATACCAACTACCATATCCATATTGTGAACCTCAGCTAAATGTATGTGGGGGACTGCTGAAAATGGGTATAGCCCATCGCATCTCCATTTATGTTATACGTATTGGCTGTTCGTCCTCCTGTTAAATGTTACACATGTCCTTTGTGTCTGTCCCATGTGATAGATATAATGACATTTGACATAAGTGATCACACATATATGAATATAGTCTCATCTCTTCTTCTGTTCAGGTTCGCTGTGCACTGGATAATGTAATCGCCCTTCCTCCATCTATAACACTGCTGAAAAGCTTGAGTTCACAAATGATTGCTGAGGTTCAGTAAGTAAAAGACATTTCCGTTCACTTATTAGCGGCCTCTGCCGGGTGCCGTAGATCAGCTCCTGTTCTTTTCAGTAGTAGATGATCTGAAGTTCTTGGTAGCATCCACCAAACTGTTGAATGTCATCTGGGCGTGATTGATAGAACCGTCAATAAACTAGAACTGGCAGTGGGGGTCTCTTTTGGGGGCAGAGAAATCATGGTCATTCTGAACATAACCCGATTCACATTCTAGGATCATCTGCAGAATGCCAATAAAACCCAAATATGCGCCAGTTTTCTGCTGGAGGTACTTGTGTATGGCACGAAAGGCATCTTCATGCTAATCAAGGCTTGTCAATGATTCTGCCGGAGACTTAGTCGAGATATGACTAGAGGACACTTCACTGCTAATTAGTATAACACACAGGAGTTTTTTGAGCCTCATTTTGCAAGGTGTCAACCAGCACTATAAGGGATACAAAGGTCTTTTCTTGCTAAACATCATGGTGGAAATTAGTTGTAAGGTACAATGTGGTGACAAGTTCATTAAACCCCCTTGTCCCGAAGCCTGTTTTCACCCTCCTGACCAGGCCAATTTTTTCAATTCTGGCTAGTGTCACTTTATGATGTAATACTGTGACTCCGGAACGCTTGAACACATCCCAGTGATTCTGAGATTGTTTATCGTGACATATTGAACTTCATTAACCAATTAGAAGAAAAAACTTCCAGCCGTTGGCCGGCACTCAGTTGGTTTCTTCTAATTGGTTTCCCTACTACGGATGGTTGAGGATCATCCTGTGCTTCCAGAAGCCATGCTGCGGACCGTTCAATTTGGGTTTGAGGTGGATGTTTCCCCTTAAGTCAATACACTCGTTTCAACCACCATATTGTGAGTGCATCAGTATAATTATAATATTTCTGTAATTCCCTGTTACACTTAGATCCTGCGTCATCTGAAAAACTGTATATATGCTATTTAGATTATCACTGAATTATGTATAATAAAATTAAGTAAAGCTCCTTATATGTACCAACTATTATATGTATCAATTATGAAAATCACTGTAGCACTTTATATAAATAACAAAATAAGACGATAAATAAAATACCCCTTTAAGCATCATGAAACGGTTGAAAATAGTTATTTATGTGGAAGGTGGTATATATGACTGAGATATATGGATCTGAATAACCTAAATAAGCCCGTTGATCCCATGATAAGCATGCAGGGATTACAGCCTAAAAACTGTGCCACTGTATTGCTGATAGATGAACTCGCTAGAAGTGTCGTAGGACACTGTAGCGGGTGAACCCTGGGTGAAGGGTTTAATGGTAAGAGTGAAAGATCATGATATGAAGTAATACCACTAAAAAATCACCGAAAGCGATTATAAGGGAATATAATTTATCAAGTGATTACACTTGATTATATTTTTAACAGCACTTATGCACTTTAATACATAATAAATAACTACTAAGCACTTTGATAATTAATAATTAATAACTACTAAGCACTTTAATGATTAATATATATGTGAGAAACATATAGATAAAACCAGAAGTATAGAGCAGCGCAGTGTTAAAAAACTGGGGCATAATGGAAACATAGTGCCAATGAGAATCGCCAGCGATGGGTGCAGACTTCAGAATAAGGACTGCGCATGCTCTGGAGTCCTAAGGTGGCGCGGGGCGGATATCCGGTGATTGCCATAGTAACAACAGTAATCAATATGTGTTGCGCATGCGCGGGCATCTAGGAAAGGCTCACATGAGAAATGACGATTGTAATTTGAAGTAAGTGCTTTAAACACTGTATAGTTGTGATGGGCCATTATATCAAACAGCTGCGTAAGGTATAAGCTAATTGTCCATATTAGAGATGGTTGTGAAAGAGAAACTTTGGTAAAATAACAGAGGTAGAAAAAGAAGGTATAATTAAGTATGAAACTGACACTGGAGGATATGAGTGCACTATATGTAACACTATGTACAGTATATGAGTATGATATAGAAATACTATTGTTATATGGCAATTGGATCATTGAAAATTATGTGAATTATGTAAATGATATGTAAATGAAAAGTATAAAAAGCCCTGCCTAAGCTATGATTAGCTGCTAGAGGAAGGGAGAGTGTTCCCGAAACAGCGCTATACACCTGATGGCCCAATAAAGGCGGATTAAAAAAGAAAAAGGAGTGCTGCAGTCAATTTTATTTGAGATTGGATACAGTGGATAGAAGAGGAGCTGTGGCTGAATTGCACCCAAAACCTAGCCGTGCTGCTTTGTTTATTGATATATATATATATATATATATATATTTATATATATATATATATATATATATATATATACTGTGTATATATATATATATATATATATATATATATATATAAAAAGAGAAAATGGAACAGCACAATAATATACTCATCCGCGGTGCAAGTCCTGTGTATTAGTGTCCAAACCAATTCAAATAAATCAAGGAAAACAGGCAGCACTCCAGTTCAGGTGAATAAAGGGTCTGTTTTTTATTCAGAGCCCATGTGGCACGACGTTTCGGTGCACTAGGCACCTTTCTCAAATACAGTTTTTGGATGTGAATATAAAAATAAAAAATAACAAATTAGTAACCAATTTGCATGTAAAAACTACAGACCGTAATAAGCTATTACATTTCAAAAGCAACCACCCCCTTCAAACTAAAAAAGCGATACCACTAGGACAAATGACCAGAGTACAAAGGATAGTTAGTGAAGAAGATGAAAAAGAAAAGACTATTGACACCTTAGTAGCTAAATTTGAAGAAAGGGGATACCCGAAAAACATCCTTTTACAACAAAAGAAAAAAGTTAAAAAAGTAGATGGAAAAAACCAAAGAGATAACACCATAAATAGAATCTCCTTAATAATGGAGTACGGTGAAGAATCAACAGAAATAGAAAAAATCATCAAAAAACACTGGATAGGATTAACAAATGCCCATCCAGATGTTCAAGAATTCAAACTCCCACCCATAATAGCCTATAGAAAGGGAAATACATTAAAAAGACAATTAACAAGGGCAGACATAGGCAGTGCCAAAAAATCGAAACAAATAACTATTACTGGAAAAAAGAGAGTGGGTTGTTTCCCATGCATAGGGTGTCTAGCATGCCAACAAATTTTAAAGGGCGATCACTTTGTACACCATGTAACGGGAGTAAGATATGAGATAAGGCAATTTGTCACATGCTCATCCAATCATGTTATATACTTATTAGAATGCCCTTGCAGGCTATACTATGTAGGCGAAACAACTTTAGAGCTAAAAATACGCCTTACACAACATAGATATAGCATTCGCCAACAAATAAAAGGACTACCTGTCTCCAAACACTGGATGGAAAAAGAACATGAGGAAAGTGACTTAAAATGGAGGATAATCGATACAGTACCAATTTTACGCAGAGGAGGAGATAGAGAAAAATTATTGAAAGAAAAGGAGCTCAAATGGATAAAAGAATTAAATACATTGAGACCAAATGGTTTAAATGTAGATTATAAATTGAAATTTCTGTTATGAAGGTGGCTCCACATATGAGAAATATCCAAACCTTGTAAATGAATCTACTTTGTGCCTGTTATGATGTATAATTTTAATCACAGTTCACGCTATACACTTTATTATTTTTATTTAGATAACATGATCACAAATGGTAATTTTCTCTTTTCTGGTCTCCACAATAGGAAATCAAGGAAAAGAAAGAAAAAGAAAAAAATATATATTTCCGAGCATCTGATCCAGTGAATCCCCATTTTTTCACAGTTTATTTTTTATTTCATATTTTTTTGATATATTCTTTTATTATTTATCATGTTTGGAAAGCCATGAGTTTCCTTCAGTGCAAAGCCATAGTGTTTACCTAATTTACACCACTAGAGGCGCTTGTTAAAAAATATGTAAAAAATTGGTTAAAAAATAAAATAAGAATCAGCAGTAAATATATGTTTTGTCATTTGTGCCCCGCAGTATGATTGAGGTAACCCTTGAATGACCTCTATAGTGGAGAAATCTGGTCCTAATCCAGAGATCTCCAAAGGGGGTCTCACAGTGCTGGAGCCCTTTTTACCAGGGCAAAAGACATGTGAGGGGTTAAAAAAGTGTGTGGCGGAGAGCACATAAGACTAAGTCTATTTAAGACTAAAATCATGTATTAGATAGTCATTTAACTATAACCCTTTAGATATCCCACCTTTTAAGTAGGCATATGCATCTGATCATTAAATGGTTACATTAGTAAGACAAAGAACCGCCGCTCGCTAATATAGACTAATAGAGATAAGCAAGAACGGTGTAAACAAGGAGAAAAGTAATCGCGCATGTGCGTGATTACCCAGTTACCGCGAGATGACGCTACGAGTTCGTAGCTATAGCGACGGTAAACGAAGAGAGGCGCATGATCAATAGGCACTTCCGCAACGCCGAGACGAGGCATGAGCGGTAATAGTAATGGCGCTGCACTGTAAGTAAACAGAAATGGCTTAATAAGAAGCACTTTACTTAATTAAGAAAAAATTAAGGGGATACACTGAAATGAAACGCTTTGAGAGTTTAAACAGTATGGGACCGTAGATGGGAGAAAATAGTATGGTATATTTAATACACACAGGCACAAAGTGGATCATAGAAAAACTAAAGAAACACTGTAATGCACTAATTTTTGATTGATTTAGATGAAAGATGAATTCTATATGTTAATTTAGTAGATTGTATATAAGGCTGAGAAAGCTGACATGTGATTGCTTGACAAAGGGCGTGTGAGCCCGATACGTAGCCATCTCCTGCTGATGTGTAACAGAAGCCTGAAATAAACTACTAATCTTCACCAAAAGAGTGCTGCAGTGGAACTTTTATACGTATGTATATATATATATATATATATATATATATACCATGTTCCGAATTAATATGCAAATGTTCTTTTTCTCTGATTTCCCTGAATGGTCGGTGCAAATAACAGTCAGTGTAATAAAAGTCATCACCCGCTAGAGTATACATCGACTTTTATTGAAGAAACCTCCCAATGATAAAAGTATAATCTTCACAATTTAAAAAAACTCTAAATGCACTGTTCCAAATTATTACGCACAGTAGAGTTTCTAAACATTTGATATGTTTGAAAGAACTGAAAATGCTCATTTGTTGAATTTGCAGCATTAGGAGATCACATTCACTATAATATAAAGCTATTTAACTCGAAAACATCCTAACAGGCCAAGTTACATGTTAACAAAGGAACCCTACTTTGATATAACCTTCACAATTCTTGCATCCATTGAACTTGTGAGTTTCTGGAGAGTTTCTGCTTGTATTTCTATGCATGATCTCAGAATAGCCTCCCAGAGCTGCTGTTTTGATGTGAACTGCTCCCACCCTCATAGATCTTTTCCTTGATTATTATTCAAGGCCACACCATGAGTTTATCTCCTTTTTATGACCATAGCAGCCAGTGACACAGAGGTATTCTTTGCAGCATGAGATGGTGCATTGTCATGCATGAAGATGATTTTGCTCCTGAAGGCTCATTTTAGATTTTTGTACAATGGAAGAAAGTTCTCAGTCAACTCTATATACTTTGCAGAGGTCATTTTAACACCTTCAGGAAACTTAAAGGGGCCTACCAGCTGTTTCCCAATGATTCCAGCCCAAAACATGACTCCTCCACCTCCTTGCTGACAACACAGCCTTGTTGGGATATGGTGGTTGTCGACCAACCATCCACTACTCCATCCATCTGGACCATCCAGGGTTGCTCGGCACTCATCAGTAAACAAGACTGTTTGAAAATTAGTCTTCATGTATGTCTGGGCCCACTGCAACCGTTTCTGCTTGTGAGCACTGTTTAGGGGGTGAACGAATAGTAGGTTTATGCAACACAGCAAGCCTTTCAAGGATCCTACACCTTGAGGTTCGAGGGACTCCAGAGGCACCAGCAGCTTCAAATATCTGTTTGTTGGTTTGTAAGGCCTTTTTAGCAGCTGCTCTCTTAATCCAATGAACTTGCCTGGCAGAAACCTTCCTCATTCTTCCTTTATCTGCACGAACACGTCTGTGCTCAAAATCAGCCACAAATGTTTTCACAGTACGATGATCACGCTTAAGTTTTTAATCTCAGAATTCTCAATTTACAGGTAAAATCTGTCTTCAGTGAACACACAAATTTTCCCATGACTGAGATAGGAGATGACAGTTGGTGCTCAGAAAGGTCTATGGAGAACTGTCACTGTGGTTTCAGGACAACTTGCAACAGAATGTCTGTGTCATCTCCAGCTCCTCCCTCCTCCTTCCATAATATTTTAAAAGCTCCAGCTGTTACCTCTTCTCTCAGCATTGGGAAAATCAGTCTTCACTGATTTTGCCCAAGAATTTAGAGTGAAAAATAAGTGATAAGATATATTAGGCCCCTTTCACATCAGTGTTTTTTGCTGATTGCGGCAGATCCGGAAGATTTACCGCATCTGCCGCCCAACGGTCGCACTTGTGGCAAGCCCCATGCATTGTCTATGGGGCTTGTGGCAAGTGCGGTATTGCCGCGATCCAGCATTTGCGGCAACTGCCAGATCACGTCAATACCGCACTTGCCACACCTGCCTCAAGCCCCATAGACAATACATGGGGCTTGCCGCAAGTATGCCGCAAGTGCGGCCGTTAGGCGGCAGGTGCGGTGAATCTGCCGGATCTGCTGCAATCAGCGAAAAATGCTGATGTGAAAAGGGCCTTACTCAGTTTGTGGTATATAGTTATAAATTAAATATGAAAATGATGGCTAGCCTTTAAACATTAGCTCTCTCTATTTCTGTTTTAGGCCCAGTGTTGTGTCTCTCCTTCCAGCAAATAGCTGTAGATATGTACTGCAGATACTGAAATCAGAACCTCAGTCTGTGGCCGCCTTACCTCAGCAGCGTCGCTTTGGCTTGCTTGATGCCCTCATGCGTTGCCTGGTAAGAGCGTGCCGATAACACACTCATACATACATTTGTATATATGAGCACTATGTCATCTCTCTCTTTTTTTTTGCAGAATTCAGCGGGAACCAACACCACTGAGGCACAATTTATCTTTCTTGGAAATTTAGCTCCATTTCTGAAAGGCTCTACTTATCTTACATTGTCCCAGGGAATGATGCTAAAGAATGTTGAGCGTGTGACAAATTATTGCTATCCTCAAGAAACATGGCTGGCATTATCACAACTGCTGCAAGGGCCACAGGGCTTTGGGTATGTAATACACAGGTGTAGGGAACTTCGATCAAGATCAATGTATGAATCAGGAAATCAAGAGGAGATAGAGAACAAGAATGTGAAAATTGTGTCCTTGTCCTTTCGTATTGACATTCTATTACATACAGATGCATCTCAATGAATTAGAATATCATCAAAAAGTTAATTTATTCCAGTTATTCAATACAAAAAGTGAAACGTATATATTATATAGAGTCATTACAAACAGAGTGATCTGTTTCAATGGGTTTATTTCTGTAAATGTTGATGATTATGGCTTACAGTCATTGAAAACCCAAAGGTCATTATCTCAGAAATCTAAATGAGAAAGAATGAAAGGTAATAAACCATGCTGACGTATTCCATCAGACATCAAGGGGGAATATAATATTGATTTATTAGTCAACGTGTTTCAGGGCTCCCAGAAACACCCTGAAACATGGCTATATTACATTGATTTTTGATGATATTCTAATTCATTGAGATGCACTAGTACGTGAGGTCTGTGAGTTCAGGGATGCGGCTGCCTTCACTAGATTTCCTGCAGCAGCACAGCATCATCTACATATGATACAGTACAGTCCATACAGCCTGTATCATCTGCAGTCCATTGAGATGCTCTTCCCTTCTTCTCCACACTCCTCAGCCTACCAGCTGCTATCTTTAAGGCTGTGTTCACACAATAAGAGTTTGCAGTGTTATGGATGCAGCGTGTTTGTGCAGCATCCATAACGCTGCATTGTACAGAGCAAGCACAGTGGATGGATTTATAGAAATCCCATGCTCACTTTGCTTCTTTTCTTCACATCATTACGTGTCATGCAGGGCAACTTTCTGGGCTGCTGCTTGTCCGCACCATGTCAATTTTTTTTAAACTATAAATTTTTATTAAGATTTAATCCCTTCCAAA